>CM076984.1:43953372-43975872 GCA_039105355.1 Benthosema pterotum | reverse complement strand
TTGTTAAACTGTCCAGTTTTAACAACAAGAGGAACTCATACAGAAAGCGGGCATTCACGTCTCAGAAGACGAGGCAAAACGTTTATTGGTAAGTAATATTTAAAGTTATTTTATGTTACTAGGTTATTGTACTAACTTACACAGTAAGCAGGGAGAAGGGATGGCCAAATGGCGGATTCGCGCCAAACTTTCTATTCCTTTTAGGGTATTTTGCTACTGTGGGTTGTTTCTGGCTGCTGCCTGCGTTAGCATTCATTTATAATACTTAGAGCGTCATTTCGCAATTCTTTATTTCGACGTTCCACACAGCTAAGCCTGCTGTCTCATCCCATTTTAGTTTCTCCTCTCCTCTCCATTGTAAACCCCTTCCTCCCCTCCCCTCTCCTCTCCATTCTAAACCCTTTCCTCCCCTCCGTGTCCTTTCTCCTCCTGCTGTCAGTAGCAGCACCGCCACACGCAAAGAAGATGAGCTTGTGGTGCTTTGCATAATATGTGAACATTCGATGGGGGTGATGCTAGAACAGCTAGATTCGTAAATAGAAGGTTCGACTGCTATTAGTGTCGATAGAGTTGGCAGTAGGGGACGTATTGGGGTTAGTGGAAGAGTTGCGACATTGAGGGGGCAGAAACTGCGCGCTCGAGCGCTGTTCAATCATGCAGCCTGAATAGCGCCAAACTGGAGTTGGAAATACATTTTTTCAACGAGGGCGGCACAAATAAGAGCTGTTTTAGGTCATGTTTGCAACTGTTTGAAAGGAGGTTTTTGTACAGTAACAACTAAAGTCTTTAATGTTTATGTTGCAGGCCGCCTCTTACTACTACAAAAACGACCCAAAATACAGATGAAAGATCATTTGTCCCCATTCTCAATAGAAGTCTATGTAGAATAGCCTCCATTGGACTGACCCCATGAAGTGAACGGAGTTGCCACTCCGTCTATAGTAAGGCTCTGTGACTGTGTTAACTAGAATGTAGTTAAAAAACAAGACACGTCGTGGCTGTTAAAATGATCGTGGGGCACAGTGCTGTTTTTAATGTTAATTATCCCAAGGACCCCCATTTTGACATACATTAGTCTATGGACCCCAAGTAATATTAATGGGGGTATATTAATCGGTGCCTGATTACTATGTACAATGTTCATTCGAGACTGTAGTTGTAGTAGCTCAGTTTGAGGAGCAGTAGGACGTAGCCTATTCAGGCTGCACGAACAGCGCTCGAGCGCTCAGTTTCTGACCCTCCAATGTCGCACATATGACTCTACATGCCATTGATGTCGCAACGTTGACTCTGCATGCCCTTGAACGGCCAGAGTGTTACAGACAGTAGACAGAGTTGCGACAACTCCATAGACATGTACAGGCAGTTCGCCATCATGGCGCACAGCCCGGCCCATCTCTCTCTCTCTCAAACCCGTAACTTTTCCACCCACCGCGGCACGCTCGATCTTCCCCTAAGTGTTGCGACGTTCGACACCAAAATAGAATATAACGATATAATCCACCATGATTATAACAGCGCTGACTCTCGCATAGACACGAGTGAGACATGCAACGAATTGCCGATCCTCCATGCAGCCTCGCATTTCCTCAGTGGTTACAGCAGCACCCCAGCTACTCACAGAAAAAAACATAGCGTCGATTATCTGTCTCGCAACGACCGCTGTTCCACAACACAGCGACGTGAAACTTCACTTTTGATATGCGTGTGTGCGTGCGTGTACACACGGTGTCTCCCTTCAACTCTGCACTAATGGCTTATTAACTCATTGGTTCTCAACCAGTGGTCCTTAAGAGGATTCCAGGTGGTCCCCACTCCCAGGCCAACTTTTTTTCTATGCGTGTGTGCGTGTACACACGTGTCGACTCTACACTAACACCGTGGTTTTCAACCAGTGATCTGGGGACCACCAGTGGTCCCTGAGAGCATTCCAAGTGGTCCCCAGGCTAAATGATGGAAAGTTGGTTAACCAGATGTACTTAACTCAAATCGCACATCATGCCACAAAGAAGTTAAGAACGCAGCATACCTTCGGCTGGCACGCAGCACCAAAGATTAACATTCAGTCATGAAACACAACCAGGTAATCATAACAGGTTCTGACAACTTATGTTTGTGGAACATTCAGATAAACAGAAATGAACACTTGGAACAATATTTCATGATGTCCACAGAAACAACCATTTTTATGCAACATTATTTATCACCATTTTTCTGTACGCCTTGCTTTGCCACAACTGATTTATCATTTCCCATGTTACAATATACTTTAAAACAATTGCTCCTCAAACCACTTGCATTAATGGAATGATTAGTACATCACATTACCCACGCTTTGCATTTGGACTTCACATATTAAACGGGTAAGGTCCTAGTGTAGTTAAAAACAAGACACGTCGTAGCTGTTAAAATGATCGTGGGGCACAGTGCTGTTTTTAATGTTAATTATGCCAAGGACCCCCATTTTGACATACATTAGTCTATGGACCCCCAAGTAATATTAATGGGGGTATATTAATCGGTGCCTGATTACTATGTACAATGTTCATTCGAGACTGTAGTTGTAGTAGCTCAGGGGGTTTCAACAGGTGGTTCGGGGACCACCAGTGGTCCTTGAGAGGATTCCAGGTGGTCCCCAGGCTAACCCTAACCCTAAATGATGGAAAGTTGGTTAACCATATGTAACTCTTTGAGTGTGTAAAAATGAAACAAATAGATCCTTGCAGGTCCATTTGGTTTCATGTTTACACTCTATAAGAGTTAAAATATGATCTGTTTGACTGTTTTGTTTCCCAAATCCAAGCTGGAATTGTGGACAAAAGCAAAAAAATAATTCTTTAATTTTGGGTCTGTGGGGCTAAAATGTCCTCAAATGGTGGTCTGTGGCTCAAATTCTGAATAAATAGTGGGCCCTAGGATCAAAAAGTTTCCATTTAGGCCCTGTACAATCACTTCACATGAATGATGTGAAGAAAAACAATTTAATTTCATTGTATGAAAGTAAAACGCATGAAATTTTGCTATTGTTTCTGGGCCAGTATATTTCTGAGCTTGTATATCTATATATTTTAAACATATAACCAAGCATGAAATTACTTCTATTGATGGCATTGTGATTGCTTGGTTGCTTGCTGAAAATGGCAGCTCTACAAGATCTACTCTCGCAGCAGAGCCACCATTCTGACTTTGCTCGTCTGGGGTGTGTGTGTGTTTGTTAACCCCTTACTCCTGTGTCAAATCACTGGTTATACTGGTATATTTACCAATACTGAACAGTCTGATAATGACAAATGAGGGCCAGTACTGATGCTTTTCTGTTACTGATACAGTTTTGCCGATACCTATCTGAACCGATATGACAAAAAATGGCCAATCCACTACTTTTTTCCGGTACTGATACAGTATCGGGACGTCCCTATCCATAATTATAACCAATGATCATCCCAATAAAGTGTTTGTTCAGTAACATAACTTTGTGTTGCCAATTTCATCCAATCAGGGACTCAAATAATCAACTTAACTTGTATGTTAGGTTTCAGTTGTGTCTGTTCATTTCATTGACATCACTTTCTTGTTTATCCTGCTAGCATAATCCAAAAGTAGCTGAAGAGACTGGGAGACACTATAGAATATAAAACTATTACTACTCAAAATCATTTGTTCCATTGCAGTGCTGAACCACCCCATGGAAGACTCCAAGCACTCTCTGTTTGTCCCTCCTTTCCACATGACGTCCAGATGCTGCTCGATGCCAGGGACCCACGTCACACAACATGTAAGAATCAACTGTTAACTATTACTATAACTTTAGAACTTATTACATTCATCGATTCTTGACTGACCTTTTTAGAAACGTTTTAGAAAGGGTTTGTGTTATTTCCTTTTTTACTAGGTATCACACCATTCAGGAGTACGTTCAGGTCAGTCATCGTCAAATACCCTCACCTTAGAGATGGAGCGGGGAATGGCTATGTAATCTTCAGTGATATATCTTTGCACTGGGTGTTGATGCTTAAGCCTTGTTTCCTTTCCTACAACTATTAATACTAAAATGTGTTTAATGTTATCTAGCAAAACTGGCACGAATCCTTGAAAAGGAAGTTCAAAGCTGGACGTGCCCCACTGCTCAGCGTCGGCGAGGTCCGGAACATAAAAGAGAAGTATGGTCACAAGAATCAGTGCCAGCCTCCCTCTACACCTAGTCTGCAGACGGCCTGCTAATCAAGGATGCGTAAGTCAGTTACTGTGTGTATGTAGGATGGGTTATTTAAAAAAAAAAAAAAAAAAAAAAAATCTGTTGTATCTTTTATGGTTAAGATGTCAATACAGCATGGAATTGTGAACAAAATGTTATCCAGCGATAACAAAATCGATTCACATACTTGGGAGCAGTTGTACGCTGTACAACTTATGCACATCTGTCTATGATTTTGCCACAGGAAATGCCAGTTGTAGGAGAGGATGCCACTTCTATGAAGGCCTACATTGCTGTTCTGAAAACTCATCCACATCCCCCAACTGTGAAAGATCTCATGGTGCGATCCAGGGCTGGACTACATTCTGATGGGAGAGGTGAGCATCTGTTTTGTCCTACATGGTGCACTTGTTGCTTTTCATTTCTATCAACGTGTAAACCATTTAGAGCACCCGTACTTCTTGACACACACTTTCATAACTGGAAGTTGCCTGGAAGTTACCTAGCCAAGAAATCCTGGGAGCTGGTATTAATATATTGGATTCACCACTTGAACCTTACTTAGACCAAATTTGTTTGCAGAAATGGCAGGTAATGCCACAAGCCAACCTTTCAGCCATGGAATGCTATGCTGATTGGCTGCATTGTCTTTTTATTGACATTGTTCGTTCCTACCCAAACGACGGTGCTAAAACTGAAACAGAGGCAGAGCTTACAGTATATAGATAATGGAAAGTTTTACCCCAAAATGTCAAATGCCCTACCTGCCTTTTTGGTAGTAGACTCTGTAAGCCAAGGTTGTCTATAACCTTGTGATTGAGAACGTCTTATTGCTCAATGCTACTAGCTCTTGATTATGTGTCTGGAATTACTCTCTCTCTGTTTCTCAATCCTCAGGGTATGCCTTTTATGCTTGGTGACATCACTGTGGCATCACACTGTTATCCGTTGTCGTGGCATGACTGTCTGCATATTAAACTATGACAATTTCATGTTGCAGGACACTGACAACTTGGAGGAGATACGGGAGCGGCTCACAGTTGCAATCACTGTACTTCTACGACCAGCTCCAGCTCAGACGTCGCCGTTGTTCTGGAGGGAGTGGAAGTGATCAAAGGCCTTGGAACAATAGCCAGGGCCTGCTGTGTCCTCGTCGGCTCATGCTATGCACTCAACCTCAGTTTCCTGAAGGAGTTAAGGTACACATTCAGGTTTATCCAGAAACTCTTCTTGGAGTCCTGAAGGTCCTGAATCTCAAGATGAAGCTATGGATACAGCCTAAGTCCTGGCAATTTTTCCAAGGCAGTCTGTCGTTTTTCTTTTTTTTTTCTTTTCCTGCCTTCATTGATGGGTTGAAAGTAGACTGACAGAGGGGAGAGACTGGGTAAGACAAGTGGCATCCCCATATGGATTGGGAGTCAAACCTGCAGCACTGTCAGGCTGTTTGAGCCGGATGATAAAAGACATGCAAAGTTCTGATCTTCCCCCAAAGTTGACAAGTCAGTTGTATCTCCATTTACACTTCGATACTGCTTGCACTTGGATATAAATGCTGCTTTATATTTCATAGACGTACAGTGTCAACTTAAAATGGTGAATTATGCTTTTACTTGTCGAAATTGTTAAATCATTTAAATGTTCATATTTCATATACATAGTGTTGGATAAAAGTTTACATGTTGCAATGTTTTAATGTTAAATGTATATTTAGGGCTCCATTTTCGTTACCGCTAAACCCCTTATCCCTTTGGCCAGTCTACAAGCTCACAATGTGTCAATAGATTGGCACGTTGAACTGTCCCCAAAAGTTTTTCAAAATAGTAAAAAAAAAAAAAAAAAGAAAAAAAAGATGGGTTTAGATGGTAACAAAAACTGAGCCCTTTGTGTCTCAGTTCTTGGCAACTCAGTTTTTTTTATAACATGGTAATCAGACCATGGTCTGTGGATTGTCACTTGCTATCTTTTTGTCTGTTAATATAAAGGACAATTTCAAAGTGGTTGCTAATAATAACAAAATAGTTGTTGGTTTTCCTATAGTTGGTTATCCAACTGTTTATGGCAGTTGCCTACCTTGCCTACTCAGAGGTAATAAACCATGTGAAATTGTGCTGTTGTTTCCTGTTGTTTGAAAGCCATAATTGTTTCTTGGTCAATTTTACTTATCTTAAAGGTAACAAAACAGGTTTTTTAGTGGTTTAACTTCAATTGTATTACTACTATTTATATAAAAAAAAATGAGTGTACTTTTTATGTATTGGCTCAATATTGTTTAGATATTAGTTATTAGATTTTAATTATTATTTTTTATTTAATATTTTTCAGGTCGTACAAATAAACTATATATTTGAGCAAAATGCAATAATTAAGTGATTTATTGTTAGATTTGAAACGGCAAGTTGTGTACAAGGATAACCTGAACCTGTTAGTTATAATAATGCAGAAATGTATGTTTGTTCAACTAAGAAAGGAAAGTTATATTACATTGATTAAGTAAAATAATGCTTTGATAAGGTGAAACAACAAGTTATTACAAGTTCAATCAACTTACAAAACAAATTTGAGAAGACTAGTTCAGACAAGTTCAGTCAATTTTGATAACTTACAAAACAAGGTTGAGTCAACTAGAGTACTGTTGTTGTGTCAACTTTATCAACTTGAATATCCGAGTTGAAACAAAGTGAACAGTGAGGTTTTCTTAACTGTAGTTGACAAGTTTAGTCAATTTTGATAACTTACAAAACAAGGTTGAGTCAACTAGAGTACTGTAGTTGTGTCAACTTTATCAACTTGAATATCTCAGTTGAAACAAAGTGAACAGTGAGGTTGTCTTAACCTGGATATCCTTCGCAGCAGCAGAACCTGCGTTTTCAAGTTGAAACGATCTGAAATTTATTAGGGTGTAGATATAAATACTATTGTGCGCGCGCGTGCGCGCACACACACACACACACACACACACACACACACACACACACACACACACACACACACACACACACACACACACACACACACACACACACACGACTGTTCCAATAAGCTGCAGTATACATGGATAGCTAGATGAATCCTGAGACGATGGGATCTGCCGCCTACAGTGTTGTCTTATTTATTTTTGGAGCAGTGAGGAGACTGGCGTTTGTACCTAGAGGTCTGGATCCAGTATAAGAAGTAAAAAGGGTGATACGTCGAATGGCGCAAGGTTGAGTTAAAGGTAGGGTAAGTGATTTGAAATTCATCCTGTAGTTCCAGCCTGGTGCACTAGGGGCGCCAAACAGTAGCTACACTATGTGAGCCTGCTGCTCGATCCTGATTGGAGGAGAATTGCCACCACCTGGGGAACTTTTATTAGCTCCTCTGCTAACGTGGGGGAGGGGGAAACTCCATATATGGTTTCCACACCTTATAATAGAGCATTTTAACAGAAAAACATTTTTTTTGGGGTGATATCTGACAAAAGTGAAATCACTTCCCCTACCTTTAATATACAGTATATAAGGTATTAAAGGTTCAAACTAAAAGTGGAACCCTGAAATCATATCCGGTGTATACAGCGAGCCAATATAGAGAGATGTCATGACTATGGGTCTGGTATGTTCACTTTTTCTTATTCTGAATATTATCCTTCAGTGGTAAAGTTACTACTCAAGTGCTGGGTAGAATTTTGACGTACTTTCACTTTACCCTGCCGTATTTCCAATTCCCAGTAGGCTACTTTTATTTCCACTCATAATACATAATTGTAGTTTTACTACAATTCTATGGAAACCTTAGCTAGTATTTACTTTGTGGACTTTGATTATTGTTACAAAAGACATATATTGACAATATATTGATGCTGGTATTTTTTCACTTTTACTCCAGTACATTACTTAATAACTTAGTAACTAGAGATGTGTGATATTTTTTACCGATACCTCATTATTGCCAAACTCTTAATTTCCAATACCAATATCAACCGATATGAATATATGAAGGCTTTTGTGGTGGAATAAAAAAGATAATTAAAGAGCATTCAGTGATTTGGGTGGTTTGGACCCCCCCCTCACCAACAGCCCAACAGCCTGTGCACCAAGGCCTGCCCCCACTAGATCAGAATTGGAGCAAAGTCTCCCATATATTTTTCCACGATAGTTTGGCTGTATACATCTCTGTAAGCGGAGTTAATAAAACAAAAAGTAATATTCTTATAATGTTTGTCCTGATATTTGGCGGTATTCATTTTTAAAGCCGATAATATTGGGATGGCCTATACATCCTCCCATCCCTACTTGTAATAGTTAATCTGCCACTGTGCAAAAAAAAAACATGGAATACAGATGTGTATACATGAAAGTCCCGTATATTCCCAAATTGTACCATCACACCTTGACGTTCATGGGCAAATCCCATGCCAATAATTGCCCATAAAGGCTCATGTCATGCAGTTATACATTCAGTATATTGATACTTGTACTCAGTTAAAACATGTGACTACTTTTTCCAACACTGGGAGCAGTATGTTGGATTTGTTAGTGGTCGATTTAGGTAATGCAGAGAGAGAGAGAGAGAGAGAGAGAGAGAGAGAGAGAGAGAGAGAGAGAGAGAGAGAGAGAGAGAGAGAGAGAGAGAGAGAGAGAGAGAGAGAGAGAGAGAGAGAGAGAGAGAGAGAGAGAGAGAGAGAGAGAGAGAGAGAGAGAGAGAGAGAGAGAGAGAGAGAGTGAGAGAGTGAGTGAGTGAGTGAGTGAGTGAGTGAGTGAGTGAGTGAGTGAGTGAGTGAGTGAGTGAGTGAGTGAGTGAGTGAGTGAGTGAGTGAGTGAGTGAGTGAGTGAGTGAGTGAGTGAGTGAGTGAGTGTGTGTGTGTGTGTGTGTGTGTGTGTGTGTGTGTGTGTGTGTGTGTGCGCGTGTATGCATGAGTGTGTGCGTGTGTGATTGCGAGCATGTGAGCCCCCCTACAGGGCCAGCAGGCGGGGTGGGATGGGGTGGATGGGGGGGTGTATTTGAGCCCAAGCTGATCATGGTTATTGGTTGACATTTGGACCAGCGTGAGTCTTAGATAAACAGGGAAGGCTCCCCGCCAACCGCTGTGACCTTTGCATGAGCGTAGGGCTGGGTGGGGGTGGGCGAGGAACGTTATCCAGGAGCTGGCTTTTTTATTTGGTTTTATAAACCACCTTCAGCCTTCCGTCTCTATTTTGGCATGTCTTTCTAGGTGGAAAATATGGAAATATGTTTGTCAAGAGACTCTATTTTGAAGTCTATAAAGAATTATAAGCATTTGATCTAATACATGATAGTGCTTAGATAAGTTAACACTTGTAAACTTTATATATATGTTGTTATGAACAGTGTATGAAACGTTTATATAAAAAAAAAAAAGATCTGTAGACCTGCTTGAACTATACATTTGATGTGGTGTTGTATCATGACGGATGGCCCAAGATGTGGCATGACACGTGCACAATGTGGCATGATAAAATACACCATCCATCCATTTAAAATATTTCTTAAAAATAACATAAATATGAGATGATAGTGTACCACTTTGTACCGTGCAGTGAGCTATTTTAGCATGTATTTGACAAAAGCAACACATTCCATTGGTCGCTCGCTGGCACAAAACATTTTCAAGTGAATATACATTTCCTTGACATGAAAAAAAAAAGTTTGAGAACTATACTAATGACTTGAGTCCCAGGCTGCTGAGGCTAGCCCCATGACGTCCCGCCGTCGCAGTGGAACCACGCTGTTCCCATGTCGATGATGCTGGGGTATTTGTCGAGTACATCTCCATGTACCCTTCCTCTGCATTTCCCCGGCCTAAGCACTGCATTAGTAACAGTGAATATGCCATTAATAGGGCACCCGGGGAGCAAGGGATCCCCAGACATGTTTAGATATTCTTTAATAACAAGAATGGCCCCGGGGGTCCAGTGACAAGAACACCAAAACATTGTCTCTGCATAGAAAGCAGTTAGAAGTAGTGGGTGGGTGGGTGTGGATGGGGCAATATAGTAATATATAGCTATAAGGGTTCATCTCTTTAAGGGTTTATCTTTCTCTAGCTCTAAATATACTTAAGATGTTTTTCTTTTCATGTTGAATATCTATATCAACCAAGAATTTCCAGGGATTCTGAGTATTTTCATGATTATCCGTATATATTATGACTTATGGGAATCTATGCATAGATACATACAAAAATAAAATTCCAATAAACAGATGGGAGGATATAAACTGAGAGCAAAGGTTTGTAAGGATCTAACCACATCTACTTATGAAACCAATGAGCGCAGGTAAATGTTATTGTGGCGATATGGAACATATCTGGCCACATTCTGTAATGTTTCTTAAAGTCTTATGTTTCACAGAGACCCCTATTTAAACGTTTTTTGGCATGTTTTTGTCATTTCTATTGTCCAGAATTTCAGTCCAATGTACAGTTATTTTGCTACACCAGACTGCAGTGCAAAACACTAACAAATAGCGTCACAAGATGGCACTGTTGTCCATTGAATTCATGGTCTGTTCTAGAAACGAATTCCACTGCTTTTATTCTGAAAGGGTTTTGGGCAGGAAATTCAATGTACAAAGACAGTCTGCAGAGAAACAGCCATTATTCTCTGTCTGACCCTGTTGTGTATATATTTTCTGCATTTCAGGTGAGATATAGTGCAAAACCCATGAACACTGTATATTATTGTGCTTGTCTGTGACAATACACAACTCGTTTTAGTTTGGTTTGTTTATAATAAGAAAGCTAATTAGAGAACTCTGAAATAACATACATGGTACACTGTGGCTAGCTGGTTAGCTATAGGTTGACCTCTACAGCAGTATAGGCCTAGTTGGTGTGCTGTGGTGGCCATTATGTCACTGTAGGTCAGGGGTTTTCAACCTTTTTCATCCCAGGGCCCACCATTTATTCAGCATTTGAGCCACGGACCACCATTTGATTACATTTTCACACCAAAGACCTAAAATTAAAGAATTATTTTGATTTTGTCCACAATTCCAGGCTGGATTTTGCCAACAAAACAGTGTAAACTTCTTAATTAAGTGGTGCTAATTCAGATGATGAATATTTTAACTCTTGAGAGTGTAAAAATGAAACCAAATGGACCCTCAAGAGTTACATCTGGTTAACCAACTTTCCATCATTTAGCCTGGGGACCACCTGGAACCCTCTCAAGGACCACTGGTGGTCCCCGGACCACCTGTTGAAAACCCCTGCTGTAGGTCATGGAAGCTAATTGCTAAAGAGTGTGTACTATAACTACATTACTGTAGTGGGTGTTATGAACAAAAATACTGGACTGTTATGGTTTGTTTCTTTATTTGGACGTGAATACATATTTTGTCATTTTGGGGTATATGCATTTATTATTTTGGGACCTAATTGAGTTAATGGTAATTGAAGATTGATACTAATTGCAATTAATTGAAATGGACTTTGGTTATATGAATATGCTAATTAGACCATTTCTATATTGTATGGATAATTTTGGAGAATATTTCAGGAAATTCAATGTACAAAGACAGTCTGCAGAGAAACAGCCATTATTCTCTGTCTGACCCTGTTGTGTATATATTTTCTGCATTTCAGGACAACGATCCTGGTAAAATAAAAATCTAAATATGTGGCCCCAGAAAACAACACTGCTTATTCTGTGAGCGCTACATTTAGGGATGCCGCGATTCGATATGCTTATCGCATATCGACGCGATATCAGCCAAAAAACGTTATCGAAATCGCATCGCACTATGGCGAAAAATGGCGATAAATTCTGCGATTAATTCGCTCCATTAATTCACTCCATTCCAGTAATCCACTCCCGCTTTTCGTTGTTTCTAACCAGCATGCATTGCGGCGCAAGGCAGGGCCATCTATTAGAAGAATTGCGACATTGAGGGGGCGGAAAAACAGCCTGGTCACGTGGTTCCAGTTGTCCCAATTCAATAGAAGTCTATGTAGATTAGCCGCCATTGGGCTGACCCCATGAAGTGAACAGAGTTTGCGCAACAGCTCTACCTCTGGGCAGAGCCAGAGGGCAGAGCTGTTGTTGTTGCTAGTTAGCAACTTAGCAAGTTCGCAAAGCACCCATCAAGCAGTCATGTCGGACGTATTTCACTTTAGAAATACGGCCAGACAGCGACAGCGACTCCACGGAGGTGTCGTGTCGGGACTAGGGAGGGGGTGGGGGAAAGAGAAGTTTGGAATAGTGGTGGTGATAGTTCTACCGTTCCATGGACCGTTTTGTGGTGGTGGTTGTGGAATAACGCACCGGCATTGTGTGTGTGTGTGTGTGTGTGTGTGTGTGTGTGTGTGTGTGTGTGTGTGTGTGTGTGTGTGTGTGTGTGTGTGTGTGTGTGTGTGTGTGTGAGTGCACGTATTACAGGCCTCAGGACGAGTAACCCGTTAATAGAAGAACGTTCCTGTAAAGTACAGGGAAATATAGACAGGAGAATTGCGTTGTGTTCTTCAAGCAGGCTGCAAAGCTGTCTTTATTAACAGAATCAGAAAATCTTAATGTCTTTCTCTTTTTTCTCTCTTTAAATTCAATCATGTCCATATTCAATATCAATCAATAATCATGTATTCATAAGTCACAAATCATGTTCTCATAAATGTCAATAATCATGTTCACAATCAACTGTCACTATAGAATATACGTGTACATATTGGTATTTTTTCATGTTGTCTGTCAGTGGTTCATTCGACTCTTTCATTTTCAGGATCTCACCGATCACTGGATCTGTTCTCTGAGCTTTCTGCAGTTCAGCAAGATCGATAGGTGTCACAGCTTCTCTGCTGCTTGGTTCGGACTGGGCACTCTGTGCTAGAGCCAGGGCAGCTATCCAGGCGACATCTCCTTGCTCACCTGCTCTGCACCCTCCCCACGTAGCAGAGACGGCTTCTCTGGGAAGTTCTCTTGTACACTCAGTGACGTACTTGTTGATGTCTAGAGGGCATCTGGACAGTGTATCGGCGTCTCCATTTGCTTTGCCCGGTCTGTACCGTATGTCAAATCTAAAATCTGACAGTTCACCGACCCACCGGAACCCAACTGCATTCAACTTAGCGGTGCTCATGACATACGTTAAGGGATTATTGTCTGTATAGACGGTAAAATGCGGGGCATAGTACAAGTAATCCCTAAATTTCTCACAGATGGCCCACTTAAGAGCGAGAAATTCAAGCTTTCCTGAGTGCATTCTGTAGTTTCTTTCGGCTGCGTTAAGGGTTCTTGAACCATAGCCGATCACTCTTAACTTCCCATTCTGGCGTTGGTACAGAACAGCTCCGAGTCCCTTATCGGAAGCGTCCGTGTGGAGCACAAAAGGCAACTCGAAGTCTGGGTAGGCGAGAATAGGGGGGTTCACCAGCTGGTCAATAAGCTTGCACAGGGTCTCTTGGTGCTGCTCGGTCCATTCAACTGGTGTTCTGGAAGGTAATTGTGCACCCTTCCCCTTCTGGGGTTTGCGCCTATCCTGAGACTGCTGTTCTTGAGTCCTCTTTTGCTGCAAGAGCTCATAGATGGGTTTTGCCACTCTCGAGAAATCTTGGACAAAGGAACGGTAGTAGCTCAGGAACCCAGCTATCCTCCGAACATCTCCAATGGTGGTTGGTGTTTCGTTCTTCAGGGCGTAGACGGCCTCCAAGTCCTTGGGGTCGATGCGAATGCCCTCGGCTGAAACCAACCGGCCAACGTATCTCACTTCATGTTTAAACAGGTCACATTTCTTGGGCCTGAGTTTCACTCCGTGACTCTGCAGAGCTCTGAGGACTTTTCTCAGCCCTTCAATGTGGTCCTCAAAGGTCTTGGCATAGCATAATATGTCATCTAGGTATGGTATGCAGCACTCGTCGCGCAGAGGAGCGAGCATTTCTTCCATACTGCGTTGAAAGGCAGCAGGTGCGTTGGTCAGACCAAAGGGTATCCGCACCCACTCGAACAGACCCCAGGGCGTAATGAATGCAGTCAAGTGGCGTGACCCTTCTGCAATGAACCCCTGGTGGTACGCCTTCCCCTGGTCTAGAATGGAGAACCACTTGTACCCACCCAAGGTGTCTGTGAGGTCTTGGATTCTCGGCAGGGGGTGGCGGTCTGGGACGGTACGCTGGTTCAAGAGACGGTAATCGATGCAGAGTCTGAGTGTACCATCTTTTTTCCGCACGCAGATGACAGGGGCGGAGTAAGGGGACCTAGACTTCACAATCCACCCTCTGGCCAGAAGATCCTCAATGTACTCCTTTACCTCCTTGTACAAGGGTTTGGGGATGGAGGCATAGGATCTCTGGACAGGGTTGTTGTCGTTGAGTGTGATAGACATTTCCAAGCTCGTGATACATCCCATGTCATTGTCATCTCGTGCGAATGCTGCGGACTCCTCTCGCAACAATTCTCTTGCAACCTTCTGCTGCTCTTCACTTAAGTGGCTTATATCCACTGGTGGGTCCCACCTCTCTGCCACACCACTGCCCTTGTCCTGTGGAGTCGTCGGGACTTCCTGACTGTCACTGGGCTTCTGGCTACCCTCGTCAGTCTGTACTATTTTAACTACTGGCTCAATGCTTCCCAGTACTGTCCTACAGGGCAGGGTCACTTCGTGTCTAGTGTGGTTACCAATGGGGACTCTCACATAGGGGACTTTCGCCTGACTGATTGCAACAAGGCTGTCACCAACATCTAGCTGTTGTAACTGTGGGTTGTTGTCTGTGGGTTCAAATAGCACAACTGGGTTAGACGTGTCGAAGGGGGATGGAACTCTACACTTCACATGTCTGACCTGGCCTGCGGGAATGACTACGTCATGCTGTCCCACTCTCAACACACTTCGACTGACTTTCTCGTCGTTGGTGAGTTTGGTCTGCACAGAGCTGACAATTGCACTGGCTTTGTCGTCTTGAAGATTCATTGCACCTCGCAGTAGTGTCACAAGGGTGGGTATGAGGTCTGCACCACCCTCTGGTCCAAGTATCAGCTGCTCAATCACATTGAAGCCAATTAGTGGGCGGTCCATCGGCACACTACTGACCAGGAAGGGCACTTGCACTGTCAGACTGGGGTCACTGTTGTCGGGGAGACTCACCATCACTCCTACCCAGCCGTCGTAGGGCAACGGTTCTCCGTTTACAGCCAGCACACTGAGAGGCTGTCGTCCAATCAGTTCAGCCAATGGACGTACTTTGTGCTCAGGGAGGTATGTCTTGACCCACTGGCGGTCGAGAAGACTCACTTGGGCCCCGGTGTCGAATAAACAGTCTGCTGCATAACCGTTTATGTAACACTTAATCTTACATTTCCTCCCCACTAGCTGAGCCACTCTTTCACGGATTTCAGTCTCTCTGTTCAAGGGCGAGGGGGTCACGTAGTTGGTCTTCACATCAGCATGTCTTTCTTGTGGCCGCTCTGTCTCTGTGGGACACTCTTGTCCACCGCTGCTTATGGCGCTGGCATTAGCAGAGGAATGGCTAGCGTTCTTGGCCTGCCCCTTTTTAAGACAGCCTACTGCCCTGTGACCTGCTTCCCCGCATATGAAACAATGGTTGCATGAGCTTAAGCCTTTCTCGATACAACTGCGGCATCCATATTGCTTTGCTGTAGGTTTGGGCTTTGACTTTGTGTGGGAGCACTCACACGGTTGTTCTGGGGTCTTAACCGCTGTGAGGGATTCAACCAATTTGGTTAGAGCGTCCACCTTGGCATTCAGTTCGTCGATCACATTATTCTTGTTCTTACCTTTTGTCTTGCTTTCAGTTTGTTTTTCAGTGACATCGTTCTCGAGTTGAGCACTGTGAGCCTGTGGTACTTTTTGACGAGAGACCTGGCCCAGTCTTCGCTGCCTCTCACTTTCCTCACTGCACACTTTATTCACCTGCCTTATCAGTGACTCGTCTGACACAGCATTGTCAGACAACAGGGGTTTGAGTTCAGTGCGGACAACGCTGTATTTCGGGTGAAGGCCCTGGTGAATTGTACGTAGGAAAACATTCTGGACTGTTCGGGGCTCATATTCAATGTCTGTGCTACCCTGTCTGGAAGCAAACATGACTTTCTGTTTTAGTCCTATCATTCTGTACAAGAACTGTTGGGGACTCTCTTGCTCGTGCTGTTTAGTGCTCATTAACTCCTGAAATAACTCACTACCACTCTTTTCACTCAGGTGTGAACGCATGAAGCTTTTGAGCTCACTAAGGGTTAAGTCATCCTTGTTAACAAGCATGTCTTTGAATTGTCCTGGCTGGACAATGCGTAGAACCCCATGGATGATCTCACTCTCTGAACGGTTTGCTTTCAACCCCACATCAATCTGCTTACACAACCCATGGTAGCTGATGTCTGACGTGCTGTCTCCCACCTGACCCCCGTGGATCTTAAACTCTCTGTTTTGTAGGAAAGACAAATCTCTGAGGGAAACCATACTGTCAATCTGTCTGTGTGCGGGATCTGTGGTAGAATGGTTCTGAGCTAAAATCCCTGCACTGAGGTCTGACTGTGATGAAACAGTAGGTGTAGCTGCGTGTTGGGCTAACTGTTGGGAAACAGTGAGAGTAGGTGTGTGGGCTGATGTGGTCCTATGTTCATGTTCAGCCAATTTCTTGCCCAAAGCCTCATAATTAGCCTTTAACATTTGGTAGTCAACTGTCTGTTGATCAGCAGATTCAGTGGACGTGTCAGTTATTGTACCACCCGTACCCTTACTAATTAATTTAGCAGGTGTAGGCATTGTGAGACGAAGAGCAATGATCTCATTAATTACATCTCTCAAAGAAAGTAAATGCGAAAGACCCTGGTCTTCAGAATCAAGCAGTGTTTTACAATTCAAGTAGGTACAGATATAATCAAAACAACTCTCTTCATCACCCTTTGTTACCTTTGAATGGTCAACATCTGGCACTGGTGTGATGTTTTCGACAACATCGAAGAGCTCTTCTGCTGTCAGCTTGTGTAACCGTTTCTTTATTTTCCACGTCAAGTCTTTTCTTGTTTCGCTGTCTGCCATTTTGTCTCACTCGGTAGCGATTCAGTTCAGTAATCTTCGTCCAGCTCTCCGGCACTCTTACACAGTTCAGTAGTCTTCGTCCAGCTGCTCTGGCACGTCACACAGTTCAGTAACCTTCGTCCAGCTGCTCTGGCACGTCACACAGTTCTGTAACCTTCGTCCAGCTGCTCTGGCACGTCACACAGTTCTGTAGTCTTCGTCCGGATGCTTTGGCACAGTACACAGTTCAGTAGTCGCTGTGCAGCTGTTCTGGCATGCTGCACAGTTCAGTAGTCGCTGTACAGCCGTTCTTCCATGCTGCACTATTCAGTAGTCACAGTGCAGCTGTTCTGCCACGCTGCACAGTTCAGTTGTCGCTGTACAGCCGTTTTGCCACGCTGCACGGTTCAGATCAGTACTGTAGGGCGAGGCACGCAGCACTCCTTCAGCTTGGAACCCACTCACACGCAGTGGTCCCGTGGCTGCCTCAGTCGCATGTCTGCCGCTCCAGTCTTCTCGTTCTGTGATGTTGGACGAGCTGTGCTGCACTCTGCTAGGGTCCCTCTCACACGTGGTCCCGTAGCTGCCTCCGTCGCACATCCGTCACTCCACCACACTGGTGCTGCGATGTCCTGGGTTTGTAGGTTTGATCAGCTTTCCCCCTTGTGGCGTGGTTCAGTAACTGCTTACTGTACTTAGAACATAGAATACAATTGGAATTGGCCTTTTTCTTCACAAAACCATAAAATAAAATAATACAATGTGCACATACACTTGTAGGTGTCACACGCGCGCGCGCATGCTTGTCCGTGTGTCTCGCTTTGTATGCTCGCCTGTCTACCTGCCTGTATGTGTGTGTCTGTCTCTCTCTGCCTGCCTGCGTGTGTGTGAGTGTCTGTTTCTCTCTGTCTGCCTGCCTGTCTGTTATTAGGCTATGCTACCAACGGTAGCATTGTATTCTCCAGGCAGAATGAGTGAAATTTAACTCTGGACTATTAGCTTTGGACAGTATTGCAACTTGCAGTTTTGCAGTGTGTGTGTGTGTGTGCGTGTGTGTGTGTGTGTGTGTGTGTGTGTGTGTGTGTGTGTGTGTGTGTGTGTGTGTGTGTGTGTGTGTGTGTGTGTGTGTGTGTGTGTGTGTGTGTGTGTGTGTGTGTGTGTGTGTGTGTGTGTGTGTGTGTGTGGTGGTCCACTCAGTTCTTAGTGCAGTGAACAGACACTACCAGAAAAAAGAAAAATGTTAAAGGGAATTCCACCCATTTTCTAAACTTTCCTGAGAAGATACAAATGTGAACCAAATGGACTCTAGCGGGTCCATTTGGTTCCATTTGTACCATCTTGGGCCTGAAAGAAAAAGATATGCCAGATATGCAACATCATACAGAATTAAATGTGCTGGATCGATATCGAATCGAAATAGAAATTAAATCGAAATCGAAATTTATCGAAAATCGAATCGCTTTTGGCACCGATTTATCGAAATCGAATCGCATTGGAAAAAGTGTCATCGAGGCATCCCTAGCTACATTATCACTATCTAACTTAAGAAAAGACATAACATTCCAAAGCCACATGAAAGCAGATGGAGCCTCGGGAGGCCAACACAGAGGTATAAGTCTAATTATGTGCGACTGTGCCTAATTAATCTGTTTGTGCTGTATCAACCTGTAATGGAGTCTTAACAGGCAATAAGCGGCAGCAAAACCTCTGAACAAAAGCGTGTGCATGTGCTGCAATGTGTGTGTGTGCGTGTAAGTGCGTGTGTGCGTGCGCGGGCAGACAGGTGGCTAGGTCAGTGTTGTTACTCTTTGAACCTTTAAACTCATGTACAACGTGGCAATTTCTTTTTGCAGGTTATGTCTAAATACATCATGTACAGTTCTTACATGATGCACCTACGTCTAACCTCATACAGACTGAACCAGGTGGATGTGTTTTGTGTATACTGTACTGTAGCAACGTAGACAAGACATCTACGGCAAATCTTTTTTGCTCTTCTGTTCTTTCTCCTTGCCCTCCATCCTCCCCTACTCTTTTTTTTTCTTTGTAGAAATAACAAAACGGTGGAGCTTGCACAAAGACTTTTTTCACCCTCACCTGTAAACCTGGCTGTGACGTGACAACGAAGCTGTTCTTTGTTCTGTATCTTTGCAGGTGCGTCTAGAGTGGCCTACAGACCTGGCTGTCAACCCTCTGGATAACTCACTGTACATCCTGGATAACAACATAGTGCTACAGGTACGCACGTACGCACGCACGCACGCACGAACACACGCATACACGCACGCACGCATACACGCACGCACACACGCACGCACGCACTCACGCACGCACACGTTGCTGTCGAGTGGAAACCTTGTATGTCCAGAAGAGTTTCTTTTCAGGAAATTGATATTTGATTCTGCCTATTATTTAATATTTTAGACATTTCACTGGAGACGTTTTGGCAGCTGCAGGCTGCCTAATAGACAGGCATGAGGAAGTCATGGGCTTGCAGAGAGACCAGATGGCCAATCAGATAGCCGGTACAAAAACCATCCCAAGGCTCATTGGTCGGAGAACAATTCTGCAGAAATAATCCAGCAGCTGCCAATTAAATGTTGAGTCATTTCTTATTTACTCCAGTAATTGGCTCTGAGAGAGTGTCGCGAGTTATCACCTATTAGTGCAATACAGGCTCAATCCATTTACATTAACCCATTGTGTCCTGTCTAGATTTCTAGTTTCTGAATAACATAATTTGCACCATGTTTTCACGATTTTTCAAAAATAGCAGAGATACAAGCTCATAGCGCGCCACTCGGTGGCGCGCTATGAGCTTGTAGATCTGCTATTTTTCAATAGTTAAAACATAATGCTTAGAACACCGAAACGCGTTCAGTAGCCTACACTAAGGGTTAAGTTAAATACACATTATGTATAATTTTAATATATTTGTACCATGTGTACCAAGACCATGTGTGACAGAAACATTTCCTAAATAAATACTTGTGTAAACTGTTAGATATTAGTAAACCGTGTTAAATATTAGAAGAAGTTAAATATTAGAAGATGTTTAAATAAACGTCACTGGGGTTCTAGTATAACCCCTAGAAATAAAGATCTCAACGGGCCTGAAAATGAAGGCCCGGCCCTAACAGTTCAGGCCCTAGGCCCTACCCGGCCCTACTAAATGGAATAGATTTTAGGCCCTACCCGGCCCTAAACTGTCGGGGTTGGGCAAAATTTGAGAATTCGCCCCAGATTAAAATTGAAATGGCAATCAGCACCATCTTCATAATAGGTAAATACAGAAAATAACTATTATTCTTACTATATTAAAATAATCCAATATAAATTATTTTTTCATGGGGCCCGAGGCCCTACCCGGCCCTATTGATTAGGATAGATAGATTTTCGGCCCTACCCGGCCCTAAATGTCGGGTCGGGCCTGTTCGGGTTCGGTCCTGGTCGGGTTCGGGCAGAGTTTGAGAACTCTACCTAGAAATGTGTCTTGAGATTATCTTCAGACAGACAGCAGCCTCTCCTATAAACTAACCTGTTTCAGAGAACAAATGCGGCTAAAACTAAGATAAATAGCCTAATCCATGTCAAAGGTTATAGCAGATTTAATGATATAAGAATGTATCCAATATACCTAATGAACCGGAATATTCTCAACAACGATGCAGTTAATTTAGTGTAACGTTAATGTTTGTCAGCTTGTAATGATAATTTATTATCCATTTAGTGGGCAAATTTAATCTTACAGAATGAGCATGGGGATTCGGCACACATGTGCATGCGCACGCTCTCTCTCTCTCACACACACCTAATTTCTACAGTGTGACAGTGAGTCACGATGCATGCATGAAGGTCCCCCATTATTATCTGGTGAATTGGAAATGATTTTCAGGGGGAGTTGTGGCTGTGTTTTTATAATACATTTGGTGAATCTATTTCTTGTCGTTATGAAATGAAAACTGTGCTGTGATGGGACACTTATGTCTGTGTGTCCAGAGTGTTTGAATATTTATCCATATTTCCTTTACTCTCATGTGGAAATCAAATCACGATAGCAATTTCTGTCCCCGAGCCAGCAACACTCAACAAAATATAGGATGGCATACTGCAAGGCTATTACATGTGAGCTCATACATCGGCTATTGTCACATTTTAGTTGTTGTACAAGTAAGGGACAACACCTAACGAACCAGTGATTTCACTGGTTTGATGGCTGTTGTCCCGCTTATTACATGGCTTAATACTTTAATAAATAAGTAATAATTGACAGTAATAGTAGGCCTACATAACAAGGCTGCTTTTATTTGGCTGCAGGTGTGTAGGTTAGGTAATATATATATAAAAATATATATATTTAGGGCCTACTGGTAATATAAATGCAAGTCTCTGTACTGTGTGTAGGGATGTTATCACTGTGACTCAGCAACCGTTCACCCGACCAACTTCAAATTCGACACACACGTTCCACACCCCCACAGGGACTGCAGTGCCCGGTGTCGGCCCTGTGGCTGTCCAGAACGGCCACAAAATGCCTCTGGCCAGGCTCTGCACCCCTGAAACGGTTTTGAACCAGAGCTTTTCACCCGACCGTGAGGATAGTTGAATCGGGCACATATTGCTACTGTGGAAAGGCACAATAGATCTTTAACACCCAGCCTTAAATCTATGAATCATTCATACCGTGCTGTAATATTTTAGATACATATTAACTACAACAGAGGTGAAATATTTTAAAGGCCACATGAAACGGACAGCAGACTTAGTTCAGTATGTGCTATAAAACAGGAAGCCAGAGGGACTTGTCGCACATATTGGTTTGTGTTTACAGTTTGGTGTATCGCCCCATGCCAGACTGACAAACAGCCTTAGGGCTGTCTCATCCGGCACACCTCTGTGTGTAGGATGAGTCAATGTTTTCTTTTCCAAGGGGTGTTTGACTCAATCCATCTCTTTTCGTACTCACATCCTATATTGTATGTGAATGGGAGGAGTGGGACGGACGCATGCGCTATGTCTTCCCGTTCATTCCTGCTAACAACAACACAGCAGTTAGGGCATCGGTTTTAACAGACTATGCTGTTAGCAGAATATGTCTTGAGAGATTGACTTTAAATAAAAAATAAAACCTCAATCTGAAGTGAGTGGTGCAGCAGCGCCGCTTGTTGGTACCGTAAACATAGGGACGGATATACAGTAGATACTGTACATATGGATGGACATGAGTATAGAGTAGAGACGGACATTGCTGTTCCTTGGAGTTGCTGCACCACTCAAAAAGGGGAAACATTTCAAAACCTACTTAAAACATCTAGAGAATCAGACATTAGTTAACTTGA
>CM076984.1:43943372-43948372 GCA_039105355.1 Benthosema pterotum | reverse complement strand
GATTACTCTCTTCATACGGCTCCACGCTCCGCCATAAACACGAATGCCACTCACACTGCGGCTGATGCACACGTATAGCGTACATGCAGGACATTTTTCACATGCACGCTCACAAATGGACGCACACCAGCCATGCGCTCGCACACACAAATGGACACACACCCGCTAGGCATGCGCAGAAAATGGATATGCACTATCCACGCACACAAATGGACACACACCCGCCAGGCATGCAGGATATGTACTATGCACGCACACAAGTGCATCCACACACACAACACACACACACACACACACACACACACACACACACACACACACACACACACACACACACACACACACACACACACACACACACACACACACACACACACAAACAAACACAGATACATGTGTGGTGTCAGAAGATAAACAGCCCCATGTATTCAGTCCATTCCATCAGAGTGTCACGACTCTGGTGACATAATCCGTAGGGTCTCACCCACCTATTAGCCTTACAGACCACCTGAATAGACACACACACACACACACACACACACACACACACACACACACACACACACACACACACACCAACACACACACACACACACACACACCACTCCCATCTGATAAGGCTATAAGGTCTCTCCTTTAAGGCGACCACATTCCCCTCTACAGGGGAACTCTGTTATCCCAACAGGCCACAGTTCTCAAATTACTTGGACTCGATTGACGTTTAGAAATAGACTTTGTTTGCCATCTGTACAACATGTGCATTCAGTGCAGGACATCTTGGAGCTTAACTCCCAGCTTGTGACACGCCAAGAACAGGGACGCTAGGCTCCATGACATCTGGTTAAATAACATTTCCATTCTCTCAAAAAGCCCCAAACATTCCTCTAATGCCACAGCCTGTCTGTATGAGCGCTTCGCACTTCATTGGCAGTGAGCGCTGGGAAGCTGGGCTTGATGTTTTTAAGGCCAAATATAATACTGAATGTACTGTATGATTCTCAATGAGGATACCGAACATCAGCCGATCTTGTCAAAGGACGAATGGTGCAGCATCAAAGGTGTGGCTGATCTGTGCCGGGGGTCCTGTATGGCAGACAGTACAAAGGACTTTCCCATCGGAACAGGTCAAGACTACCGGACAGCCTGTAACAAGCCATGGAAATGCTGCGTAGCTGTCAGGAGTCCCGAGAGTTACCTAGACATCCCTTTTTAGAGTCTGAGTTGAAAGCATCCCAGCTACTGTAGCTTCTGAAACAGGGACAGCGAAGGGGGGGACTTGAGAAGTGTCTGGATGGCACAAGGCTGCTATATGAGTGCAGAATATGTCCTGGAAATGGCCGTCCAACTAAAGGAGTTGTGCAGTACAGTACAGAGACCTGCTGTACCACCAACTACTACACTACTGTATACCCAAAGATGTGCTGCCTTTGCTGGACATTGCTACAGAGATAATTCCCCTGATCATCTCCCTCTCATGCTGACTTTCATGCCCCACTAGCAGTGTTGCAAACTTGGCGCATTTGTCACTATATAGGCGGAAAATCTCCTGGCAAAAAATCTAGTGCTTTTTGGTTGGGGCGAAATTTGTTGACGGGCGGCCCGCCCAGAGTAAAACCTTCTTCGTTCTCACCATTTATCTCCTTTGACAGTCCTCCTTCCTTTCTAGAAAGGACCATTGCTAACCAAATGGACCCTTATAGATCTGTAACTCTTGAGATCGTAAAATGGTTTCATTTTACGCTCTCAAGAGTTAATGGTGGTCTATGGCTAAAATGCAGAATAAATATTGGGCCCTGGTATGAAAATGGTTGAAAACCACTGCTCTAGTGCATTCTAGTGCATTTTGGAAGTGCCACTAGTGCATTTTGGATTTTGGCAGTTGGCAACACTGCCCACTAGAACAATAAGCCAATTTACATAGAGTCGCTGTTAGGTACAAGGTACAAGGTAGAAACGTTGTACAGTGGATTCAAAACAGAACCTGCCTTCCAAAGGATATCATTAGAACACAAGACACAAGGCAGGTTTTACCACTTGCTGTGGTTAAATCGTCCCTATAGACCAATTATTTGTTTACAAACATTGAGACTGTGCACGCAGGTGGCAGTTGCATATGTAATCATTTCCCAACAGATCTGTTGTTTTGGGCCAGCACTGGTTCTGGTACACACAGCGTCCTCCTGTGTGTTCTGTTTATGGTGGGTTTAGGCCCCCCAGGGAGACATATGTATTTTGCTATGTGCATTGGTTTTGCATCGTCTCATTATGCTCATTTTATGAGCAGTCAGGTTTTATTCCTTTTGAAGGCAGCCTGCAGGCACACTGGTTACGATCGGTGAGACATTTGTCTGATAAGGGCTGTGTTTTGTGAATGTTATTGCACCTGAAAATCTTTGGGACAGCTCATAGTAATGTTAAAGGTTTTATAGTGCAATAATCATAATGTAATAATACTAGTCATAATAATAGTCATGTTTTAATTATGCACTTAAGCCCTCTATAGTTTGTGCGGTGTACAATGAACTGTGAAAATAACAAACCTACAAACGTTGTCTGTGTGGGTTATATCCGCTGTGGTTGCTATTTTAGAAAGGACATTTGGACATTTCTGGGCATGCCTTTAATGGTCATACCAGGTTGTGTAAGGACACTATTCCAGGGAATAAAACATTAGATCTTGCAACATTTTGATCACCCCTTCTAGAGCAGTATAAATGTGTTTCTAACTGCATGCGGGCGTGCGTTGGCGCGTGTGTGCGTGCATGCATGCATGCTTTAACTTTTGAAGAGACGTCTTTTTATTTTTTTCAGCCCCAGCTTTTGATTTATCACCTTACCACGATTCATGTCCCCACTATCCATCATCCAGGGGACGGAGGCTATGCCCGCGACGCTCGTCTCAAAGCGCCCTCGTCTCTGGCCGTGGCCCCCAACGGAACGCTGTACATCGCTGACCTGGGGAACATCCGGATCAGAGCCGTGAGTCCCAACCAGCCCCAGGCCAGCCCTGCTACAGGCAGCCTGGTGGAGATCAGCTCCCCCCTGGATCAGGAGCTCTACCTCTTCAGCCAGGTACAAACACACACATTTAACCATTTGGTTTTATTCCCAGTTTACTCATGCCGATTGATCCCCCCCCCCCAAGTGTCAGACTTTTCAAAATGTATCACCATAAAACATTAACTGTCACCCCAAAATTGTCTGACACGTAGTCGGTTTTAAAAGGATCCCTGGCTAATACGACAACTATGTCTGAGAACATTATACTTGACCTCTGTAACTAAAAAAATGAAATAAAAATGCCTTCAATATTTCATTACTTTCATTAATGGAGAATCTTTCTCATACACTGTATGTCCATGTGTGGTCTTGCCCTATGGAATTATGCATTGCACATGCTAATACAAAATATTTAAAATATTACTTTGATGATTATATTATATATAGGGAGTATAAAGTTGTTGTTTTTTTATTAGCATATGCATTCCATAATGTTTTGTAAGACATATTTATCGTATTAGCGGAGGATCATTTTAACAGAACAAAACATGCATCT
The DNA here is from genome assembly GCA_039105355.1 of Benthosema pterotum. Lineage (NCBI taxonomy): Eukaryota > Metazoa > Chordata > Actinopteri > Myctophiformes > Myctophidae > Benthosema > Benthosema pterotum. The sequence goes on along the minus strand of CM076984.1, from coordinate 43,944,816 downwards.
AGATCAATAAAATCAATAAAAAGAGCACAATTATCAAAAACGGACCAGTCCACATAATTATCCCAGGATTGCACTGCTACATTGTGGTTCAACATGTGTTGAATAGATGGCAGTTTACTATGCAGATGTACATTACTAGGAGATTGTTGAATAGATGGTGGTTTACTAGCATGCACTATTACTATGTACAGTTGCTAGAAGGTTGCACGCTTGCAGTTTGCTCACATCAAACGGCACACATTCGCGATGTCACTGTTTTTCCTCAAGTTCCATTGTTTACCTGTTATCCTTAGTGTCTTGGCGGCAGGCACTACATTGCTGCTCTCTTCGGAAGTCTACTTACATGACTGTGTACCCTGTTGCTTGTTTATTGACGACATGTTTACTCTGTTCATTCCAATTTCACACTTGTGAGTCGTTCTGGGTAAGAGCTCCTGCTTGAATTGTAAATTGTAAGCATAGGGTTTAAGTAAAAGTAGCAAGGTAGTGTTTGTTCTGGTACTATTGCTTCACCCTCGCCCATCTGATGGCAGTGCTCTGATGGTTTTGATAAGTGCACTTTTGGGTGGGGGGGGTAATTTCCAGGGGGGTGTAAGCATCTTGCTTTCGAGTATTGACATAAAATAGTCTAAATTCATTTTAAGTTATTCTCAGTATTCATTATGCAGAATGGCCCATTTCACACTCATATTGTTTGATTGTAATTAGGGATGCATTCATGTGTTAATCAGTTTCTATTTTTGCAGCTTCTAAAGGTCAGGTCGGTGTACTGATTACTTTCAATTCTGCCCAGTAGCTTACATATTCCTTTATCAGTCAGTGCACTGTTTGTGTACTGAATCTAATTTAATAAATGACAAAGGCCGTATAAGCTTTCACATAACTGTATACTGCGGTGCAATGTTGTCTGTACACAAAGTATAATACAAATGGATATACACAAGTAATGTAAGACCACCTCAAAATTGCATTTCATAACCTTACATTCCACTCATTTAGAAAAACACCCTAGACGTTGGGGCGACACAGTGGATAGTGCTGTCGCCTCACAGCTAGAGGGCCTTTCTGTGTGGAGTTTGCATGTTCTCCCCGTGTCCCCTAGGATAGATACCCTCACAAAAAACATGCAGTAATACTAGGCTCTAAACTGCCTCCCCCTGGCCAGCCAGGGCGCCTGATGGAGGGGACAGGAACTGGTTGGAATAACATGCTCCTTCCATGCACTACATCCAACAAGGAAAACTCCCCCCTTGTCAGGTGAAAAGAAGGCAGCTTGGATTCTTCATGCATTGAAGGAAGCATGAGGCAAGGCTGCTGCCTCTCCAGGTTGGTGGAGGGTGTGTAGTGTCCAGAATCACATTAGGAGTTGGCACTGGGTGAAAAACGGGTTACAAAATCGTGGGACAGGAAAAAAAAAACAAGGATGTTCTGGGTCACTGAACTG
>CM076984.1:43925872-43938372 GCA_039105355.1 Benthosema pterotum | reverse complement strand
GCCTACCAAATAATTATCCATAATAATTAAAACCAGTCACCAAGAGCTTCAACTCATGATGAACAATGCAGGAGAGTACAGTAACATTTTTAATTGTGGGGTCAGGTGATTTCTGGACCTTTTTGAATTGCACCGTAGCTGGCTACACCACAGCGATCAAGGATTGCACCCAATGAGTTAATTGTCCCGTCACTGTCACCTGGGGAAACCCCAATCACATGTGGAGAGACCCACGGGTTAAGAAGCGCCTATGACTGTCTGTCCCGCAGGTACAACAGCGAGGGTCACGTGACCAACGTCACCCTCCCCACCGGTGAGGTGAGCGGTTACCACGGCAACCTGGAGCGCTGGGCTAGGGTGGAGGCGGACGCGCCGGGACGCCACACCTTCGTCACCAGCACCAACCTGTCTGCCAGCGACACCATCTACACCTTCAAACAGGGTAGGGGGACATCACAGTCTGGCGCTCAGTCTCACCATCTACATTTATGCACCTATAGCAGTGGTTTTCAACCTTTTTCATACCAGGGCCCACTATTTATTCAGCATTTTCACCCCCCAGCCCCCAAACTAAAATTTTTATTTTGCCTTTGTCCACAATTCCAGGATGAGCAAAACTGAACAAACATACAGATCAGCATGATCAGTAATCTTCTACATTCTCTAGTTGTGTAGACTTGGGCTAATGCAGGGCAAATGGTGGATATTTTATAACATAAATTATTATATATTACATTACATATGATTGTTATTATTATTACATGAAACATGAAACCAAATGGACCTTTGTGGGTCCATTTGTTTTCATGTTTACACTCTGATCCTATTATATGCTGGGACACGATACCTCCTTCCTGAAGGTAGCAATTTATATTCTCCATACAAAACATGGCTAGTGTTTGAGGTAATATTTAAGGTAAAAAAAAAAACAGTATTTTCAGTGATTCTTAGTTTTAGTTTTAAGGGTGACTGTGGTAGAATAGCAATATTACACTCGAGGATGTGGGTTAACATGATTCTTCAGTGATGCTTGTGGAACTCGACTATGTCTCCTTCCTGACCGCATCACTGTCGTGCCAATAATCATGTTATTCCACACCTTCTTGTGTGATATTGCTTAAATATAATATGGATAAACACCTACAGAATATGTATTCATGTGTTCCTTCACACCACGTTTTGAGCTTGTGGGTACTTTTGAAACTATCGTCGGCGTCTGCGCTGCAGTATGGTTACATGTAGGTTAATTCCGCCTACGCAACCGTTAATTTACAACGCAAACACACAGTCAGAGAGAATGGAGGTGAGGCTGAGGTTTCTGGCTGAAAACAGGAAACCGGGCTGTAAGGTTCAGAATGGTCAAAGTTTCCCTTTAACAGTGCGGTAGGTACTGCTCCCATGCATCATCATCAGCCATGCATCATCTGGCTCACCTCCACGACCGACCACCCAACTCTCCTCCACTACTCTGCCCCGGGGGGCTGGCCATGACTCATCCCAGGATGACAACCTCTCTCTGTGTCTGTGTGGGTGTGGGTGTGGGCAGGGGCGGATTGGCACATATTTTCCCACCGGGACAATTTTGCCTTTGCCAGGCCACCCTGGTGGAGGCAGCTGGTTAACCAGATGTAACTCTTTGAGAGCGTAAAAAAGAAACCAAATGGACCCTTGCGGGTCCATTTGGTTTCATTTTTACACCCTCAAGAGTTATAATATTCATCATGTGAATTAGCCCAACTTAGTCTACACAACTAGAGAATGTAGAAGATTAATGGTCATTTTGATCTGTATGTTCCAGGCGAGCATCTAGCACATTCTAGTGCATTTTGGAAGTGCCACTAGTGCATTTTGGATCTTGGCAGTTGGCAACACTGCCTCCAGCAGCGCGAGCGGAGCGCCCTGGTGCACAGGAGTGAACGGGAATATGGCAACTCTCCTACTTGAAGGCTCTGGTGTAGGACACCTTTTCTTTTTTGAAGGATAGAAACACTAGTTTGCCTGGCCTGGGCCTGGTGCCCTGGCCTGCCCTGGACTTAAAAAAAAAAAAAAAGAACATGTCCAGGCCACTAGGTGGCCACCGGGAAAACTCCCTGTACTCCAGATGGCCAATCCGCCCCTGGGTGTGGGTGTGGGTGTGGGTGCACTCCTACTTTGAATGGAAAACCCATAGTCGACAACATACTGTATACTACAGAGATGAGAAGGTCAGACCGTAAGAAGGGTAAAGCGATGCTAAAACATTGATGGTCCGGCCCACTGCGGTAGACGGTGCAGGTAAACTGTACATAGTGTAGTAGTATTCAGCCAGGTCGGATACAGACTCAGGCGCTCTCTAAATGCTTCTCGCTCAATACTGATGGCTCCCATGGTTTCAGCGCTGAAACGAGGTGGAAAGTTGAAGAGTTATAGGAAGGAAAAATAAGCCTGCATTGCGGAAGCAATACAAATTCTTAGGCCAGTGTTATGATGGTTTTCGGGGGCCAGAGAAGACCTTGGATTTTGTCTATGTTGGGTGGAAACCTCATATGTCTAAAAACTGTTACCTCCGCTATTAGATCTGCTACTTTTTGTACATTTTGCATGACTCTGTAGTATATGATCGAGTTTGGGCATGGAGGTTTCTGCCTTTGGTTCAAATTTTAGCCAAAAATCAAAATACATATATAGCTGCATTTTTTGCCTTTTCCCCTCTACATTGCTCTACTTTGATGCTACAGCTGTTTCTCTGTAGACAGGCACTGGCTTCGTCCTGCCGACGGTCCAGAACTTTGTTGTTGAAATCATGAAAATAAAGCATTTGTTGTGCTCAGGCGATGCTAATGTGTTTTAGCTAATCACAGCAGAGCAGTCTCCAGCAGATCCATAATGAGCCAATAGCGTGGAGGGGAGGTGGAGTTAGATTCTGTTTTTAAACAAATCTGTTTACAAACACAGTGCCTCTATTACCTCCAATCAGCAAACCTTCAGCAAATATTGGTCCTGACAATGTGTGTAAGAATTTAGATCAGTGGTTACCAAACCTTTTCATGTCAAGGACACACAAATCAACATCTTCTGTTCCACGGACCCTCATTTGAAAACATAAGGCAGTGACCCAGACAAGGGGTCCCTAGTTTCACATGCAATAGGCTACAGACACTGATTCACTGGCATTTCTACCTCTGAGACCCCCAATTTATATTGTGAAATCAATATTAATGTAACTCTGAGACTGTTCCATTTGTATGCTCTTTGAGCATTAGGGTCCATTTGGTCCCTAACTATCTCTAGAATAGGTACCCCGTGCCCTCTTTAAATCCCTCAAGTAGTACCCCTATTGGTCCCACGTTAGGAACCCATGATACAGACAGACCGGCAGACAGACAGACCCTTTAGGTTTATGTGGGTAGGGTAGATACAGGCAGGCACACACATGAGACTTGACAGATGGAACGACGAAATTGAAAACAACAACAAAAAGGTATTTTTTTCAGTACGTGTTAAGAGAAGAATAATGGGCGAAACGAGGACGGAGTGAAAATGGAGTGGAGAGGCTGCTTATGAGAATGGTTTGCTCATGTCATCTCTTTAATTGCTTTCTAGCGCTTGTCACCATGACAGGGCTGCAGGGAGAGGAAAGCTGCTATAACGCGTGCACTGCACACACACACACAAACACACACACACACACACACACACACACACACACACACACACACACACACACACACACACACACACACACATGTGCGCATACACACATTTGCAATATTGTACTTGTGAGGACATCACGATTTTTTGGGATAAGATTTGAAAAATAACCACACAAAATGAGCATGAGTACATTTTTTTTGTGGCAGTGGCAGCTGCGGTGGAAAAGCCACGGCAGTCGTTAGTGTTTTATGTGGCGACCCTAATCATAACCAAACCCTTAACTTAACCCCCTAACCTCCTAAACCTTTGCCCTACCCGCAAGCACGGCACAATGCGGAATTGCCGCGGCAGACACCGGTCTCCGCCAGGGCACCCTGCTGGTATACTGATGGCAACACCGTTGCCAGGAAATGCTTTCCCTTCTTCTGAAATCCCAAGAAATTGTGCCATAAAACAGCAATTTGTCCTGTGAGGACCAGGAAAATGCAACTCACAATGTTTGTTCCTTAAATTGTGGGTTGCAATTGGCCCTCACAATTATAGTAATACCACTGAACACACACACAAACGCACGCACGCACGCACGCACACAGGCGCACACACACACACACACACACACACACACACACACACACACACACACACACACACACGCACACACACACACACACACACACACACACAGGCGCCATTATGACAGAGCTGCAGGGAAGTAGTTAGAATGAGCACCTATCCAGCTTGTCCTCCCACGCCCCACACCCACTGGAAACGCACGGCTGTCTGTGTCTTGGTTCCTCCGAGGCATCTTGTGCCCACATCCACACACACAACAATGACCTTTAACACATTTCCCCATCTGCATGCTGCAATCCAATTTACTGCACACCTGACACTGATGATGAGTTTTTTTTTTTAGCACTGGAAAATGTTTTATGTAATTTTTCCTTGCTGTTTTGTTCTTCTGCTGTTGGCAGACAGAAACCTCTCATCTCCATCTTATTAATTTCTTTACTCTCTCTTCTTTTTTAGCAAATTCACGTCCTACTTTATCATATACTAATGCTACGGCGGCACACCAGACAAGCACACATCGTCAAGCTTGACACGCAGTGTGAAGCTTGTGATCTGGTGTGTTTCCCTTTGACACCTCAGTCAGAGCAGGAACAACACCTGTGTGAAGGCAACCGCCTCTTTGGAGGAAAGAAAAATGAAAGAAAAAGAAACAAGCCCACTGCGGGAAACTGTTGCAAGAGTCTGACAAGCTTGAGGTAGCTCAGAACAAAATTTATAATGCCGCCGAATTTACAGACCCGTGAATATCCACAGGAATATATCCATGGTGGGGAGTTGTGAATGAATTCTTTAAGAATGAATTCTACAGTTACAGCAGTAACATGTTAAAAAAAAAAGGATACCAAATGGGTGATACACGAACAACAAAAAGCCCAGAGGCTTTGATTCCATTGCGCTCCATTAAACATGAACCTCACACAACTGGAGGACAAAACAACAGCGCACAGACAAGATACAAAATGTCAAAATAAATACAGATGTGGTGCACTTCCTCTGTCTGTCTGTCTTCTTCTTGTTGTCTGTCTGTCTGACTGTGTGATGCTAAACAGTAGTAGGCTATGATCAATTGCGGGGCATTCGGAAAAGAAAAAAAAAAATCACACCTATGTGAACTGCCGGCACAGGGGCGCTCGACAGCAGCAGCTGTTCGTACTTTTAAAAAAAGGAAATAAAATATGCAAATAAGACTTTGATTGCATGCTTTGTAGGAGAAACACACAGAGGCAAACAAACAGTGGCCTGCGCAGTACAAGCGAGTGTTTTGCTGCACCCTATGCAGAGGTGTCAAGTGTTTTCTATCATGAGCCACATCTAACGTCCTTGTTGTTTTTCTTCTCACACCTCTGTCACTGTCATTGTGTGAACGGTGCGTGCGTGTCTACACTGTGTGTGTGTCTACATTTGCATGTGGTGTACGGTATGTACATGTGTTCACCATGCCACAGAGCACGCACAGAGCTCATACCGTGTGAGTGCCGACGGCTCGTTCTCCGTGTCCCTGGCCAGCGGCATGGAGCTCTCTCTCAGCACGGAGCCCCTCCTCCCGGGCGCCGCCGGGGGCGGAGTCAGCCCCACGGCCAGCCGCTGCAACATCAGCCTGCCAGGAGACCACGCCCCCAGCCTGATCGAGTGGAGGCAGAGGAAGGAGCAGGCCAAGACCAACTACAGCACCTACGAACGCAGGCTGAGGGTAAAAAACACCACCACCCCCTGGGATTTGAAACCATGCAGGTCTCTTGTGCAAAAGAACTGATTTCACAACCGCTTTTGCTTTTATCAAACTAGACATAGGATCTAAATGTCTCAGTTAGGGCTGCAACAATTAACTGGTAATGGTAATCTAAACGCTTATTCAATTAGTTGTTAACTATAGTATTTTAGTAATTGATTTATCAGTTTGTCAACTAATAACTGAAGTTTTTACCCCTTTTCCCACTTAACCCACTTAACCATAGTTTTTTCAATGTTAATCCTAACAAGTTCTGCCCATGTTCAACATTTTACTGTCATTAATTATTGTGTGGACATGATCAAAAAAAGTTAGGGCCTTTTTTTCTAAGAGTGTACAAATGGAACCAAATGGACCCGCTAAGGTCCATTCAGCAAAATTTAGAAAACTGGTGAAATCCCTGTTTAAGGTGAAAGCTAAATAAGAGTCATAATCCGATTAATTAACTTTTCAGGAAATGAAAAAAGTATATATATATATATATATATATATATATATATATATATATATATATATATATATATATATATATATATATATATATATATATATATATATATATATATATATATATAAATGTATTCCTTTTCATAGAAAGACAAAATAGCACTGAACAATACACAGCTTTAGCCATGTAAATTCTACTGTAGACAGACAGACAGACAGACAGACAGACAGACAGACAGACAGACAGACAGACAGACAGACAGACAGACAGACAGACAGACAGCTCGGTGTTATACAGCCAACATCACCTTATTGTTAACACCCAGACAGAGACAGAGGCATTTGCTTCAGCTGAGCTGTTAATTCCACTCAGCAGTGAGAACAACAACAGTGGCGTTTCACAACTTTTTTTTTCTTTTTTTGCATAGTTCTAATCACATCATGTTTTCCAGAGGAAAAAAAACCCATAAACAGTAGGAATGTATTTACATTTACACAGCAACTGTGAATGCACAGATGACCTTTATTTCATATACTCTGCAGCGCTCATCGCTTCATAAAAGGGCGCGCAACAATCGTGAATAAACAAAGGCCCGGCCGCCGCTGAGATTTACTCAACGCAACGGGTCTGTGAGATATATGTGCTGCAATGAATACATTAAAGCTGCTTCTGTCAGACGTCTGCATATGGGGTTAACATCACTGACACAGCAGGTCAGTGTCAATATAGAATCTTGGAAGCCTGATCCTAGTGTCTCCTAGCATCACTTTCCCCTAAGAATCTGTCCTAGAATGTTGTGCAGCTCTGATGTCAGGAACTACCTGGTGTCAGAAACTCGAATCGAGGACACAATGGGTTAACTGTCAGGCCAAATGACTTGGAACCTGTTGCTTGTACTTTCCCCGGCTGCCCTCCTCCTCCTCCCCTCCCTGGCACACACATCCTGGCTGCAGCGGTGCGCAAACAGGATATTACATGGGAGAGGGCCAGGTCACCCCCCTGTGTATGTTACAAATTAATGAATGGACCCCGTGCATGGTCTTGTCTGCTCATTGTTTCCTAACAGAGCGATTCAATGTTAATCGTATGAAGATCAAAAAAAATAATAATAATAACAATAACTGGAGTCGTGCCGAATGACACGATTCGTTCATCTCTCAACTAATAAATTGTCTCCAAATCTCTCTGGTGTTGCATGACATTTATTACACAGCTGCAGAATCTTATTGATTGCCTCTGACTGACTCTCTCCGCTCTACACAATCTGACCCCCCCCCCCCCCCCCCCCCCTTCCTCCCTAGTCAGTGGAGTAGGGAGCGATGTGATTGGTTGTCACTAGTAGTAGTTGGAGGATAAAACAAGCGCTCCTTCCTGCAGCTATCCTTGGAATACACCCCCCCCCATCTGCAAGAGCATTAATAATAATAATAATGGGGGCACAGTGGCACAGTGGTTAGTGCTGTCGCCTCACAGCTAGAAGGTCCTGGGTTTGATTCCCGCTAGGGGCGCTGCTGTGGGTGCTGGCGGCGTGTCTCCTCCTCCACGTCATCAGTGCCCATACCCGAGGCGGGGTTGGTGAAAGGGCCTTTCTGTGTGGAGTTTGCATGTTCTCCCCGTGTCCCCTAGGGTAGATACCCTCACAAAAACATGCTGTAATCCTGGACTCTAAACTGCCTCCCCCTGGCCAGCCGGGGTGCCTGATGGAGGGGACAGGAACTGGTTGGAATAACGTGTTCCTTCCACGCGCTACGTCCAACCAGGGAAACTCCCCCCTGTCAGGTGAAAAGAAGGCAGCTTGGACTCCTCATGCATTGAAGGAAGCATGAGGCCAGTCCGCTGCCTCCCCAGGTTGGTGGAGGGTGTGTAGAGCCCAGGATCACATTAGGAATTGGCACTGGGTAGAAAAATGGGCTACAAAATCGTGGGAAAAAATATTAAAAAAAATTAAATAAAATTAAATAAATAAATAATAATAAGCGTAATAATAATAGTTGCTAACACAGTGAGTATGATTACTATGTAACCCAGGCAGAAATGGCAAGCACCCAAATATGGAAGTTCGCCAGGGAAGTAAGGCACATAGCGAATCTCTTTCTCTCTCTTTCTCTCTCTCCCTCTCTCTCTCTCTCTCTCTCTCTCACACACACACACACGCAATATAATACCGTCATTATCTCCCCGTTGGTTCTTCAGGCTCACAACAGGAACCTGCTGTCCATTGACTTTGACCAGAGCACACGCGTGGGCAAGATCTACGACGACCACCGCAAGTTCACGCTGCACATCCAGTACGACCGCCTGGGCCGTCCCGTGGTCTGGTCCCCCGGCAGCGCCAGCAAGTACATGGAGGTCAACATCACCTACTCCTCCGGAGGCCTGCTGGCCGCCATCCACCGCGGGGAGTGGTCCGAGAGGCTGGAGTACGAGAACGAGAGGGTGGTGTCGCGGGCCTGGGTCAACGGCAAGATCTGGAGCTACACATACGTGGACCGGGTGAGTCAAAATACACAAGTGATTTGTTTTCTTTTTTTTATCCTTTATCTTTTTTTGGCATGCATTGACGGGGGTGTGGCCATATAATAACCACAGATATTGTCTAAAATTGTGAAAAACGTATTTTTCAATTCACTGGACCTTTAAGCATATACTGAAAATGTGTATTGTGGGATGCAGAGGTCCCACCGAACTGACCACATCAGGGGCGGTTTTAGGAATCTGGAGGCTTGTTTCAAGACCAAATACTACAGTATACCTATGACTTATAACTACTGTAGAGCATGATGATTGTGTTGATATAAGAATATTAAAATAGTTTTGACCGTTCAATACTGCGCACACAACATCTTGTTGTCCCTTCAAAATGAAGTCTTTCTCCTTTACCTCTGTATGGTTATTGACAGGAAATAGGCGTAGCTAAATAGAAAGAGAGGGATCTAAGGTTGACTCACGCCTGACGCTTGATGGTCAGTCATAGCTCTGAGGCCCCCTGAGGTTTGAGGCCCATTTCAATTGAAACTGGTGAAACATAGCTTAGTCCTCCTATAGACCACGTGTAAGTATAGTCGGCAGCCAGCAGGCTAATTTTGTTTAAAGTGGTAAATTCAGTATCTATTGTCTTTTTCACTGACCTAAAATATTGTAGATGTACACACATTCATGAAACTAATTGCTGACCGGCTGTGGGTATTTTATAGGGGTTTCTAGTGACCCTCCCATTAACATCTTATGACAGGCAAAAAATTAATGTCAAACTAGCATGTGATGTCAAACTAGGGGTTTGTCATGATTCTGACTCAAGCATTAATGTTGCACAAAATACACTAATTGGGCTAAAACTGCCATCGCCTCTCGTGCAAATGTGCTGTTTTTAGCCCAAGGAGTGTTTTTTGTGCAAAACTAATGCTGTGAATGGATTCAGAATCATAAAAAGCCCCACACACATTCAACCTCTATAAAAAAAAACTACACCCACAGGAAGTGGATTCATGAATGTTTGTTTATAGACAATATTTTAGGCCAATAAAAAACATACCAAATTTCCCTAGTAAACTCTTTCATGATTTCCAAGTGATCCAAAAACAGGATGAGAACCACAGCTCTATAAATTAGTCCTCCTACAAAGTCCCAGTGTTTGTCCCAAATTAGGAAGTCAGTGACACTAGGTTTCATGTGGTTAAAGTTTAAATGAATTAGTGAACGATGACGCTCCAGGCTACTGTAACCTGAAGCGTGGTATCATATCTCTAAAGCTAACTTCAGATGAAATATTCATCCGGGTGTATTTTTAGTCAGCGAGCTCATTGCTGGTCCAAGCCCAAATGAGAGTACTGGAGTGGAGAAGGAATTCATTTCGAAATTAATAAGGCTTACATGAAATATTAATGTGTTAATATTGTACCTCTCGTTCCCTAATATTCAAATTAAAACCTATTTTTGCGTAACATATTTTGGTTGGAATAGAGCACATAAAACTCTTGAGACATATGACACGTTAAGCACGCAAAACCTATTTTTCCAAAGAGGGCCATATTTCAAAATGTGAAAATATCATTAGGGCCGACTCCATATTCCTGTCATACTGTACCTTCTGACCACAACAAAAGTCACATATAAATGCATCACAGTTATTAACGACAACCCGATTATTCCTGCTAAAGCAACTTATTTTGGCTCACTACTCCTCCCACAGTTTTGACTGTACACACTTTGGGAACCTTGTATGTTGCTAAGAGAAAATGTAATTATTATTCATTAATTAGTGGAATATTTTCCCCATTGGCATGAATAGGAAAGCACGAAAACTCACGCGTGGTTGCCGTAGTCTCTCATGTAGGTATCTTTGCATGCACTGCATTGCTGTTATATTTACAGTCCAATGAATTGACTTTTGTTTAAATAACAGTGTAGTCAAATGTCTCTCTACAAAACCTAAAAACAAAATAAAAAATAACCTTCACATCTTGATAATGAAATAAACCCTAGGGACAGTGAGAAATCCTTCCAAATTGTCAGGTGAAAGAGCCTGCCCCAGGTTAAACACCAAAATTGCAACGGCTGTTCATAAATAAGACATAAGGAAGCTGCAGGCTATAATATAAAAAGTGCCCACAGGCTATGTTTAGGCCGCTGGCCGAACTTTGGACATGCCTGCATTAAGCTTCAGTCTGTCAGTCAGAAGTAGAACATTGAATGCAAATGTTTCTGAAAGTAGATAATAGAGCTGAAACAACTCACTGGGAAACAACTTTGTGTCCAACTGTCCAACAACTACCTGTATTAGTTCCAAGTGTTTCCACAGCTGTGAAACAAACTATAAGCTGAAACTCTAGCAATGCCTGCAGGGACAAGGATCTGTTATTGTCTTAGCAATAATTCTATTCATTACTTGTTCCAATTAACTGAATAATGGAAACACATCTTTTTGTGTTGAAAACATTTGAAAGGAGGATGAAGGTAAAACATGGACTACTGTAGTTATGACAACCATCCAGACATTTGTTTAGTGGTTTCTGTTTTTTTTTTTTGTCAGTTGAAAATCTGAATAATGTTTGAAAGTTACGCAATAGATTGACCCCTAGATTGACTCCTAGATCTCATTAGTCAAAGGAATGACAATGCTGCCTCTAGTAAATGGGAACTTATAGAAATGGGAGGGGCAAATGTCCCTGACAGATATCCCTGGCAGCCTCAATGCAGGGAGGGGGGGGGGGGGTTATTGTTTTTTGTTTACGATTTGACATACAGTATGGCTTATGTATATGCGGCAAAAACTGTGGGCAGAGTAGCATGACAGTGAGGTATATTTTCAAGGATAATTTGTACATTATCCCAACAACCAGCTAAACGGGAGAGGATCAAGTAGACTAGAGAGAAAAGTGGAGGCCTTTCTTCTCCATTTTCTCAGTCTAGGTATTTTATAAGTCTTCTATTTAATTTACTTCAGCAGCATTGCAGGTTTTCGTGCTAGAACGAAGGGACGGACAGGGACACTAGGTTCATATGTTTGCCTATGGTATCCTTGATAGCGCAGAGGAGTAGGAGGATGATGAATGGAGGGAATGCAATTATTTGAAGAAGGCACAGCCAGACACCGCTGGCTAAAAATCCAGTCTTTGAGTATACTTCAAGAGGAGTTCTGTCGCTCTGCAATGAAAAGTGGTAGTCATCAGGGGACTGTACTGTACCAAGTACAAAGTCACAGCAAAAAAAAAATGTTCTTGTTATTGTACCATCTGTCTGGACTGACGTGATCAGGGAAGCATCCTGTCGTCTTCTTGGGTCTCATCAGCTCTGGTTCTGATCCACAACATTATGGTTGGTTTGGTATACAGTAGGCTGTATTTGTTGGTGAGGTAAGTGAATGAACATTCACATTCACTTACCTCCCCATACGATACAATATGCAACAATATTTAGGGTTCCAAACCGATTTATATTGCGATCTTAATTATGTTGTGATTCAATGTATAGATATATTGCAATATCAACTAGAACATTTTAAAGCAATTCAAAGCAATTTGTATCCAAGAAAAGTTCAATCATACCATATCTGAAATATCTTCCCTTATTTTGCATGCCATCATGTGTGGTGGGGCAGACTGGACATTGCCTATGCCT
>CM076984.1:43893372-43923372 GCA_039105355.1 Benthosema pterotum | reverse complement strand
TCTCAGTAGGTTGAGTCAGTGTGCACATGAGTAAATTGCATTAAAATTTTTAATCAGATTAATCAACAAAATACATTTAACTAATTAACTTGTTAATTAGTTAAATGTATATGTATATTTTTGTTTTATAACTGGTCAGTTACTCAGCCTGGTCAGATAGTGTGTATTTCGGGTAAATTGCACACTGCCTTTTTCATTTGAGGTTTTGTGTTTAAAATGGGCCAATCGTGCAAACTTTGGAAGGTAAAGTGAGCTGATTAGGATGGAATAAGAAATATCAGACAGTTCTGTCTCGGGGACATGGCTATAGAGATACTGTGTTGTGTGATGATTTGCAGGATTTTAGATCACATGACTATGGAGATAGTGTGTCGCATGATGTACTGTATGGATGAAACGTATACAAGTAATCATACACTAGGGCATTAACCAAATACGGTTTTTGCTAGTCGAATCGAATACTTTGGTAGTCGAATAATTGTCGACTGGTCTATAGTGATATATTTGTTTTTTATCCAATAAAATGTGTGATTCTGGACTTCCCATTGACAAATTACATGCCTATTACACTACTGTAACTCAGTTACATTATGACATGAAAAATGAGCAATCAACCTACAATTACTACCAATACCACAGCACACATCCACAATGCCTGCTGCAGAAAATTGAAAAATATACATCAAAAAATATTATTACCGAATAACGAATAGTGAATTAATATTCGAATAGTGTTTTGCTAGTCGAATAATCGACTAGTCGAATATTTAGTCAATGCCCTATCATACACATACATGTATGTGTATACGTGTATAAGGCATCGACTGGGTTAACAGTGCTGGAGATTAGCTGTACACAGAAGGTCGGACAGACGGACGGACAGATTGGCGGAGTGCAAAACATAGTCCCTCCCCCATGCCTTCGGCCTGGTGGAGACAATAAAGGAACATTTATTGTAGAAACTGTTTACAGATTCTTACAGATGCTCATCTCTGAATATTCTTACTATACGCATGCTGCCATTGATCTCCTGAGATGGAATTAAGGAAGTCACTGATGACATGTTATATAGCTGACACACTACCATATTTTATCTGAAACTTTGGTACTTTGTCTTTGCGTTGATATACTACTGAGGCTGTCTAACTGAGTTTCTCTGCTTTGCACTTTGTCCTCAATCTCTTACTTGCTCCATTCTTGAACACATTAGGTGAGTGTGCAAAGTGGTTTTGCACATGCAGAAGAAATTTAGGGCTCCATTTTTGTCATACACTAAAGCCCTTATCCCTAACCTCTTTGCTCTTTTTTTTCTTTTTACTATTTTGAAAAACATTTGGAATAGTTCAAGGTGCCAATCTATAGACATGTTGTGCGCTTGTAGACTGGCCATTTTAATCGTTTAAAAAGGCAAATAAGGGGTTTAGCGGTGATGAAAATCTAATCTAGGCCTTAGAAGTATGGGAGCAATATCAGCGAACACCAAAAGCTTCCATTTGGTTTGACACATATGATTTAATTAATTGATTTGTTTGTTGTTTCAATGGAATTGTATTCACGGTTTGCACACACAATCAGCTTAACGTTTGGATATTGTGTGAAAGCAATGCAATGAGAAAGTGCTGTTTCTTTTTTTGCAACAGTTGTTGTGCTCATTTTGTTCATGTTGATGATTAATTGAACAAGCGAGATGTCTAGTTTCAAATGGAAATGTCCTATATTGTTTGAAGTTATATTAAAAGTAATCCCACGCTGTCATTTCCATACCACAAAAACATTGAATATTCAAACAACTTCAAACTGAATGGAAATTCATCCATCGCATTCAAATTCCTCAATGGGGAAAAGACGGTGACTTTCATGTTGCCAATATGCATGTAATTCACTTTTGCAAGAACTGTATTGCCATTTACTTTTTACTTAAAAATCACTCTACTACAAGTTGGAAAAATAGTATGCATTGACATTGGAATTTCCTTTCAGAAACCATTTGTGATACCATTCATTATACATTTTAAGAGGTTATCAATTTATGCATATCCTGGGATGAATATGAAATACTCCCTCGGAAGCCAGAAACAAAAAAGTATAAAAACGTGTCAATGAACGTCTATGGTAAATTCCACCATAATTCTAAGCTATTAAAGCAGCACTATGTAATCCTTTTCTACCCTGGATTTGATTGATCCAGTTTGGCTGATAGAGCCTGCCTGAGCACTTGGGGATGAAGTGAATCTTGGCCATCCGCCAAAATTTGTGTCAAATGAGGAGCACAGATACAAAATGCAACCATCCTATTTGTTGTATTTCACTTTGTGTCCAAAGCAACAATTCTAGCAGGAGGGGCGAAATCATTCCCCGACTGTAATCACCGGTCACGATCGTTGGACCAACGGTCGCAACTGATTGAGTTGATATTTTCCAACTGCTGTGACCATTGGCCGAATGACAACAGTTGCAGCAGTTGGCCCAGCGGTCGTGACTGTTGACCCAATGACCGTGGCAGGTATTCTATTGGTCGGGGGTTTAGGCTTAGGCCAGGGGTCGGCAACCCAAGATGTTGAAAGAGCCATTTTCGACCCAAAATTAAATTCAAAATCTGTCTGGAGCCGCATTTTATTATTTTTTTCCTGAGAGTGTGCAAATGTGAACCAAATGGACCCTGGTGGGTCCATTTGGTTCCATTTGCACACTCTCAGAAAAAAAGGTCCTCAAAGAAAAATCATTACCATGGTGAAACACAACCTTTCTTCAGAAATGGAGTTTCTAAAAATAAATAAAGGAGTTTTACAGAACTCCATTTCTAGTCCACACAACGTCTCTAAGGTACATTAATGACATAGTAAACTGAGTAAACCGTTGAAAATGGGTGGTTCAGATTGAAAGCTCCACCTCTGATAACTGCTGGGCTTTTTTGACATGGCCAAGTGCTACTTTAACTGGCAACTGTCAGACAGCGCAACGCGTTTTGGGTGACTGAAATGTTTATATTATTTTGGTGTGCATCACCCCAGTGTGTGTATGTAATAATGCTACAGCCATTGAGCCACTAGGGCTGTGTTCTGGAGCCGCATGTGGCTCCTGAGCCGCAGGTTGCTGACCCCTGGGTTAGGTTTTACTGAGGTTATCTTTTGCTAGTGGTCGTGCCCTTGCACCACTGACTTGCTTTGATTAGAATGCATCTCTATACTATAAGGTTGCAGTCAGACTTTGTTTTTGTGCACTGCAGAGAGAGAGAGAGAGTGGTTTTTGTTTTGAGTCAACAGAACAGTCAGTTAGATCTGAGAATGTTCAGGTATGAAGAGAGAGCTGAGCTTCTTCAGCGCCGCTGGAGGTTGTGGTCTACCACTAACGTCAATACGAGACCACCTCCCTCCCACGCATGCAGTGTGCCTCCAACCAGGGGCGGACCTAGGCATGGGCATGGGGGGGGGCAATGCTCCCCTAAATACCCAGTCTGCCCTGCTTTACTTGACTAATATAAGTCCTGTAACTGAAAATGGTATGGGGGCGGCTTCATCGCCCGTGGCGCGAAGCGTCACGGGCGATGAAGCCGCCCCCATACCATTTTCTCTTGCCCCTCCAACATGTTCTCTTGCCCCCCCAAATGGGACATGTTACATCCTCCAACAATGCTCCAAGTAAACACACCAAGTGTGTGTGTGTGTGTGTGTGTGTGTGTGTGTGTGTGTGTGTGTGTGTGTGTGTGTGTGTGTGTGTGTGTGTGTGTGTGTGTGTGTGTGTGTGTGTGTGTGTGTGTGCGCACGTATGCATCTCTGTATCGTGGTTGGAAGAATGCTCTCAGGCGAGTCTCGTTTTGCAGTCTTTTGTTCATTGTCCCGCTGTTACACTGGCACTATCGTTTCATGTACATACTGTATGCCTGTGTGCCTACACTCTCAAATTTGTCCACACATTTCATACATATTTGATATCTGCTGCTAAAGTGGGTGTCTCGCGCTATCAGAAGAGACTGAGATACTCTGCTGCCTATGTTTTATTTTTTTATTTTTACTCACCTTATGCATATTTGATGTTGTTGTTTTGTTATTTCACACTTTATTTGTCTTATGGTTATCTATTTTGTAACTGCAATTGGTGGAAGTTTGTACAGATAACAACTTCACCAGTTATTTTACACCTTAAACGTGTGATGTGGCATTAAACGTTAGGTTAATTTCATTTCATAAGGGAAAATGAATTGTGTTTTACGTGGCTGGGGTGGTTTACTAGTTCAAACCAACGGCAATGGTGGTTGTCATCTAAGAGTTAGTCTGGTAGATGGGCGGTGGCAACAACAATACATAATCATCCACATCACCACCATGTAGTCCAGAAGTTCAGATCAGAAGTTGTAAACGTGCCATGCAGCTTTTAGCATGTTGTTTAGACAGATGTTTAATTGGTACTGCGACTATAGTCTAAAAATGACTAGACTAAGCTAATAATGTTTTTAGTCGTGAAGAGGAATGCCTTCTACAGTGATGGGCAGTAACTTGTTACAAGTAGCTAAGCTACATAGCTTAACTACATTTTCCCGTAACTTGTAGTGTAACTTACTACATTTGTCCTGGGAATAGCTTGTAGTGAAGCTATGCTACTTGTTTCGAGGAGCTTGTAGTGAAGCTACACTTGCTTCGAGTAACAAGGAAAGTGGCTTACTACATTTTCCCACACACATTTTCGAATTCCGTCCATTTTTAATGGGTAGAAAACCCCTAATATACATCCCAAAACTTAGACATGCCACCATCCTATGTTCAAACCTGCCCTTAGATTATTATTATTATTATGATTTTTGTTTATATTATTTTACTATTATTATCTAGATACTTGTACATTAAGCTGAGATGTATATTTATATATATGTAGTGTTTATGTAGCAATCTACTTTTGTCGTGTAGCTTGTAGTGTAGCTTGCTACAATTTTCTGGGGATAGGTTGTAGTGTAGCTTAGCTACATTTTTTTTGAAAAGTAACAAGTAGTGTAGCTTACTACATTTTCCTACTAACTTGCCCATCACTGGCCTTCTATAAATGCATGGCAGGACATCCAGCTCAAAATACGCGTGTAGTGGACACTTCCTGTATATCCACTACAAGCGTATTTTGTGTATTTTGTAAGGCTGTTGAAAATGACAAGTTAATTAGTTAAATTAATTTTGTTGATTCATCGATTAAGAATCGTTAAAAACTTTAATGCAATTAACTTATGTACTGACCCACCCACTGAGCATTCTTTCATTGGAAAAAAATGGTTTTGTATGTAACATAGAGTATAGCTTGAGGGATCTACAAGCATTGGGGGCTTGTAGATCACCTATTTCGATAAATATTTAAGAAAAAGCAGATCTTTTTTTACAAGATAATTTTTCTTTTCTAAATGTTCAAATCCTTTGATTAATCATGATTATTATTATTGTGATTTTTAAATTTTTAATTTGATTTTTTTAATTATTCAACTGCCCTAGTATTTTTTTTAGCTGTCATCGGCAAAATTAAAACAAACAAACAAAAAAAAAAAAAACAGTGTGTGGTCTCTTGACCACAGACAATTTATGAATCAGTTGAATAATCATCCGATGAATCGATTATGAAAATAATCGCCAGTTGCAGCCCTACCTGGAGCCGTATTGGCGCTCTGGTGGAGCTGTTGCCCCCGCGACCTGACTACAGATAAGCGGTTTAAGATGGACGGATGGAAAAAGGATGCAATTTAAAATGTCTGTATGCGCTGTGCACAGACACTTGCATAGTGCCAGCAGTGAGTCATTTCATTTAAAACTCAACCCAGAGCTGTGTGAATTACGGCACAAACCAATTAATCTGACCATCAGCTTGACGTCTGATATGGAGAATTAATTAGAAACACAATAGGCTTCATAACGGGGTAACCCAGCGAGTATTAGCTGGTAATAGTGTGGCCAGCGCTGCCCCCTGGTGGGTCCCTGGGGGTCCCTGGAGGAGGAGATGAGGCTGCAGATAGATTGGGTTTGTTAACCCCTTTGTGTCCTGAACGCGTTTTGGTGTTTTATCTGTTGAAAAATAGCAGATCAACAAGCTCATGTCGCGCCACCGAGTGGCGCGACACGAGCTTGTTGTTCTGCTATTTTTGAAAAAAATGTGAAAATGTGCTGCAAATCTCTGAATATGTTATTTTGGTAGCAAACATTTTTAACTCAATTTTTTTGCATCTGGGGGATCCCTAGAACAACATGTTTTCAGATGGGGGGTCTGCAGCCAAATATGGATAATTCTGGTGGTCCTTGGCTTGGCCTTGGACACAGGAACACAGATTTTTCAGAAAAACTAGAATCTAGTGTCAAAAACTATAGAATCTAGTGTCAAAAACTCGATTCTATAGCGTCAGAAGCTATATTCTAGTGTCAAAAGTAGAACCTATCATCAGAAACTATAATTTAGTGTCAATAACTAGAATCTAGTGTCGGAAACTACTGTAGAATCTAGCGTCAAAAGCTAGAATGTTGCTGCAGCTATAATCTGGTGTCAGGAACTACTGTATAATCTGGTGTCAGAAACTCGAATCGAGGGTCACGACACATTGGGTTAATGCAGAGACATTCTGGTAGACTTCCACAAGGCCTTGCAGTCTGCTGCTGCTTTCTGATTGGCTCTTGATAGTCAGGTGCTGCTAATCTCTCAAATGATTGTGTGTGTGTGTGTGTGTGTGTGTGTGTGTGTGTGCGTGCGTGTGTGTGTGTGTGTGTGTGTGTGTGTGTGTGTGTGTGTGTGTGTGTGTGTGTGTGTGTGTGTGTGTGTGTGCGCGCGCGCGCGCGTGTGTGTGTGCCCATGCATATGAGAGTGGATACTGTATTATGTGTAGTCTATGTGCGCGTGTGCATTCTTCAGCTGTATGTGTGTGTGAGCGTGTGCGTGTGTGCGTGCGTGCGTGTGCGTACATGTGTCTGTGTGTTGGTACGTGTGCGCGCGTGTGTGTTATGGATTGTGGGTGTAGGGTGTATGTGAGTATGCATGGGTATGTGCGTGGGTGTGGGTTGGTGCGTGGTTGTGTGGGTGCGTCTGTGCCTGCATGCGTGTGCGTTCGTGCATGCGTTTTGGTGAATGTGTATTATGATTATCTATACTTTTGTGTGTGTGTGTGTGCGTGTGTGTGTGTGTGTGTGTGTGTGTGTGTGTGTGTGTGTGTGTGTGTGTGTGTGTGTGTGTGTGTGTGTGTGTGTGTGTGTGTGTGTGTGTGTGTGTGCCGACACTCTGAATGGACTCTCACCCTTTCTTTAACTGATCTCATTTCAGCAGAACAAACAGAGGCTCGGAGGGCAGAGATAGCAGTAATTGTCCCTGGAGAGGAGAGACCAATGTGTGAGGGAGAAAAAGGGAGTGGGGGGTGGGGAGGGGCGGTGGGTGACGGCTGGCGGGCGTGTGGGGGTTGGGGGAGGGGGGGGGTGGTGGCGGTAAGGGGGGACACCTGCAAATGTGAGACGTGATCGGACTGCACCTCACCAGTCATATTATTCTGAGGCCCTGATGGTTCCGCAAGAGCTCACTAATTCAGATACCGTTGCTTTCCGGGCCAAAACCATAACTAAAAAAAAATCCAAATGAAAAATAATATATATATATATATATATATATATATATATATATATATATATATATATATATATATATATATATATATATATATATATATATATATATATATATATATATATATACAATACAAGGAAACAAAGAAAAACATTTCATACACTCACGAAAAAGATTTGACCGCTATTTAACCTATATTTATTATAGAATCAGAATACAAGGGGCGTTCGGCTCTGCTAGATTTTTTTTCTCTCCCTGCTCGGCACAATCATACTCCATCATTAAACATTATGAGCAGTCGGGTAAATATAAAGTAAGGACTCCCCATGGGGAACAGAAATAACAGAGCCCACCGCTGGTGGTGCTGGTGGTGGTGGAAGCAAACATCACATAACAACCAGGAAGCATTATGCAAAAGGAAGGCAGGAAGCAGCCAACAGTTTAGACAAAGAGGGTTTATATAAGGCGACATAATGCAATTATTTGACTCACCACCAGATGGTGCAGCGGTAACACCACTCTATGGCGCGCTGACGACATCACTCCAATATGGCGGCATGTGCCGCTCCCGCCATCTAGCGGCGTTTCCAAGAACTGTAGTCAGAACAGTAGTCTTTAATAGCAACAGGAAGTGCGTCACATCACTCCGATATGGCGGAGGCACTGGGGGCTGGTTGTTTCCATTGGACTTAACGGAAGTGTCGCCTCTTTATATAGAATCTCTTTGGTTTAGAGCTTAAATACCCCGGCCCACTGGTCGGCTGATTGCCACACCAGCGAATGACATGCGTCTTGCACATACTGAATACACCTACATAGAAATGCAGCATATCAACCCTTTCAGTATGTGTCCTAGACTACAGCACAGCATAAAACCTCTGAAGTATCTGATTGAACTCCACAAGCTAATGTATGTCTCATGTGTAGCCTTTTTTTTTTATAAAGCAATACTGTAATTAGATATACAATCCTGAAAGATCTACCAACTATTGTCAAACTGTAAATAACACACGACATAACACTCGTATTATTTATTTTTGGGTCAATTGTGCCCTACTGCAGTACTAATTTCAGGTCCTTGGAAATCCCCAAATAAGTTTGAATTGTTTGCTGGTTGTTCTTTAGTTTGAATGTTAAAGAGGTTTTTTAAGCAGCAATTAGTTTTGATGAAATTTGGAGACACTTTACATTGGGTATACTAGGGCATTAACGACTTGAGATTTTTTCAAGTCGACTTGTTAGACAGTCAAGTCGAAGTTGTATCGATTTATCATTTCATGGCGCGGGGGGGGGGGGGGGGGGGGTTCCGTCGCGGTGGTTCTCCGAGGGGGGGCGGGGATCAAATGGTGCCGCTATAATGCCAGCGCAGTGCTTATAGAAAACACATTGCGAGGCTACGCATGGTGCATGTGGCAAGCTTAATATGAAAACAATATTGGCACACAGCGCAGCACAACGTCCACTATGGCCAGCGATAACAACACATAACATTATCAATACACAGCGGCCCACGCGTTAGAACGCAACAGAAGACATGCTCGTTCTAACAGCGGCCACATTATCAGAATACGATCCATTTACATGTAGCCTCCTCCTCCTCCTCCAACACCATATCGCGCCGCTTTTCAGAAAAGAAATGAGAACGACGCGGACAGAAGCATGCGTCCCGTGCGTAGCCTAGACGTGTCACGGGGAGGTGTTGGTTGATGAAGTTCTGTATTTCTCTTACACTGTTTGCTGTTCGATCTGATCCGTGTACGTAATGATCAGTGGAACGCCGCGCGCCCAGAGCGCAAGAGCGCGCTGCGCATGCTGCTGCAGTAAGATTGGTAAGCCTAAATTTAGGCTGAACTCCGATAGAGTTGCAAAGGAAACTTCAAAGGAGACTTCTGTCCGTGAGTGACAGTAACCAATATTACAGTTGAATTATATACACACGCGTCGCACATATAGAGAAAGAAAAAAGGGGAAAACAAAGGTAAATGTTTAATTCCTCCTCTTTACTCCTTTCCCTCGGAGGAAGGGGAAAAAAACAACTTATCGACTCGGGCATTTTGGAGTCGACTCGTGTTATGCAAATCGATGCATCGATGTATCGATTTTTTGGTTAAAGCCCTAGGGTATACATATAAAGTGTACAGTTTTGTTGGTTGATGTCACCTATTGTCTTTGAGTTTCAATGAACACCCACAAATGATCTCTGCACATTTTTGTAAATGGTTCTATATGGGACTGTGGATCTGTTCTGTTCTATATGGAAGGCTTCTACAGTGTACTGTATATGCAAATGTTCTGTGTTAACATAATGTCTTTACATGGCTCACCACCTTACGGAAAAGTCAGAAACAAGTATTTCAATTCTTTATGAAGAACCCACATAAGTAGTTCTTTTTATGGAAACAAATGGCTCCATATGTGTCTTAGATTAGGGCGTACGTTGGACATTACATTAGGCACCATATCGAATCATTCTCTTGTGGAAACCTGCCCCTGCAAGAGTTTGCTAAGTGTGAGTGCCTGTGGTTTTTCCTATTAGCCTCGGGTTCAGAATCAACATTTCATCAAGGAAAATAAAAAGGGAATATGCATACGCTGATGCGGCTCTTTCACACTCTCCGGAGTGCAACACTCACTCATGTTAATAGCAATCGGAGTCATCTCAAATAGCAATATAATGGTGTTTCATTAGCGCCCCGATTTCCTAATGGTGGTAGAGGTGTACTGGGTGGCAGCAGAGGTGATGAATAGTGTTGTTAAAGTTGATGTGCTGACATTAAGGAGCACGTTGGCCCATCATGGCTATTGTCTTTAGATTTCATTATGTCTCCATATTAAAGGTCAATGCGGGAAATGCCAGCGAGGTGTACGGGCCAGTTGAGATCGAATGGATCCCTGCTGTGTGTGTCCGTGTTAATGATGTTGAATTAGGCCTTGATTTGATTTAATTAGGCGCCTATTGCTGTGTAATGGCCAACTGGGAGCCGAAAGTGTGTGTGTGTATGTCTAGCAGAGATGTAATAGCCAACTGGGAGGTGTGTGTGTGTGTGTGTCTACATGTACTGTAGGCTATGTGTGCATTTGTGCGTGTATGCCATGCACGCACAAATGCATGCATGTATGCATGCTTCTGTCCACGCTTGTCCGGTATCTATAGATCTGTGACATGTTCAGGTTCTATGATGTGTCAAAATATGGGCAAAATAAAATACATTTAGGGTCCAATAAGGATGAAGTCCAGAATACAAACACACACACATACACACAGACACAGACACAGACACAAACACAGACACATGCATGCACGCACGCACGCATGCGAGCGCACACGCACACGCACACGCACACACACACACACACACACACACACACACACACACACACACACACACACACACACACACACACACACACACACATTGTAATTAATTAAGATAAGAGGTGTTCACCAGATGGCATGTTAAACCCATTTAGGACTGAGGTCAGATTCTACATAATGTCTTCTATAAATCATGACGGTTTTCTGAAAAATGTCTTTCTAACTAATAAAAAAAAAAACTCAAACTCTTTCATGTCAAGGACTCCCATCTGAAGGGACCTCCCAGAAGCAAAGGTTTCAGTAAAAGTTAGATCTGAAAGAATATAAAATATCTGTGCAAGATAAGACATAACATAATGCTTAACACACATCTGTGCAGGTCCTCTGACCAGTCGGCAGATCTTCCGCTTCAGCGAGGAGGGTCTGGTCAACGCCAGGTTCGACTACAGCTACAACAACTTCCGTGTGACCAGCATGCAGGCGGTCATCAACGAGACGCCGCTGCCCATCGACCTGTACCGCTACGTGGACGTGTCGGGACGCGTGGAGCAGTTCGGGAAGTTCAGCGTCATCTTCTACGACCTCAACCAGGTGCTGTAAACCTCTGCTTTTTCACACATGACACTCATTAGGCTGCGGAAACCTCATTTGAGAATATATGGCAAGGGCTCCCAATAAGACATACCTGGGCATTATGCGGCCCGGGGGCCAAATGCGGCTCTTTGGCTGACTCTGACCGGCCCGGGGACCACCAGTGGTCCTTGAGAGAGTTCAAAGTTAAATATGGAGAGTTGGTTAACCAGATGTAACTCTTTGAGAATGTAAAAATGAAACCAAATGGACCCTTGCGGGTCCATTTGGTTTCCTTTTTCCACTCTCAAGAGTTAAAATATTCATCTGAATTACCTAAAATCTACACATCTATCAGATAATGTAAAAGAATGGTCATTTTTGATCTATGTTTGCCTGTTTTGTTCCCCAAATCCAGCCTGGTATTGTGAACAAAAACAAAAGAAATCATTAGTTTTGGCGTCTGTGGGTCTAAAATTTCATCAAATGGTGTTCCTCTGTGGCTCAAATACTAAATAAATAGTGGGCCCCGGTATCAAAAAAGTTTGGTCTTACCCTTACTTTCGTCTTGAAATTAAATTAATATTACACAGACTTTAGTTCAGCCTTTAGTCTTGGCCCTCCACAATATTGTATGTATCTCATGTGGCCCCCTGGGAAAAATAATTGCCCACCCCTGCAATAAGAGAAGACTTGTACGGCTCTAGCCGTGATTTTCAGACATTTTCAGCCCTGGTCCCTTGACATGGGAACGGTGGGGCCACTTCTAACTGCTCTAACCACAAGGTCAGTAAGCTGGTGAAGCACATCAAGGATAGACAGCAAGATCATTGGGAGAGCTCAGCCTAGGTCGCGACCCTTATTAAAAAGCGGTTTATAGGTCAGAAACGCTGACCTTTTTTTTCCAAACCACCGCAATCGTTTTACAAATGGTCACTAGCTTTTTTATATACCCTTCCTGATGTCAAGGTGTCCAACTCTGTCTGTGTGTGTGTGTGTGTGTGTGTGTGTGTGTGTGTGTGTGTGTGTGTGTGTGTGTGTGCGTGCGTGCGTGCGTGTGTGTGCAGCAGCAAGATTTGTGATGTGCTGCGATAAAAGAAGGATATTAAATGGAACACAACCACCCTAAAGAATAAACATTGTATTGTACTCTTACATCGATTGATCTCGGCACTTATAGTTAGGGCTGTATACCGAAGCTCGGGATTCGAACCATTCGCTCGCTAAGGTCGCCACGCGAACGAATATTAATGATCCCGAACCATTCGCATTTATTTATTTATTTAACTTTTCCCCCCATCTAGTAGATGTGCGACATCGAGGGGTCAGAAACTCGCTGTGAAACGCGCTGTTACTGCAGTTGGAAATGCATTGTTTTCACTGAAGATGTCCCATTCTCAATAGAAGTCTATGTAGGCGATCCGCCATTAGACTGGCTCTAGGAAGTGAACGGAGTTTGCGCAACTCCGTCTGTACTCTATAGAGCTGCACGCTGACTGGTTGGTCTTTAGGTTATGGTATGGTATTTACCTAGCCAGCAGCAGGCCAGCCAGCAGCAGCAGGCAGTTTCAGACAATAGACACGTAGTCGTTCCCAGCAAACAAATAATTAAACAAGCCTTTGGAAATGTTGGTTTTATGGTTAGCTGTCCAGCAGAAGCAGGCAGTTTAGACTATATACTACAATAGACACGTAGTCGTTCCCAGCAAACAAATAATTAAACGAGCCGACGGACAGCATGTTTTGGCAAGCAAAACAGCGTGTTACCCGTGGCTGTGTCGGATCGGTCTCATCAGAAAGGAAAGAAAAGGAGAGCGGTGTCATGACTGGTGTATTCACTGATGTCAATCACATCTCAGGGCAGTAGAAAACTTATCTACCGATGGCAACATCCACGATTTTAAGAGTTAGTGGACGCGCGCCGCGGGGGGGGGGGGGGGGGGGGGGGGGGGGGGGGGTCCCAGCATATTGTTTTTTTTTTAGCGAAGCTTCGAAGCTCGGCCTGAAATTGCTTTCCGAGGCTCGAATGGCAATTTTAAGGCGACTATACAGCTATATCTAGGCATATAGAAATTTGATTTATTGAATACTATGACCTCCATATTCATAACTTTTGTATTGTTGTACGGCAGTATTGCACTTCCTTGTTTTCTGTTATATTGTGTTTTCTTGTTATACTGTGTTTTCTTGTTGTTCTATTCTTGCTTTGGCAATGTAAATGTATGTTTTCTCATGCCGATAAAGCCATTTGAATTGAATTGAATTGAATTGAATTGAATTGAATTGAATTGAATTGAATTGAACTGAACTGAACTGAACTGAACTGAACTGAACTGAACTGAACTGAATTGAACTGAACTGAATTGAATTGTGTGCAGGTGATCACCACCCACCTGATGAAGCACACCAAGCGGTTCAACTCCTACGGCCAGGTGGTGGAGGTCCAGTATGAGATCCTCAAGTCCATCGCCTACTGGATGACGGTGCAGTACGACGCGGCGGGGCGCACCACCACCTGCGACATCCGCGTGGGCGTGGACAGCAACGTGACGCGCTACACCTACGAGTACGACGCCGACAGCCAGCTGCAGAGCGCCTCGGTCAACGAGCGGCCGCAGTGGCGCTACAGCTACGACCTCAACGGGAACATCAACCTGCTCAGCCACGGGACCAGCGCCAGGTAGGTGGTTGCTGGCAGGCAGATCTCGGCCGCTATTTTGAGTTTCTTAAATATCACGTCTTAAGTCTTCAGTAAAACTTGTCTTATTTCCATTTATATACTGTATATAAAGAAAGAGAGAGGTGAGGTGGCGCATGATTTATGGTTGAACCAGGGCTGAACCAAAAGTGAAAGTGTGACTATTGACATAGTGGAGAGACAATATATAGCAAAAGAAAATAGAAAATTGGAGCGATGTGAACAGGTGAATTTGAACAACGTCCCATAGCACCATTTTAAGCTTACCGTATTGTAGTCCAAAAACAAGGATTTTTTTGTTTTTGTTTTTTCTGTAAAATAACGACTGGACCACTTCTTTGGAAATAAATTAACTGCAAATAAAGGCAAGAAAGCCTTCTAGGGTGGAATTCTCTTTTAAACTTGTACATAAACATTCACATTTCAAATATAAAAATAAAGTATTCATCATGTCTGCCATGTGTGTTTAGAAATGTGTTGGTACAGAGTTTGTGTTGGTACAGGAAGCATAGCTGCATCCCGCGTTGTTTAATAAAAAAGCATTTTTATCCAAGCTATTTTTTTACAGTGGCTTTCAACTCACCCCCTTATCGGTCGGGAGGAGTGTGTTCGATATAAGCTATACGCTGACCACACTGTCAATACTAACTAAGGGTGCTCCTGCTGTGCAGCTGCAAGTTTTCTTACTTACCCTGTTGCAGGAATGCAAAAATTGCACTCGCTGTACCAACACCCATAGCACACATGGTCAGTACTGTATATGTTTATTGTACATGTATAAAATGTAAATGTAGCGTTGGCATAAAACTGGTGTGGTAAATTTTCACTGGTACAAATTGCATATGTACCAGCGTATACCAAGAACATACTACTGTACTGGGAGAAAAGCATAGTTGATCGGAGCGAAGAATGAAGTTCAGGCTGCTGTTATTCCTCAGATGGTTGCGTTTATTTCAGCATCGCCATACAGCAGGCAAAGTTTCCCCCGTGGCCCGGAGGCCCACGAGAGAGACACACAGTGTGTGCACCGTCGTAGTGTCACACCAGAACTGACTCCAGATTCACAAAAATGACTTGACTTGTATACATTCAAATTACCTGCAGTATGTGCGAGGCATGACAGACAAAATGGCTGACAATATACATTCACTCAAGACATGTCGCCAACCGTTCTTTCAACTGATGCAAATCACACATTCAAGAAAGCCCTTTGATCACCTCTGTCATTATGACCGTCATATGACTGTCATGACAGTTATGTTTCGGAGCCACAATAGTAGCAGCATATTTAAAAATAAATAAACTCTCTTTCTCTCTCTCTCTCTCTCTCTCTCTCTCTCTCTCTCTCTCTCTCTCTCTCTCTCTCTCTCTCTCTCTCTCAATGGTTACATTCAATCCTAATATATTTTTGTATGTTTAGTGGTTAAAACTTCCAACAAAAAAAGCAGTGAAGTCAAAAGTGCAATAATATTTGTCTTTGAAATGTAGTTGATTGAAATTCATAAGCTTCCATTAAATAAATAATTGAGTAGCCTAACTATAACGTACAGTAAGCAAATTATAAATCCAGTCCATGGATATTTTAAAAAAGCTTTTGAATAAAATCGCTTTGCACACTAAATAATAACTGTGCGAAAAGTATTTTTAATGAAAAATTCCAAATCCCTAACCATATTAGATCCTTGGGGGCAATTAAGCACCATGTTATGCTATGAAGTGCACAGGAGCTGCTTTGTAGATATGATTCAGTGAAATAAGGAACCTTGAGACACGTTGGCTCAGTGGGTGTTGTCGCATCACAGCCAGAAATTCCCGGGTTTGATTCCTGCTATTTCCATACCCCGAGACGGGCTTAGCGAAAGTGCCCTTTCTGTGTGGAGTTTGCAAGTTCTCCCTGTGTGGTTCACAAAGACATGCAGTCCTCCTCATAATAGGACTCATAATACACCATTTATTTATTTTTTAAATATTTTTTTTATCCCACGATTTTGTAACCCATTTTTCACCCAGTACCAACCTGGGGAGGCAGCGGACTGGCCTCATGCTTCCTTCAATGCATGAGGAGTCCAAGCTGCCTTCTTTTCACCTGACAGGGGGGAGTTTCCCTGGTTGGACGTAACGCGTGGAAGGAACACGTTATTCCAACCAGTTCCTGTCCCCTCCATCAGGCGCCCCGGCTGGCCAGGGGGAGGCAGTCTAGAGTCCAGGATTACAGCATGTTTTTGTGAGGGTATCTACCCTAGGGAACACGGGGAGAACATGCAAACTCCACACAGAAAGGCCCTTTCACCAACCCCGCCTTGGGTATGGGCACTGATGACGTGGAGGAGCAGACACGCCGCCAGCACCCACAGCGGCGCCCCTAGCGGGAATCAAACCCAGGACCTTCTAGCTGTGAGGCGACAGCACTAACCAATGTGCCACCGTGCCCCATTTATAATACATAAAATAAAACTAACTTCAAGGACAAGTCCTGAGTTTTCCACAAATTTTGTTTGCGACACAATGATGACCGCAGCAATGTGTCACGCTGCAGTACAGTATGAATAGCATCAGAGCCATCAGACTCTGACCGTTTTATTATTACAAAGGTTTGCTCAATCACTGAGCTTGCTCTAGAACAAACACAGTTAAAAGTAAAGAGTTTGGCGCCGGTGTTCATGGGCGTTGTAACTGCTGCAGCGTTATTTTTAAGTCTTTTTTTTCCTCCCATTTCTGCTGTTTAAATATTGAACTTCATTTGGCAGTACTGTTGAATTGGAAATTGCGAAACTGGGACTGTCAAATAACAGTTATATTTCACAAATGGCGCAGTCTATTATTATAACATGCTTATTGCATGTTTTACATCAGGGGTTTTCAACAGGTTGCATCAGTCAGTACACTGTGGTACAAAGACCGTGTGTCTTCCAATGAAACCTTAAAGGGATATTTCACTTTCAAAAAAAAAAATTGGTCATTATATCATTTACTCAGGCTCATGTGAACGCCACAGTTTTTGATATTCATTTTAGCTGCCCCAGCCCCTTCCATAATGCACACCCATTATAACGTCATACTCTATTTTAACCATGAAGTATTCATCAAAAAACCCTGTCTTTTTTCTGAAGACTCATATTGTCCTCCTGAGGGGCTGTGCTTTTGCATTCACTGTTTTAATTTTTTTTCAAATAATATTTGAAAAAATAAATTAAAACAATGAATGGTTGGACTAATATTATTAGTCCAACCAGCGTGGTTGTGAGGCTGCTACATTTACCAAAACAATATTTTAAAAATAAATGAAAACTTTAAATCAATTTCCATGCCCCACTCACATAATATGGGGACAATATTAGTTGTTAAAATTGAGTTTTATGTTATAATGGGTTTATATGGGAAGGGGATGGAGCAGCTAAAATGAATATCAAACATCTAATTACTGAATTGAGTAACTTATAAACTGTAACTTATAAACTGGTCGGTCGATGTTGCTTGCCCATCGCCCGCCGTCGCCCGCCGTTAACACGTACTGTTAGAACCACTGGCCTAGATTGACAGTTTAATGGGACTTTGGTGAGCTGTGTGAGCCACAGGAAAATAAAAAAGGTCTGTAGTTGCTGCAGCAACAATAGAATCAGCTTTTCTCCTCAGCCTATTCATTATTAATCCTTCACACAACGAGCCTTATTGATATTCATAACACCTGGGCTAGATGTCAACTAATTGTTCCACACTGTGATGTCAGAGGTGTGTGTGTGTGTGTGTGTGTGTGTGTGTGTGTGTGTGTGTGTGTGTGTGTGTGTGTGTGTGTGTGTGTGTGGGTGTGGGTGTGGGTGTGGTGTGTGTGTGGGTGTTTGGGTGTGTGTGGGTGTGTGTGGGTGTGTGCCTGTGCGTGTGCGTGCGCGCACACACACACAACAAATATATATGCTATATATTTCTTAAATGTGCAGGCTCTGTGTATACTGAACTAACGTCTTTTCTTGATAAAAAAAAGTAATAATTTGCTCTTCACTTCAGTGCATCAGTACAGTGTATTTTTGGCTGGCACTGCATCATGGGTTGGGAGGATGTGTGGGTGTTTCCTCTCTTCTCTTGGTGTGATGTGGTGTGGTGTGCGCTGGCATGTTACTGCATATCTGCAACCATCTCTCTTCTCATTTACTGTGGCTTTCCGTTGGAGGTTAAGCCATGGAAATTGTTGTCTTGTGCCTGTACTGATTTGTGTAGGTTTTAACGTCAGTTCAAGGGGCCTATACATACTGTACATAAGTGAATGCAGCAACCACACTTTTCATTTTTTTCATAATTGTGTCGTTTTTGTTACTGTTGTTATTGTTTTCATGTAATAACATGTTGAAAGTGGGATGTTTTCATTTAAGCGTATATGTTTTTCAATAGCTTGTAGAGCTTAACTGATTGCAATTTGTATTTAAATTAGTTTTTGACTAGACATTTTGCCTCACAGTGGGGTGACATAGCCTCGGGCTAAATACTGTAATACAATATTTCAAATGCCATCATGTAGAATGAAAATTATTAACAGAAATGAGCAACATGTCACATGATTTCAACTGCCAGCATGTTGAATGAATGATTGAAAATAAATGTTTTTTATGGAGATTTGCAGTACAGTTCAACTACAGCTAGAAACAAAACTGATAAACTGTGAATGGACACACTACATAAGACTATACTACAATAGATGCCACCTGAAAATCAGTGTAGGTAAAAGGAAAAAGAGAAACATAAGAGTAGGGGAAAGGTGAGGGAATGATATATTTTTAAATGCTTGTTAGTGTGTACATAGTGTGTTGCATTTTATAAAGTCACCAAATTGGCTCTGTGCAGCCAACACTTAGTGTTGAGAGGAATTTTGCCTGGGCACAAACTCATTACTCCATATCAAGGCTGAACAGCGCCAGTGAAAAATGCTTGTTCCGGAGATTTCCCCCTTCATTTTCCACATAGACATCATGTCTACACATGTAGACAAAGCCAACATGTGTCGTGACAAATCATGACAACAAACACGCTATTTTGAAAACAAAAAGTTATTAGAAAGATTAAAAAAAACACAAAAAAAAAAAAACACCAAAAACACAACAAACGTTTTTGTTGTTTTGTCTTTTAATTATTTGTTCAAAAAGTTGTTAGATGTCAGGATATCAGCACAACTCGAGTCTTTATGCATTTGTGAAAGGTTTATGAGGAAAATGAACAGTGAAATCTCTTCTGTTCCAGAAGAGATTCTCACTAAATTCCCAATGTACGCACATTCTGAATGTCGACAGAGTCAGAGGTGCAGCTCGGAATCTGTTCTTGAGAGATTTGTATTGTAACCCCCCCACCCACCTCCCACCACCAGGCTGACGCCGCTGCGGTACGACCAGCGCGACCGCATCACGCGGCTGGGGGAGCTGCAGTACGCCCTGGATGAGGACGGCTTCCTGCGGCAGCGCGGCAACGACCTGTTCGACTACAACTCCAACGGCCTGCTGGCGCGCGTCTACAACCGCCTGACGGAGCGCGCCGTGTGGTACCGCTACGACGGGCTGGGCCGCCGCGTGGCCACCAGGACCAGCCTGGGACAGCAGCTGCAGTTCTTCTACGCGGACCTGTCGCACCCCACGCGGGTCAGCCACCTGTACAACCACACCAGCAACCTCATCACCTCGCTGTACTACGATCTGCAGGTAGGGAGGGAGGGGTTGGCTGTCCATGTCCATGTGTAACGCCTGGGAATATTACTTTACCTTGTTAATATATTATTTATTAATTATTACCTTCATTTTAAAGCAATATATTATATTACAATATTACTGTCTGAGCAAGTCTAATATATTAATATTACTATTACATATTACTTAAAAAAAACTATGCCTATATAATTAAATATTTAGTATCACTATTAATCAAATATTGCGTAGGCCAGTGGTATACCTACATTAAAGCAAGCGCACTTGGCAAATGGACCCGCTAGGGTCCATTTGGTTCGCATTTGTACACTCTCAAAGATTTGTACACTCTCAAAGAGTTACATCTGGTTCACCAACTTTCCATCATTTAGCCTGGGAACCACCTGGACCCCTCTCAAGGACCACTGGTGGTCCCCAGACCACTGGTTGAAAACCACTGCTATAGATGGAAGTGACACCTCGGTCCCTTCCATCTATGGCAGGGGTTTTCAACTGTTGTGAACCGGGGACCACCACCCTGAGTAAGAATGAACCTAGGGACCAGCATCCTGACTAAGAATGAACCTGGTGACCTCCAGGGTTAAGCTTATTCTGATACTTTTCATTTGTCCAACTTTCCATTAAAACTCATGTTAAGTGACACAGTACTGATGGAGTAGATACAACGTAATATTAGTATATGGGCACATGTGTTTCAGAGAATGACTCAATGACCCTGCAATCTTTCTTGAGATTCTAAGTCCCTTTTCTGTAGAATTTCTTATCCTCCATCAGACTTCTCAGTATTGACAACGTTGACACACTTTCATGGAACATTACACAAAGCTGTAGTGTGCTGTTCCATGGAAAAATTTGCTACACTACAAAATGGACGTTCAGGGACCACATGGAATGCCTTCACGGACCACCTGTTGAAAACCCCTGATCTATGGGATAGAATATGTGATCTCTTTTTTAAAGGATTCAAAAAGAAACTGACAAAAAGAAATGACTAAAAAAACTAATCCTAGTACCTGATGATCATGTTTAACGGTTCCACGTCTCCCCGCAGGGCCACCTCATCGCCATGGAGCTGAGCAGCGGGGAGGAGTACTACGTGGCGTGCGACAGCGCGGGGACGCCGCGCGCCGTGTTCTCCAGCAGGGGCGCCTGGTGAAGGAGGTGCTCTACACGCCCTACGGCGAGGTCTACCAGGACACCAACCCGGACTTCCGGCTGGTCATCGGCTTCCACGGCGGCCTGTACGACCCGCTGACGCGCCTGGTGCACCTGGGCCGCCGCGACTACGACACGCTGGCCGGCCGCTGGACCTCGCCCAATCACGAGCTGTGGGCGGAGCTGAGCAGGGAGCCCAAGCCCTTCAACCTGTACGCCTTCAAGGACAACTGTCCCGTCGGCACGGTGGAGGAGGTCACCAAGTTCGCCACGGGTAAGAACGCGTGGCTGGAGAACTCTGCGGAAAGGAGAACGTGCACGATCACGCTGCTCTCGGGTTTTAACGTTTAATTTCACGTTCAAAAGGTGGCGCTTCTGTGTTATTAACGCTCTCACAGTGACGCGCCGCTGGTCTCTTATGCCAGCGGTTTTCGACCTTTTTCATACCAGGGCCCACTTTTTACTCAGAATTAGAGCCACCATTTGGACCACCATTTGATGACATTTTAACCCCACAGACCCCAAAACTAAAGATTTATTTTGTTTTTGTCCACAATTCCAGGCGGGATTTGGTAAACAAAACGGTCAAACATACAGATCAAAATGACCATTAGTCTTCTACATTCTCGAGTTGTGTGGAGTTGGGCTAATTCGCATGATGAATATTTTAACTCTTGAGAGCGTAAACATGTTTTGAGTTTACGCTCTCAAAGAATTACATCTGGTTAACCAACTTTCCATCACCTGGGGACCACCTGTAACCATTGGTGGTCCCTGGACCACCTGTTGAAAACCCCTGTCTTATGCTTAAGCGGTGCCGTACCCTGGAAAAATCTATTACCTCATAATGTGTTCTCTGCACCATGCGATATGAATCTGTGCAGTATGCAAGAGAGTCGTTGGATGTGACTCATTGTGAGCCCAAATATGCGTCTACAACAGGGGTGTCCCCACTTTTTGACTTGAGAGCTACTTTCAAAATGACCGTCTTAACAAGATCTACAAATGAAAAATGTGATTATCCCATTATTGATAATCCATTCCTTGCACCCTAAAAAGAGCTTAGTGGGAAACAGTGGTGATGGTGTTACTTATTGCTATACAGTGTTTAAGAATAATGCTCTTCAAATGAAAAATGGACAGGGAGAATTGAAAGGGATTTCTTGTATATGCTGCTGCTGATGTTTGAAGACAAAGTGTTTGGGGTTTGACTTCACAGTTGCACGGCCTGTGTGATCTACTGGTAGATCACGACCTACCTTTTGAGCACCTCTGATCTACACTTTAGAAGAAAAAAACAAAACAAAAAAAAAAAACAGCAACAACCAGTATTTACAATGATCTTTACAGAAAAACAAGCTCAGTCACTTATAGTAATCAGTCATGGCAACACTTGATTGTTGAGCATTGTGAGCTTGCTACAGTAGATTGCCATTTGTTCAAAGTACAAATTGTGCTCAAAGACCCCTGTGCAGGAAAAACAAGAGCGTAGAACACGGATGAAGCTAAGCGCTCTTCACTAGCGTAACGACCGCTAACCACAGGGCCTGCTCAGCGGGTCGCTCTGACACCCTGAGAGAAACGTGACCGACAGACCAAGCTTTGTGTTAAAGGGAATCTGCAGCTCTTATCTTCCTGTTTACAGTAGAAATCACAAACCCCCACGTGCTCAACACACACGCACGCTCTGACACACAAATCCACACAAACACACACCGAGCCAAACACATAAAATGTGTGTGTGTGTGTGCGTGCACATGTGTGTGTGTGTGTGAGTGAGAGACAGGTGGAATAGTGCAGTGGGAGGATGAATAGATTAGGTGGGATGTGGGTGCAGCACATGTGTCCCTGCTGATAATGGAACATTCAGAGGGGCTGTCACGCGTTCAACCACAGCAGGACCCTCATGGTCCCTCATACCGTACCAGGGAGTGAGTGCTGCTCTGCTGGACCCGTAACACTGTGATTACCTCTATACACCTGTCCCCTCTCTGTGGCCAGGGAATGACCTTTTTGTTCAGGGCACAATGACGCACAGCTTTAAAACATACGTGCACAATGTTTGTTTTTCTTAAATGTGTGTGTGTGTGCGCGTGTGTGTGTGTGTGTGTGTGTGTGTGTGTGTGTGTGTGTGTGTGTGTGTGTGTTGTGTGTGTGTGTGTGTGTGTGTGTGTTGTGTGTGTGTGTGTGTGTGTGTGTGCGTGCGTGCGTGCGTGCGTGCGTGCGTGTGTGTGTGTGTGTGTGTGATCCAGGAATCGGGAGCTGGTTGCAGCTGTTTGGGTTCCAGCTCCACAACGTGGTTCCAGGTTTCCCAAAGCCGGGCGTGGAGAGGATGGAGCAGACCTATGAACTGCAGACCACCCAGACCACCACACAGGACTGGGACTCCAGCAAGGTGCACACCCCACTTTATTGTTATAGTGCACCACACTCTTCAAAGTTGGACGGGTGGGGAAAAAACGGCTGTTTCTTTGTGTGTAGCTGAGGTTCTCTTGGAAATGGAAAATTATAGAAAGAAGTAATGCAAAGGGTGGGCCATTCCCCATGCCACATTGCAAAAATACAATTAAATAAATATTTGATAATATCGCTTATAATGACTCACTGGGACGCCAGTTTGAAGGTGATTAATGAATGTATGGCTGCAGCAGAGGGGGAAAAAAGCGTGTCTACTGCACAGCAGTGCACATAAGAGGTGTAAGCCCCGATTAACCTTGCATAAATGTGTATGTATATGCACATATAAAGGAACAGCGTTTAAGGTTAAATGTGAATGCTGTAAGTTGCCACCCCCTGGGACACCCAGATGACAGGCCTGTTCACATGGAATGGAATCCCACACAAGATGCAGTGCATTGGGAGGAAAGCGTCCCCTCCCTCTGGGATACTGCTGTTCTGCAGGTGACCCAGCAGTGAGCAGCTCTAGTGAGAACACAGGGGAGCCACTAAGTGTCCTGCTCACTTGTGTATGCCATTCCCAAGGAAACCTTGTTTGGGGGAGCGCTCATTTCGTTTCACACAACGTCCTGCGTGCTGTACATACAAGGCCGTGCAAATACAGTAGGATTTAAAGTAAACTTTTTTTTTTTTTTCCACTTGAAATTCACCAACAAGGCAGGCGCACCGACAGCTAAGCCTTGGGTTCTCTCGAGCCACTAGCGATGCATCTGAATTGACAAGGCCTGCTGGTTGTTATCACGCAAACAAAAACGAGTTCTCCCTCCTCCAATCGCAGCTAATGCAGCTAGAGGTAGCTGAGGATCGAACCAGGAGCTTTCTGATTCCCAAAGAGCACTTGTTCTTCTATGCAGGATAGTTCTTTTATCGGGTGCACATATCTGAACCCAGTAGCCCAACATCTCCCCAGCAGGCCAGCACTCACTCAGATCTTGTCATCATGTTAGCCTCCTCCCCTTATGTTATGTTCTGACTTTGCCCAGTGTGGAATCTCCTCGTTCTACCCTCCTTTTCTGCCTGGCCTTGATTCCACCTCAGTTTCTCAGTAGTGTGTTACTGTGAGACTTTGATCTGAGTATAGTCTCCTGAGGAGGCACGTCTGAAGCCTGTCCTGGGCGGGCTATCTAGCTAGACGTAAAAACAACTCATCCATAGTTGAGATGGACACGGAATGCTACAGGCGCTACGTTGCTTGCTCACTGACCCTTTGTTTTGGTTCCCAACTTGTTCGTTGCTTTTCCCGAGAGTTTCTTCTTGTGTTCATGTTTGTCTGGGATCTGGTGTACCTAACGTCAGCATTTTTTTTTCTATATAGCACACAGGATGTTACTTCCAGTCCATCTCTTAATATCAATAGCCCTACTAATCAAAGATTGGCATAGATCTACAGCAATAGCAGGAAAACGGTTAAGTTTTAGTTTTGACAACCCTGATGTGAGGAGATGGTGTACGTGTGTAAAGATTGGTAAAGTTTGGTTCAACATGAGCTAATAGTTTACTATGTGTTTCGGTCCCAGACTAGTTCCTTTGCCTTTTCGTCACAGTCGTCTTAGACCAGGGCTGCCCACACTTTTTGGACTTGAGAGGTACTTTCAAAATGACCGGCTCAACAAGATGTACACATCAAAATGTAATTGTTCCATTACTGAAAATCCAATTCAAGGCTCCCTAGGAACTTTGAGCTTTGAAATAGTGGTAGAGGAAGAGAATTGGAAGGTTTTCTTGCATATGCTACTACTGACGTTTGAAAACAGTATCTGGGGTTTGAGTTGACAGTTTTTAATTTTGAGTTTAGTCTCTTGCACACAAAACTTTTCTTGCACACAAAACATTTCATGCTTGGCATAATATTGGTCAAAATAACAATTATTCTAATTATTTTCTAATTGTGTGGACTCTTGAAAGTGTAACTCTTAAGAGTGTAAAATGAAACCAAATGGACCCGTAAGGGTCCATTTGGTTTCGTTTTACACTCTCAAGAGTTACAGATCTATAGGGGCTGTCGTGATCTACCTGCATGGTCTGTGTGATCTACTGGCAGATCACGATCTACCTTTTGGGCACCCCTGTCTTAGACCATTCATAAGTATTCATTACTTCCTCTGCCTTGATCACGCTTGAGGAGATGAGATGGTGGTCTGGAACGCCGGTGCGGCTGCTGTCTGGGTCATGGGTCAAGTAAACACTTCCAAATGCTGTGCCAAATGACAAGGCAGTAGCTTAGTATTTAGTGGCTGTCTGCAAATCAGAAGGTCCCTGTTTCGATCCGTGGCTCCTCCAGGCTTTGTTCTGGTTCATTGTCCTTGAGCAAGATGGTATATTTCACTTTCAAACATGTTTTTATAGTCTACTCAGGCAGGATTTTATAGACCCCAGACAGCAAAAGGACAACAACGTTAGTTGTTGTTATGAGGGAAAGTAAAAGATGAGTGTTGAAAAAACAAACTAAAGTTGTCTTCTAATACCTCTGGGACTCGGAGAGGTATTAGCAGTGAGCTCTGTCACCTTTTCTTTTCTCTTCTTTTCTTTTCTTTTCTTTTCTTTTCTTTTCTTTTCTTTGTTTTCTTTTCTTTTCTTTTCTTTTCTTTTCTTTTCTTTTCTTTTCTTTTCTTTTCTTTTCTTTTCTTTTCTTTTCTTTCCTTTCCTTTCCTTTCCTTTCCTTTCCTTTCCTTTCCTTTCTTTCTTTTCTTTTCTTTTCTTTTCTTTTCTTTTCTTTTCTTTTCTTTTCTTTTCTTTTCTTTTCTTTTCTTTTCTTTTCTTTTCTTTTCTTTTCTTTTCTTTTCTTTTCTTTTCTTTTCTTTTCTTTTCTTTTCTTTTCTTCTTTTGACATTGGCATTTGTTATCCAATCAGGAAAAGCCACTGATTAAGGAAAAATGGAGGACTGCTGGAGTCAAATGTGGAGGTCAGGGCTTGACACTAACACTTGCCCGCTTGCCCGGGGCAAGTAAAAAAAAATGGTGGGGCAAGTGAAGACTGCTACCTGGTTGCCCGATCAGGCAAGTGTGCAACTTGGTGCACTATAACACAACACAAGATAAATTTGTCTTGAAGGCGGTCATTGCGACCTGGGCTAATTAAGATGATGAATTTTAACTCTTGAGAGTGTAAAAATGAAACCAAATGGACCCGCAAGGGTCCATTTGGTTTCATTTTTACGTTCTCAAGAGTTACATCTTGTTAACCAACTTAGCTGGGGACCACCTGGAACCCTCTCAGGGACCATGTGTTGAAAACCCCTGGTTTAAAGCAGCCAAGTAGGAAGTAAACTTAAATGCAAAATTTACAATATATTTTCGGGGGGCAAGTGACCATGACCTGAGGGCAAGTAGAACCTGACTTGCACTTGCCCGATGGGCAAGTGCCTCGGAGACCTTAGTGTCAACCCCTGGAGGTGGTGGATTTTTTATTTCCATGAAGTGATCTAATAATGAAACAATCTAAGAGAAGAAAAAGAGGGGGAAATTCCATTAAAATTCTGAGATTTATTGCTTATATATACTTTTAGGGGCCATTACATTTAAGGGGCTGCGTGTGATAGAAACGATTAATATCCATTTTGTACACTGAATCAAGCTACATAAAATAAAACCCCACACCTGTTTGAAAGTGTGGGGAGAATCCCATCAACCACCAAGAAGGACGGATGGCTTGGTTCCAGGCTTGAAATAGTTCAAAATCTCTATGGTAATTTCTCTATGGTTAAAAGTGAAATGGTCTTCCAGGGGTTGACACTAAGGTCTCGGAGGCACTTGCCCATCGGGCAAGTGCAAGTCAGGTTCTACTTGCCCTCAGCTCATGGTCACTTGCCCCCCCAAAATATATTGTAAATTTTGCAGATGTAACTCTTGAGAATGTAAAAATGAAACCAAATGGACCCTTGCGGGTCCATTTGGTTTCATTTTTACACTCTCAAGAGTTAAAATTCATTATCTTAATTAGCCCAAGTCTACACAACTAGAGAATGTAGAAGATTAATGGTCATTTTGATGTGTATGTTAATTTGCCTGTTTTGTTTCCCAAATCCAGCCTGGAATTGTGGATATCTAGAAAGCAGGGAAAGACACAGAGGCAGAGGGCAATGACTGCCTTCAAGACAAATATATCTTGTGTTGTGTTATAGTGCACTATGTTGCACACTTGCCCGATCGGGCAACCAGGTAGCAGTCTTCACTTGCCCCACCATTTTTTTTTTACTTGCCCCGGGCAAGCGGGCAAGTGTTAGTGTCAACCCCTGTCTTCTATTTTCACCAGAAGATGACCACCACTGGTTCTAAATGGTTAAACTACACAAAGCTCCTCTGCCTATACACCTCATTCGGAGCAAGTCAATGCAGAGAAGTAATTTCCCCTAGGAGATCATTACAAATCCTCCTTGATCCTCTTGTTTCCTAAACACTTCAGATATTTCAGAAATCTGTTTATGTACCGTACTGTGTACCTGCAGGTATGTTTGCTCTTACAGGGGATTTGTCTCTTTAACCCTTTGTGTCGTGACCCTCGATTTGAGTTTCTGACACCAGATTATACAGTAGTTCCTGACACAGATTATAGCTGCAGCAACATTCTAGTTTTTGACGCTAGATTCTACTGTAGTTTCCGACACTAGATTCTAGATTCTAGACACTAAATTATAGTTTTGATGATAGGATCTACTTTGACACTAGGTTTCTGACGCTAGAATCAGATTTTTGACACTACATTCTATAGTCTCTGACATTAGATTCTAGTTTTTCTGAAAAAATCTGTGTTCCTTTGTCCAAGGCCAAGCCACCACCAGAATTATCCATATTTGGCTGCAGACCCCCCATCTGACATGTTGTTCTAGGGATCCCCAGATGCAAAAATTTGAGTTAAAAATGTTTGCGAGATTTGCAGCACATTTTCACAATTTTTCAAAATAGCAGAACAACAAGCTCATGTCGCGCCACTCGGTGGCGTGACATGAGCTTGTTGATCTGCTATTTTCAACAGATAAAACACCAAAACGCGTTCAGGACACAAAGGGTTAAAGCACGGCAATAGCTCTACACCTCACAGTACGTCAATAAAATGGGTACAAGGCAGATCCTTCACGACACTGCATGGTTCACTGGTTAATTGTTAGATAGTTTAGACACCAAATGGACCCTTCAGGTCTGTTGCTCTCCATCGCACACTGAGGATTATGCTTTGTCGATTTAGTCGATCTCAGAGACAGAATTGAAAAGGGTCTCGCGGTTTGGTGTAAAGGCTTTTCCGCAGATCGCCTGGATCGGGGTTCTTTTTTTTATGATCAGCACTTTACTTGAATTTTGATATTAACAGAAAGAAGACACAATGAAATAAATAGAAATAGAAATAAATAATAATAATTTGATGAAAAAGAAGAAGGAAAAAAAGGACACCACAAATCGGGCCTCATTTATGATTTTGCACTTTTAGGCCAGTAATTTTAGCTCATGTTTACCTAAAATTGGAATAAATTGTAACATGGGATTTTTCTTCACAGATCATTTCTTTGAGGTCTCCAGAACAACATATTAAAAGTCCCGAAAAATCCCAGTTGCGCAAATATGTTTAATTTCATAAAGTAATAGAATACATAGGCTCCAATGGAGTGATAGCCCCGCCCCCTCCTATACAAACCCATTATAACTTAAAACTCCATTTTAACCATGATGGATTATTCAAAAACAACCCATCTTTTTTCTGGTGACTGATATTGTCCTCCTAATACGTGAGAGGACAGTGGAATTTCATTCACAGGTTTCAGTTATTTTTAAAATATTGTTTTGGAAAATGTAGCTGCCTCCATATCTGGCTATGCCCACCCAAATGAATATTAAAAAAATAAATAAATGAAACCTGTAAATGAAATTCCACTGCCCTCTCACATATTAGGAGGACTATATCAGTCACCAGAAAAAGGTGAGGGCAGTGGAATTTCATTTACAGGTTTCATTTATTTATTTATTTTAATATTCATTTGGATG
Source organism: Benthosema pterotum (assembly GCA_039105355.1). Classification (NCBI taxonomy): domain Eukaryota; kingdom Metazoa; phylum Chordata; class Actinopteri; order Myctophiformes; family Myctophidae; genus Benthosema; species Benthosema pterotum. The sequence continues at coordinate 43,893,956 of CM076984.1, read as the reverse complement.
AGCATAGCCAGATATGGAGGCAGCTACATTTTCCAACAATATTTTAAAAATAACTGAAACTTGTGAATGAAATTCCATGGTCCTCTCACGTATTAGGGGGACAATATCAGTCACCAGAAAAAAGATGGGTTGTTTTTGAATAATCCATCATGGTTAAAATTGAGTTTTAAGTTATAATGGGTTTGTATAGGAAGGGGGCGGGGCCATCACTCCATTGGAGCCTATGTATTCTATTACTTTATGAAATTAAACATATTTGCGCAACTGGGATTTTTTGGGACTTTTAATATGTTGTTCTGGAGACCTCAAAGAAATGATCTGTGAAGAAAAATCCCATGTTACAATTTATTCCACTTGAAAATCTATTTTGCCTGGACTATTATTGTTTTTCAGTTAATGTGTGTTCTCCATACAGTGAGAATGAAACTTACAATAGTGTATCCTCCATGCAGTGAGAATGAAACTTACAATAGTGTATCCTCCATGCAGTGAGAATGAAGCTTACAATAGTGTATCCTCCATGCAGTGAGAATGAAGCTGACAGCAGTGTGTATCCTCCATGCAGTGAGAATGAAGCTGACAGT
>CM076984.1:43835872-43888372 GCA_039105355.1 Benthosema pterotum | reverse complement strand
CAGAGTGTAACTGGAGTGAACACACATCTTACGAAGAAAAAAAAAAAAGAGTTCTGTCAGAAATAGGACATTTAAAAGGTAAATCTGTCTCATCTTTTCTCTGTCTCTCTGGTGCTGGTGGAGGTGAGGTCTCTCTCAGTCTGTCTGTCTCTGTGTCTGTCTGTCTCTGTGTCTGTCTCTCTCTGTCCGTCTCTCTGTCTCTCTCTCTAGTGATGGTGGTGAGGTCTCTCTCGGTCTGTCTGTCTCTGTGTCTTCTCTTTCTGTCCGTCTCTCTGTCTCTCTCTCTAGTGATGGTGGTGAGGTCTTTCTCGGTCTGTCTGTCTCTGTGTCTGTCTGTCTCTGTGTCTCCTCTCTCTGTCCGTCTCTCTGTCTCTCTCTCTAGTGATGGTGGTGAGGTCTCTCTGTGTCTGTCTGTCTCTGTGTCTCCTCTCTCTGTCCGTCTCTGTCTCTCTCTCTCTAGTGATGGTGGTGAGGTCTCTCTCCGTCTGTCTGTCTCTGTGTCTCCTCTCTCTGTCCGTCTCTCTGTCTCTCTCTCTAGTGATGGTGGTGAGGTCTCTCTCCGTCTGTCTGTCTCTGTGTCTCCTCTCTCTGTCCGTCTCTGTCTCTCTCTCTCTCTAGTGATGGTGGTGAGGTCTCTCTCCGTCTGTCTGTCTCTGTCTTCTCTCTCTGTCCGTCTCTGTCTCTCTCTCTCTGTCCGTCTCTGTCTCTCTCTCTCTCTCTCTGTCCGTCTCTCTGTCTCTCTCTAGTGATGGTGGTGAGGTCTCTCTCCGTCCCCTCCTGTCTGTCTCTGTGTCTTCTCTCTCTGTCCGTCTCTCTGTCTCTCTCTAGTGATGGTGGTGAGGTCTCTCTCCGTCCCCTCCCCTGTGTCTCTCTGTCTGTCAGACTGACTCAGTCATGTCAATCACATGAATGCATTGCTGCATGTTTTATTCCTCTCTGCCAGTCAGCATCCTCTCCACGGAGACCAGCATTCAGTGTGTCAAATTGAATTTTTGTTTCGCATTATGTGTGTCAGAAAGAGGTAGCTCTGTGTGTGTGTGTGTTTGTATGTGTGTGCGTGTGCATTCTCATGAGCATGAGCAAGCGTGCATGCGTGTGCGTACGCGTGACCTCATTTAAATACACTTTATTCAACCAGTACCATTTATTTCCTTTCTGCTCATATAGCTGGAATTGCATTACAGAAACAAAGCACAATATTTGTTGTCAACTTATGTATGCAGTAATGGATATTAATGTGTCAGCACTTGAATATTTCAGTGCCGCGGCCTCTCGGCGCACGGGGGCTGTTTTTTTTTTTTTTTTCTCCTCCTCGCCCCGTTGCACAAATGAAAGTGTCCCGCATGGTGAGTTGTGACCACGCTTGGAGGCCAATGAGTAATCACCACCCCCATTCCCACCAGAAACCCCAGCTGAATTAGTGCAGTTTTAACTTAACCACTTAAACACCGCCATCTTTACCTTCAGCAGAAAATAGCAGATTGACAAGCGGCGTGAGGCTTGAAGAGCGGCTAATCCTAGCCTACGCTTTCCCCACAACAGCAGAAAACTGAAGATTCACTGGCATAGAGCCATGAGGGACTCAAGCCTATAGGGCCTTGAGTGCTTAACCCATAGTAGACGGGAACCCCTAGTGGTAGTTTTACCCTAGTTGACGGGAACACCAATATGCGTTCTGTACAGTATGTACTGTATCACAACATGTCAAAAATTTGATGGTGTTACACAATAATTTGAAGTTTTCCAGTACACTTAGGTTAGTATTTCAAAGACATTTTTAGAATCGGGATAGTCTACAATGAAGGAGAATTCTACCCCACAAGCCTTTGCAGTTGCTTTATTTCCAAAAAAGTGGTCCAGTTGTTATTTCGTGGCTATTTCCCCCACCCCAACATAAGCTTAGAATGGGGCTGTTCCATTTCCATCGCTATTCGCTCCAAAATGGAATTTCTTGCTATATATTCTCTCTCTACCTTGCAGCAGTAGTCAGGGTGTTGACGCTCATACATACATTCAGTTTCACTTTTAGTTCAGCAGCGGTTCAGCCATAAACCGTATGCCATAAACCATGTGCCACCTTTTGAGACAGCTGAACCACTGTTGAACCGAAGGTGAAAGTGTGAGTGTCAACACAAGGTGGAGAGAGAATAGATAGCAAAAAAATGCATTTTGGAGTGATAAAATAGGTGAATTTGAACAACATCCCATATCCCAATTCTATAAGCTTCTGCTGTGGTAGGGAAAACAGCAATAAATTAGCTCTTTTTTGGTCACAAAATGACAATTGGATCACATTTTTAATAAATCAACTGCAAACAAGTAAGTGTTCTGAGTGGAATTCTCTTTTAAAGCAAAACAGAACAGGCTACTCACAACAACTACACCCAGTATCAGTGATCGGACCAAAATGCTTTTTATTGAGCACTGCATAATGCACAGCTGCTACTGTATAATATCCAACCATAGAACCCTATTCTAACATCCCTATGGCACCTTAGATGAGCATTTTATGTTTGAAATCTGAACATTTATGTACATGTTAACTTTTCTAAATATAGCCAGCTGTGTGCATGTGGGGAGAGAGTGTGTGTGAGAGAGAGAGAGAAGTTTTGACTATCATCACTTTGAATGGGTGAAAACAAAGTACCCTGTTGTCTCGACCCGGGTTATAAGACGACTCCCATTTTTCAAGACTCATTTGTGTAAAAAGAACATTGTACGTCAAATAATATAGTCACCAAATATAAGACGACTCCATTTGTAGGATATTTCCATTGGGAAAAAAAACACAAGTCTCAGTCCAATAGGGTATGATTTTGTCCAGAATGTCCCAAACAGTCCTCACTGCTGTGATTTTTGACACTTGAGCAGACCTAGACCTGCAGGAAACACGGTTTATTATGTTTTTTCACAAAACAGTGTATGAATTTATTTGGTAGCCACGACAGAAGAGCGAATTTTGGATTTCTGCTTTAAAGGCAGGCGGTGTGTTGTGGTGTTTGTGTGTTGCTGTGAATATATCTACAGTATATTCTGGTGTCAGCAGGTGCTGGGTTGATGATCTGTATGCCGTTGAAGGCAGGTTGTGTGTTTGAACCCTCCACGCTCTCATGGCTCTGTTCTTTAAGATGTCTTTGTGCGGCCACCGGCTGCTGTGACTTGTTGATAGCGTTATAGAGCGGCGCCATCCTGGGGTTGTGGGTGTCTGTGGTGTGCCCGTCTCTGGGCCGTGAGAGGATAGAGCAGAGGCATGACAAGTCCCTGGTCTGGCTGCTGGAAGCATGTGATCAAGTTCTGGATTTTCCGGAAACATCGCTTCTCCACGCCGGGTGCGGCCTGAAAGAGACGCAGAGGCAGACAGCAAGGTGTATAACAGTGGACTCTCACCGTCCCCATGTTGCCCCTGGTAAACCCCCACAGGGGACGTACGGCACGTACGGCGGGACAGGTTTTGTCTTAATGCAGGGGTTTTCAACAGGTGGTCCGGGGACCACCAGTGGTCCCTGAGAGGGTTCCAGGTGGTCCCCAGCTAAGTTGTTTAACCAGATGTAACTCTTGAGAACGTAAAAATGAAACCAAATGGACCCTGGCGGGTCCATTTGGTTTCATTTTTACACTCTCAAGAGTTAAAATATATATCATGTGAATTAGTCCTAATCTAACTAGAAGATTAATGGTCATGGACAGAAGCAAAGGAAATATTTAGTTGTCGAGCTAAAATGTCCTAGCTCAAATGGTGGTTCGTGGCTCAAATGCTGAATAAATGGTGGGCCCTGGAATGAAAAGGCCCTGGGATGAAAACCCCTGTGCAGGGGTTTTCAACAGGTGGTCCGGGGACCACCAGTGGTCCTTGAGAGGGTTCCAGATGGTCCCCAGGCTAAATGATGAGATGTAACTTTTGAGAATGTAAAAATGAAATGGTGGTCCGTGGCTCAAATGCTGAATAAATGGTGGGCCCTGGGATGAAAAAGGTTGAAAACCCCTGTTTAATGGACACAGAGATACAGTGTGAATACAAAATGGCTCCATTTTCACTGTCACTTTGGGAGTGATTTTCCATTTGAATTCAAAGCTATAGGAAATCATGCCTGACTGGACTGTGTCCTCATATACAGGACTTGCTGTCACTAAAGCTAAAGATGGTACTGGGAGGACAGACAGTTCTCGGCTTAGAAATCATTTCACCCTTTCTGATTTTACCTGCCGTTTAAAGGACAACTTTGTTTTTGTTTTGTGTTTTTTTGTTTTTTTCTATCAAGGTTCATGTTTTAGGTTATTAGATGGGGTACAAGATGGGTGGTAATTGCTTTATATTCCTTGCTTTCTTTAGTTTTAGGATTTTTTAGCTATGGGAGGGGGCATTCGAACATGGTCCTAAATACATATTTGTTTACACAATTCCCAGGAAATTATGGTCACAAATTATGGACTGAATGTGACAAACTGCCATATCAACCTCTGGGTCAGGCATGCCCAAAAAGTGCAGTGTGGTGCTGCCTCCTTCACATTCAGTAGATCATGTGAACTTCTGTGGCCAGTTACAATTTCCAGGGATTTATTAGGACCGTAGTAGTTAATAAAAAATCTATTTCATATTTACATTTCAAAATTAGCTCTGATATTTATTTCAGACAACCTCTAGAATGTGAGTCTGACTGTGCTATTAACTAATTGCATAAGAATAAAGTAAAACCAGTTTTTCTCCTCTCTTGAACAGTTAGTAGTACCCCAATGACTCAACCTCAGTTAGAATTTGTCACAAATATGTATTTAGGACCGAATGCCCCCTCCCATAGGTAAAATCCCTAAAACTAAATAAAGCAAGGAATAGGAGGAGTAAAGGGGTACAGGGGTACACATACCGAATGTGTACGCCGCACGGTGTACGCATCCTCCTCCATTGTTTCCAATGGATCTAACCCACCCCGGCCCCCGGCAGCAGCTGCCTGCCGCACCGATACAACATTGCTCTATTTTTCCACGCGTTTCCGTGTGGCTTTATCTGGGTTTTTTGTGGGCGTGGCTACAGGTCTGTGCAATAAACAGTGTGTTGCTGCATAGCATATACCAGGGGTGGGCAATTATTTTTTACCAAGGGGCCAAATGAGATACATCAAATATTGACTAAAGGCTGAACTAAAGTCTGCAAGAGTAAGACCAAACTTTTTGATACCTGTATTTATTCAGTATTTGAGCCACAGAGGACCGCCATTTGATGACATTTTAGCCCCACAGACACCATAACTAAATATTTCTTTTGTTTTTGTTCACAATTCCAGGCTGGATTTGGGAAACAAAACAGGCAAACAGATCAAAAATGACCATTCTTTTACATTATCTGATCGCGTAGATTTTAGGTAATTCAGATGATGAATATTTTAACTCTTGAGAGTGTAAAAATGAAACCAAATGGACCCGCAAGGGTCCATTTGGTTTCATTTTTACATTCTCAAAGAGTTACATCTGGTTAACCAACTTTCCATATTTAACTTGGAACTCTCTCAAGGACCACTGGTGGTCCCCGGGCCGGTCAGAGTCAGCCAAAGGGCCGCATTTGGCCCCCGGGCCACATAATGCCCAGGTATGGCATATAGCGTGCAGGCGCGGTCTTACAATATATATCTCACAATATCCGAACTGTTCCGAGATTTCCTTTAAATGGCGGCGCCGAACCCGTCCGAAATGCGACACGCACGGGCATTCCAAGAGACCCGACTTTATGAACTAATATAGCTGGCCATATACATTTTACATTTACGAGAGAGGAGAGAGACCCAGACAGACAGAGAGGCTGTACCGCTGCATGCTGCACTCTCCACGTGAGCGGAGGAGGAGGAGGTGGTGGTTTGCCTTTTACGCACGCAACTTTGTCATATTAACTTGCATTGAGCTTTTCACCTCGTTTAGGCCAACGGTACTGTTTTAGGGGTCCGTGATATAATGTAGTCTAGAATTAAACCCCCGCAATATTATTAACGTCCATCAGCACAATTCAGCTGCAGCTGAGAGACACACAGAGCATCGCAGGGCAGCACGCTGCCTGGAGACAGAATCACATTCACATACCAGATATTTTCTTAAAGGGGAATTCCACCCAAAAATCTAAAATTTCCTGAGAGAAATGTTGTGAACAAATGTGAACCAAATTCGGTTCCATTTGTACCCTCTCAGGAAAAAAGGGTGTTAAAGAAAAATCATTAACATGGTGAAATACACTTGATGATGTCATCAGATGTATTTCACCATGTTAATGATTTTTTCAGACCTCCATTTTTAGGAAGTACCGAATTGGGGGGACTTTTTTTATCATGTCCACACAACATCTCTAAGGTTAAGGTATATTAATTAAATATTAAAATGTTAAAAATGGGTGGAGTTCCCCTTTAACATTAACATTTGCAACAACAAAGAACAAACACACCATCTTATGCACATACATTCTCTATCTTTCACCCACACACACTCATACACAGGCACACATACAGTATCTACAGATACTCAGACTTCTTTCACATAGTCTCTCTCTCTCTGTCTGTCTGTCTGTCTGTCTGTCTCTGTCTCTCTCTCTCTCTCTCTCTCTCTCTCTCTCTCTCTCTCTCTCTCTCTCTCTCTCTCTCTCTCTCTCTCTCTCTCTCTCTCTCTCTCTCTCTCTCTCTGTGTCTCTGTCTCTGTCTCTCTCTGTCTCTCTCATAATTTCTTTATTGTTCAGGTACAATTTTAGATAAAATGTGACTGAGTGACTCACTCACAAATCTTTTCAGTCATTTCAGTCATTGTTTCTTAACTATTCTTAAAAAATATATATATTTTGCTTTTTGGAATACAATGGTGTGTTACATGATACGTATTTCTTGCATTTTAAAGGTAGGGTAAGTGATTTGAAATTAATCCTGTAGTTCCAGCCTGGTGCACTAGGGGCGCCAAACAGTAGCTAGCCTACACTATGTGAGCCTGCTGCTCGATCCTGATTGGAGGAGAATTCGCCACCACCTGGGGAACTTTTATTAGCTCCTCTGCTAACGTGGGGGAGGGGGAAACTCCATATATGGTTTCCACACCTTATAATAGAGCATTTTAACAGAAAAAAATATTTTTTGGGTGATATCTGACAAAAGTGAAATCACTTCCCCTACCTTTAAAAGATTGTAGTTAAAACTTTTAGGGCCCCCATAGCTAAATCCGCCTGGGGCCCCCAAATTGCTAAATCCGCCACTGATAGCGTGCTGAGTCTCCGCACCGCGGCGTGCCGCACCCACTACACGTCCAGTGTGTGACTGCTTTAAGACAATTAACTCCCATCTTTTACTTTCTCTAATAACAACCTCAAACATGAACCTTGGTTGAGAAAAAAAAGTTGTCCTTTAATGTTTTATGATATGTGTAGCGGTTGTTTGCCCTCCTGTCTTTGTCTCTCATTTGTTCATGGTCTCTGGGAGGGTGATGAATTCATCAGAGTGTCTTAAAAAGCCTGCCTCCCTGGCCTGCTGGCTTTTCACTTAACTTGCTTTGCTCATGCACTCCCTACAACATTTTGCAATTAAAGGTAATGATTAATGAGTTCGCTTTATGTCCCAACTAACCTCTCTACAGTGATAGGCCTACTTACTTGTGGTCTGAACTGCTTCACCAACTGCTTCTTACGTCATTTTCATTCATATCTTTTTTTTTGTTGTGTAGCAGATGTGTAAAAAAATAAAAAATAAAATAAAATTGAATGCGGGTTCATATCCAATTCGGCTCAAAAGCGCTCCATTCTCTCACCATGTAAAATTAAATCAGCGTTTGTTTCTCGGGCATGAGCGCAGTTCAGTTGCGGCGGCACAATTGATCAGTGAAAATAGTATTTACTCTTTCGGTTTGAGTTAAGTCTAAAGCGTAGTGGTGGTAATGCCTTATTTTGTTTGCCTGGTGGAGTTAATCTTCAGGCTATAACAAGGGCTTTGGCAGTGAAATTGGATCTATTGTGTTTCCCCATTGCTAAGCTGCTGTGTTTTCCTCGCTGGCTCTCAGCAGGGCTTTAAAGGTTGCCTAACGCGTCGTACGCGCTGCGGGAATAATGCTACATATTTTGATCTTTCTACATTTCTATTGGGGGGGGGAGGAGGGGTGAATATGTCTTTAGAAAGACTTCTATGTGTTCTTTTCAAGTTAATTCTCACAACAATGTCCCAGAGTTTCCTGTTCTGTTCAATAGAATGGAGTAAACAGCAAACTTTAACCTTGCCCCTGTGTTTTCTAAAAGACAATCTTTTCCAGAGGCATAAACAAGAAAAGTTAGAAGCCGTATCACGAATGCCATCTTTAAGACAAAAAAGAAAAGTTTATTTCTGAATGAAATTGCGGTAGTGTTGAAAAGCATTAAGATTGTGTCAATTAAGCTATCTGCAATCCTTTAGAAACAACGTAATGTTTTTTTTTTTTATTCTGGGTATACGCTATCAATCACCAGAAGTGGAGGTGTCGTATTTTAGCACCTGTGTGAATATCAAATTGGGTTTTGAAACGCTTTAGAAATAATTTGTAATACAAACGGCTGAATATTGATATCTTCTAAAGCGCCTCATTTTGAATTCTTCCCTCGAATCACTGCCCGATCGCCATAACATTACCTCTGTTTCCCCAGAACATTTCATTAAAGTGATTGATGTCCCACATGAATAATGTAAGATGTTATTGGGCTTGTGGGTGAAAATTGCTTGTAATTCTGGTTGTTTGGACTCTCCTTTCCGTTGGTGCTGTCAGAACCGGTGAGTGGACCAGAAATGTACTTACAGAAACATCTAAGTTAGTTGTCAACCTGAGATGCAGATCCTCTGTTTTATTTTTTTCTGTGTGTGTACTCGCACCTCTGGGGTGTTTGCCAGATCTCACTGCTCAATTACACATCCCATCAGAAACGCTGTCAAACGTGATTCTTCACTTCCCGTCGGCACTGTGTATTTATTAATGCAGATGCTATGCTAGGCTTCTCCTATATCAGAGAAAGAGAGGGAAAGAGAGAAGAGCTGGAGGGGTGGTATCTCCATCTTGCCACTAAAAGAAAGCAGCGTGCCCATTTTTCACTTCTGTCAATCCTCGAACGCTTTGGCCTTAAATTCATATGCAGTAGCTTGCTGAATTTGTTTTTTGTGCTGACACAACCTCTTGTTTTTCTCCTGTCTGTGGTACATGTGGTGTGACAGATGGGGTGGAACACAATTAAGGCACACGCTCTTCTGGGCTATAGTGGAGTTATTGTGTTTTTTTTTTTTTTTTTTTTTTTGAGGCAGAGCCTATGTAATTATAAAAATAGGTGCATGAAATGAAATGTGAACTATCTCACTTCTGTTGCCCAGAAACCTCCCTTGTCCAGGTGGATTCTGTATGTGTAGACGAATCCATTGCACCTAGACACACACACACACACACACACACACACACACACACACACACACACACACACACACACACACACACACACACACACACACACACACACACACACACACACACACACACAGTGAGATTAAGTTTGCAGTATTACCCTACTGTGAGTAGAAAATCCCCCCTGCAGATCTGAACTCGTTTCAAATCAAACAGAAAGTGGTCATCATAGCACCTGGACACTGTGTTTGGTTTTAATGCTCGGATGGAAGTATTTTGTGTGCCTGTGAAAAGCTCAAATGTACAGAACCAGCACGCTTTTCCTGCACACAATTTACTAAATATTGTGTGCAGGATCCTCCATTTTCAGCCTCACACAGCTGCTGGCTGCTCAGATGACCATGATGATTGGGTGAAGGGGGTAATCGTCTACTCATGAGACATTTCAACATGTATTCTTGGCGAGGGATCTTCTCTTTAAAAGACAGCTTTGTCTTTGAAACATGCATTTACTCATGGTGCAGCTTGGGACCTGATGCATTCATGTGGGCATAAGGAAACATGTTCTGCATACTCACAGCACACACAGGCAGTACACGCCGGGGACAGTGTCACTGTTTCGGACCAGGTAGCATCCTTCTCGGCCGTCCTGAGCCAGGCGTGCCTCTCCTTCTTTCTTGCCGATGTCTCCATGGTACACAGACAGGTTCTCCATTGTCAGAACCTTTATCCAGAGGCCTGGTTGCAGTCCGGTCCGTTCATCAGCCTCTGGACCACACCGGGATCACCCTGAAGGCAATATGTCCAGGAACACGGTTGAGGTGGGTGGCAGTCCGTAAGTAAACCTGAGATTTGGCAAGTCAACGTTATGATTAGTTCCACTCTGACTGACCCTTCTTAGAGTTATGGCTGGCACATGTCCTACTGTCCTCTGCAATGCTGTCTCTGTCTCTCTCTCTGTCCGTCTCTCTTGTGTTTGTGTTTCTGATTCTGTTCATCTCTGCCACTGTTTTTGTTCTCTCACTCGGTCTCCACGCAGAAAACACACACACCCACACTCACACACGTTTCCTGAGATACTACATCTCAGGAAATGGCTACGGTTCAACAGGAAGAACCTTCAAAAGAATCGTAACTGAATATTTACACAAAGGAGGATATAGGAAGAAAAAAAATCAGATCGGCCCCCTTTTTCTAGAGGAAAGACTATTCTACCTTCTGTAGGCGTGCTTATATAGCGTTATTACCGACACCTTCAGGCTGCACTTTGTTTTACCCAACAGGATGCCTGCATTTTTTACACCGCAGTTTCCATAAATTGAGTTTAATGGTTTTGCTTTCAAAATACGAACCTATTGACACAAAACCCTTTCCGTTATCTTCGTTTGTGTGAAAAGTATTATTCCTGTTGGGCGTTATTTAGATATAACAGCTTTTCGTTGTTTATCAAAATTCTTAGTTTTTGCCATAGACAACATGTAAAAAGACCTAGCCCTAAATAACCATTATGGAAACATTGGTGCCATTTATACACGGGATCCTTCCAAATAAAACGTTACAAAACCACTGTCACGGCCTGGTGGTCCAGGCTCTCTGGCCTGGCAGCGTGTCGCAAGTTTGAGTCCCATTCATGATGACTTTTGCTGTGTGTCTTTCGTCTTCTCACGCAATCTGAAGAGAACCTTTGTAGGCTGATGTTTGGTAACTGGATGTGAAAAATAACATCATGTGATGTAAAAATAAATAAATAAATAAAAATCAATTTAGCGACAGACAAGTCCAAGCCTTTTTTCTGTGTAATGTACAGACACATTTATGACTCCTGTCAGTGACATGCAGGCCAGCTTTGACGGCTGATTTTCCTGCATGCGATCATGTGTGATGTTTATTGGTTGCCCTTGACCACACGACCACATCGCAGCACTCAAGGACAACCCATTGACTTTAACACTGATGAATGGTTTAATGAAGCCACGGTTCCATTACCTAATAATGCTAAAAGCCTTTTTCAATGTCTGTCTTGTGAGTTGGTCATTTTGTGGACCTTGACAAGTCACACTGCAGATTTTATGTGATTCTTAAAGTGCCACTCTTACTTTTTTTTTTAATTAATAAAATGCAGTTTTGTCCAATCTTGCAGTATGTTAATACTGTAATAATAAAACATGAAGATATTGTGCAGGAAGTGAAACAGTGCACTTTTACCACTGCTGAAGCTCTCAGATGCAGATCCGCTCTTTTCTAGCAATGCTTTGATTAAAATGATAGCCGATGCATGCTGGATTGTTTGTTGTCATTCATCCCCCTAGTCAAAAAATCCTATAGGATTGCAATAGGAATCTAATAGGATTCCAATAGAATCCTATAGGATTTTTCCCCCAAATCTATAGGAATCCTATAAAAAAATCCTATAGGATTTTCTCATAGGATTCCTGTAAGATCCTATAAGATATAGGATTCTATAAGAATCCTATTGGATTCCTATTGGAAATCCAATAGGATTTGTTCCAAAATCTGATTTTTCTATTAGACTTTTCTAAAATCCTATATAATAAAATGTGGCAGTTTTAAACTAGGGCATCTCTCTTGTTGATTGGATTTGCATTCATGATTCATGATTTGTCTATGTCTGCAAAGATTATTCACCCAGCCAGATGCTCCTGTAGTGACCCTTAACTTAAATCTTAAAAGAAAGGTTAACTCTGTTTTAAGCGAAATCGCAAAACATTCATTGGACTCGCAGCATTTCGTGTTGTTGTTATGCTGCTCATCATGAGTCATCATTCGCGTCGAGGCCATTTCTCCCCAGGCTCTGACACATCATGCTGCACCGAGTGCACTCACAGTCCCACCACGTCTGTGGCACTACTGCCACCCTGTGGACAGACAATGTGGAGCAATGTGTCTAGGGAGGATCCCCATCTGAGCTTTTGTGTTGTGTTTTTCCAACACATCAATGGTTTTAACTTCTTTATGTTCCTTATTATTCCGTTGGGTGTTCTATTTATTTGTTTATTTGTATTATTTGTACTCTCACAGAGATCAATCAATAAGTCAATAAGATGTATACGCTGGAAAACTCTCTTCTCGGGTATCAATTCAACTCTACCATATGCCATGGACTGTGCTAACTGTGGACTGTGGAGCTCTCAGAGACACTGGCCAGGGTCAATGCAGAATGAGACCAATCCATAGTGAACACTGATAACAGGCTGAGATACTGTACACACATCGATTAACCAGTGGCTTCTTCAGACCTGGATGTCACCTGGACTAAGGCCCTTTTTTCCATCAAAATAACGTTGATTCCAGAACAGGTTCTGGGAATCCAACAGCCATTTTTGGTGCCAGTTTTGAACCATCTAAAACAGTGGTTTTCAGCTTTTTTTCCATACCAGGGCCCTCTATTTATTCTGGACTTTGGATTTTCAAGTTTGTGCCCACAATTTAGGAGAGTTAAACTGGCAAAATGTTGGTCAAAATAACATTTTGTAATTGTGTAAATTCTTTAAAATTAAGTAATTTCACTTTTGTCAGATATCACCCCCCAGAATTATTTTTTCTGTTAAAATGCTCTATTATAAGGTGTGCAGACCATATATGGAGTTTCCCCCTCCCCCACGTTAGCAGAGGAGCTAATAAAGGTTCCCCAGGTGGAGGGTGAATTCTCCTCCAATCAGGATCGAGCAGCAGGTTCACATAGTGTAGCTACTCTTGGGCGCCCCTAGTGCACCATGCTGGTACTACATGATGGATTTCAAATCACTTCCCCTAAATTCCAGTATTAACTGTAAATATAATTTAACTCTTGAGAGTGTAAAATGATTTCATTTTATACTCTCAAGAGTTACAGATCCATAAGTGTCCTTTTGGTTTCCAACTGTCCATCGTTTAGCTGGGGACAACCTGGAATCAGCTCAGTGACCACTGTTGGTCCCCGGACCACTGGTTGAAAACCTCTGATCTAAAACTATACATTGTCAGTGGAAACACTTGGAGCTAGTTCATTATTAAGCTGGTAAAAAAAAAGAAAGGAAACAGTTACTTCAACCCAAGTTGGAAAGGGGTCTCAGTAGGCCTATCAGGAACTGAATGTGATATAAAAGTAAAAGTACTCACCATTTGTCTGCGGATCACACTAAACCACACTTCCTTTTGTCTTTCCCTGCGGATCAGCGTTTTTTGATAACTTAAGCCATGTGGGTTTTCCGTGAGACATTCTTGACACGTTACGTGACCCAAAACAAACAAACAAACTCGTATGTTCCCATTGCTTCATGGAAATAGAGGCTCAATTCATTGCAATGTCCGCATCCATCTTGCTCTGTTTTGTGCTGTTTGAAATCACTGAGCGGTGGCTCAACTAATTTTCAGGTGGATTTTCGTGAAATGGAGGTACGATCATGAAGGCATGATTCTTCAAAAGTTAGTGAAAACATTGTCAGGAAATGGGGGTTAGATTAATTTATATCACAGTAAATGTAAAAGTATAGCCTAGCCTATAATCTGCAACATTTATTATATCTACAATACATTTGTTGTAGATAACATAGAGAACATAGCTCATTTAGTGGTTAAACTGAAGTGATAGGCATCTAGGTCTATGTAGCTGTAGTAATCATAATATCACAATATTGTAACCACCTTTTATGCAGGGAGGGAAGAACAGGGTACAGATGAGCCAGCACCTTTATCTAAAAATCTAAGAATCCATTATTTACACCTGGCTGTGAAGTTGGGAAGAGTATATGATTTCAGGTAAAATGGAGGTTATAACAAATCATATTTATGCAGTTCTAAAATGAGCGTACATGCTGGTGATTTGCCAATGGATAAAACCATGTGAATAATTTAGCAAAGAAATTGTATGAAGTATTAATGTAGTCCTTTTCTAAAATGCTGGCTGTGGGTAAAATTAAGCAAAAATATAATGTCTAGGTGTAAAATGACCCAATTTCCCAAATATGAATTAGTAGATGAACTTTTACTTGGAAGTACATAGGCCTACTTATTTAAAGGAAGTTTGCTATATTGTATCAACATTGAGATATGGTGTTTTAGGACATTGTAGTGCCATCTTCACATTGTCGAGTATAATGAGTAGTTACACCTCTATTGTACTATTGTGCCGCTTTTTGTCTTTTTCGAGGATTTTCAAGAAATGACAAAACCTGGGAAAAATGACAGGCTATAGTACAGGGTCTTGAGCAACATACTATAGTATGCTGTTTTTCATCATTTTTGAGCGTTTTGGGGGATTTTTGAAATCAAGGAAAAATTACATGCTATAGTAGGCCTATGCTTTTTAAGAGGATTTTAAAAAATGTCGAAATCTGTGAAAAATGACAGGCTAGAGTACATGGTCTAGGACAACATACTATTCTAGATGTTTGAATGTTAGGAAGCAATAGAAGCCTTTGGTGTTCATGTCACTTTCATCATTCATTTGGCATTTTGTGAGCATACAAAGCAAGCACAGTAGCTCACTGGAAAGTTCTAGGCTCTGCCAGGAAATTTGAAGGTCTGGGTTCAAGTCACGGATCTTACAGTGTCTTCGTTGTGATGTGATGCATTCAACAGAGAATTGAAACCAGAAATCTTAGTATGTTTTTTTGTGTGAATAAATCAAAATTGAACCCGAAATGACTTTGTGCTGTTTTTTCCGCATCTACAATAGTAGGCTATGCCATTTTTTCCGTTTTCGAGGATGTCTAGTCATAACTAATGACGGAGTAGTACTTGGTCTTGGTCTTGGACTATATATATATATACAGTATATATATATATATATATATATATATATATATATATATATATATATATATATATATATATATATATATATATATATATATATATATATATATATATATATATACTGTATATATATATATATATATATATATATATATATATATATATATATATATATATATATATATATATATATATATATATATATATATATATACTAAGGCTGTTGAAAATAGTTAATTAATGGGATTAAATTAATTTTGTTGATTAATCTGATTAAAGTTTTTAACTCAATTAACTCATGTGCACACTGACTCAACCCACTGAGCATTTTCTCATTGAAAGAAATGGGTAGAGCACGGTTTTACCGAGACGTCTATAGCTGTGTGTCTCCCTGTAACCAGAGCCATAGAGTATAGCTGGAGGATCTACAAGCATTAAGGGCTTGTAGATCACCTATTTTGATAAATATTTGAAAGATAAATAGTTATTTTTTTCACAGATTCTTTTTCTTTTTTAAATGTTGAAATCCTGTCGAGGAAAACATGCATATTTTAGACATAGTTCGAGTGGTGATTAATCATGATTAAATTAATTTTGAAGCTGTGATTAATTTGATTAAATGTTTTAATCATTCAACAGCCCTAATATATACCTGTATAGTTTGTTGTTTTTTCATCAATTCAACAAAAAATAACATACTATGGTATGCCAATTTGTCATCATTTTTTAGGATTTTCAATAGTGTCGAAATCGAGGAAAAACTACATACTATATATAGTAAGCCATTTTTCATCGTTTTTGATTTCCGAAAGATGTCGAAATCAAGAAGAAATGAAATACTATAGTATGTTGTTTTTTGTCGTTTTTGAGGTTTTTCAAAAAATGACGAAATTGAAGAAAAACAACTGGCTATATAGTAGTACATGGTCTCGGACAACATACTATAGTATGTTGTTTTTCATCATTTGTGAGGATTTTCGAAAAAATGTCATTCGAAAAAGCATGCTGTTTTTCAGCGTTTTGAAGATTTTTGAGGACTTTCGAAAAATGTTTAAATTTTTTGAAAAATCGCAAGACACACACACACACACTAATGTCTGTTACAGTCAGACAGGCTCTACTTTGGTTTTAAAAGGATCCCTGGCTAATAAGATAAACATCGCTTAAAACATTATACTTTCCCTATATAACTAAAATAAACAAATAAAAACACCAATGTCATCTTATTTCTTTCATAAATAGAGAATACTTCACTTTCACTAAACAGGAACTGCTCCTGGCGCAGGATGATGAAATCTAGCTCTATAGAATATAATATATGGATGAACATGCTCATGTGACATCATCATCCTGCGACCAGAGCACCTCCTATTGAGTGAAAGATTCTCTATTTATGAAAGAATTATTGAAGGTGTTTTTATCTGCATGTTTTAGTTATAGAAGTATAGTGTTTTAAGGCGTATTTGTCTTATTAGCCAGGGATCCTTTTAAAGTGAACAAAGTGAAATAAAAAACTCAAGATCATTTAGTTGTAATGAAGGTGGAGTGGAGTCGTCAGTGTTTATGAGAACAGTGGGAAAAAATCTTATCAAACAGGTAAGTTTGTGCCAGGTGTTTTGGCTGGCCTTAATCAGTGGTTCCCAAACCGTTTCATGCCAGTTACCCCAAAATGGACTGTAACTGTACCCCATAAGAGATATTTACGGCTTTAGGGTCCCCAGGGTTGAACATGTCCCCACATTTAATGGCGTTTAACTCTGATAGCATTAAAATCAAATCAAATGGACACATTATCAGAGTTCCAGACCCATAAGGGTCCCTTTGGTTACAAACCTTTTCATTTAAGCTGCAGGGGACCCCCAGGAAATCCATCAAGGACGCTGGGCCTTTAGTTCACTGGTTTTCAACCTTTTTCATACCAGGGCCCACTAATTATTCAGCCACGGACCACCATTTGAGGACATTTTAATCCCACAGACACCAACCATAAGATTTCGTTTGCTTTGGGCTGGATTTGGGGGAAGAAAACAGGCAAACATACAGACCAAATTACTATTAATCTTCTAGTTGTGTTAAGATGATACATATTTTAACTCTTGAGAGCGTTAAAATGAAACCAAATGGACCCTTACGGGTCCATTTGGTTTCATTTTTACGCTCTCAGGAGTTACATCTGGTTAACCAAATTGGCTGGGGACCACTTGGAACATTCTCAAGGACCACTGGTGGTCCCTGGCTGGACCACCTGTTGAAAACCCCTGCTTTAGTTTAATATTGTAACCCAGCCAACCTGGCAACCCTGTGAATGGCAGCCCATTCAGATCCTTCTCCTCTAGCATAAGACTGACAGCTCTCACACTTCCACTTCCTCTTTCACCTCCACCATTCCAAGATGGCCGATTTGTTTGAGAGCCATGCAGCAGCAGCAGCTCTGCTACTGTGGATTCACTTTACTACACTCAGCGGTGAGTTACAGGGGAACTCCACCCATTTTCAACATTTTAATGTCATTAATACACCTTAGATGTTGTGTAGTGTGTGGACTTGATTAAAAAGTTACCCCAATTCTGCATTTCCTAAAAATGGAGGTCTGAAAAAAATCATTAGCATGGTGAAATACATCTGATAACATCATCAAGATGTATTTCACCATGTCAATGATTTTTCTTTCAGACCCCTTTTTTCTGAGAGGGTACAAAATGTGAACCAAATGGACCCGCTAGGGTCCATTTGGTTCACATTTGTGTCCTCTCAGGAATTTTTTTTGAAAATAGGTGGAATTCCCCTTTAAAGGCTTGGTGTCAACACACATTGGTTCTGTTACTTTGAGGTTCAGTTTGAGTTTGTTTGATCTACGATAGATTTTGTTTTGAGGAATTTAATTTACTGTTTTGGCTTTTGGTTGAACCATGGCATGAGTGAGATATGGAATGTTTGTTTTATTGAAGATAATATAAAATACTTTGCTTCTAAAAGGTTAGAAGCATGCTAAAATGCTCCGGTCTGAGGTTAGGTTGAGGGTCGGGGGTTTAGGCTTAGGGTTACGGTTGGAGAAGGGTAGGGTTTTGTGTCTGGTAGTTTCGCAACAATGGGAGGTCGGAATAATGACATGACAAAAGGTTATAAAAATGACAAAACTAAAGAATTCTTTTGGTTTTGACAATTCCAGGCTGGAATTTTGCAAACAAAAGAGTGTAGACTTCTTAAAGGAATATTCCACTTTCAAAAAAACGTTTGGTCATTTTATGGTCTACTCAGCCTCATGTGAACACACCAGACAGTTTATAAGTTACTCCTTTCAGTATTTAGATATTTGAAGTTCATTTTAGTGCCTCCAGCTCCTTCCCATAGAAACCCATTATAACTTAAAACTCAATTTTAACCATGACAGATTATTCAAAAACAACCAATCTTTTTTCTGGTGACTGATATTGTCCTCGGAATACGCGAGAGGGCATTTTTCTGGAATTTCATTTGCAGTTTTTATTTTTAAAATATTGTTTTGGAAAATGTAGGCGCCTCCATATTTGGATAGGCC
The DNA here is from genome assembly GCA_039105355.1 of Benthosema pterotum. Taxonomy (NCBI): domain Eukaryota; kingdom Metazoa; phylum Chordata; class Actinopteri; order Myctophiformes; family Myctophidae; genus Benthosema; species Benthosema pterotum. The sequence goes on along the minus strand of CM076984.1, from coordinate 43,869,714 downwards.
TACCCAAATGAATAAAACAATATTTTAAAAATAAATAAAAACTGTAAATGAAATTCCACGGCCCTCTCACGTATTTCAAGGACAATATCAGTCACCAGAAAAAAAGAATGGTTGTTTTCGAATAATCTGCCATGGTTAAAATGGAGTTAAGTTATAATGGCTTTCTATGGGAAGGAGCTGGAGGCACTAAAATGAACATCAAATATCTAAATACTGAAAGGAGTAACTTCTAAACTGTCTGTGTTCACATGAGACTGAATAGACCATAAAATGACCAAGTTTTTTTTTTTTTTTAACGTGGAATACCCCTTAAGTGGTGCAGATTCAGATGGTGGTTATTTTAATTCTTGAGTGTGAAAATGAAACCAAATGGACCCGCAGCTTGGGTTCATTTTTACATTCTCAAGACTTGCATCTGGTTAACCAACTTTCCATCACTTAGCCTGGGGACCACCTGGAACCCTCTCAAGGACCACTGGTGGTCCCTGGACCACCTGTTGAAACCCCTGGCCTATTATAAATATAAGAGTTCTATATAGGCTGTGTGTGACAGGCAATATGTGTACATATCGAATTTATATCTATCTCTCTCTTTTGTTTAATTTCTAGGATGGAGCTGATGGTGTAGAAGTTCAACCTGATGGTCTCCTGTGGTTCCATCTGGTGAATACAGTCTCAATACACTTCAAACAACTGCCACTAAAATGTCACCAAATCACAATTTCCTCAAAATAATAAAACACACAGCAAAAAATCACGATCAAGTCAAAAATAACAAAACACAAAAAATCACAATCAAGTCAAAATAATAAAACAAAATCAAGTCAAACAAAATGACCACAAACCGCCACCCTATCCTGACTGCCCAGATGATGAGTGCTGGTTGTAAGATGTGGATGTTATGAGTGTTGCTATAGAGGATATGTCAGATGATGTGTTGGTTGTAAGATGTGGACATTATGAGTGATGCTATAGAGGATATACAGGTATGTCAAACTCAAGGCCCAGGGGCCTAATCAGGCCCCTGACTGAATTATCTTCATCCTGCGGGATGATATTTAATTACTATTAGAACTGGGCCTCTTGTATTTTGATATTTAATTACTATTAGAACTGGGCCTCTGGCATTTGATATTTAATTACTATTAGATCTGGGCCTTGTATATTGATATTTAATTACTACTAGAACTGGGCCTCTTGTATATTGATATTTGATTACTATTAGAATTGGTCCTCTGGTATTTTGATGTTTAATGACTAGTACTGGACCTTATGTTGTATATATTATAATTACTACTAGAAGTGGCCGTCTAGTAGATTGATGTATAATTGCTAATAGAAGTGGCCGTCTAGTAGATTGATGTATAATTACTACTAGAAGTGGCCCTCTTTTATATTTATTTGATTACTATTATAACTGCTACTCTGGTATATAAAAATGAATGCAACTCATTTTACTTTCTGATTTTACTGAGCTTTAATTTATCTTGATATTTAAGGGACAATGACTTTTGAAGTAAAGTTTGCCTCCATGTGACATCCTGGTAAACCAGTGTCCATGTGTTGAAACAAAGTCTGGTTACGGACAACTTCTATTTTCCAACTTTGGCCCGCGGGCCGCTATGAACTTGAGTTTGACATCCCTGCTATAGAGAAGCATGACTGAAGATGAATGGTTGATAAATGAAGCATGACTGATGAATGAAGCATGGTGTATCACTCACCTCTAGCTCCTACCTGGGGGAACCACCAGTGGGAAAAATAATGGGCCTTGATATGAGAAGGGTTAAAAACGACTGGTATAGCACCCTGGGTGTGCTAAACACAAATAAAATGGAACAAGAAAGTCACAAAAACCTCCATGAAACCACACAACGACGTTCAATATGCAGCTCCATGGTACCAAGAGTTTATTAGTCAATCTGCTTACTGTGCCCCAAAATGTCAACTAAACGGTGAAGCAGCTTTTTGCTTCTTTGGGCTGAACGGTGTGGAACAAAGCACAGCTCAACACCTACCTCTATGCACTTGCTTTTAACTGATGTTTTACGGTATTGCATTAATGTTATGCATTGCATATTTTTTTCCTTAATTTATTTTCATTCATACATTTTGCTTTTATGTCATTGTGTTGCCTTTTTAATTTTATTTTCGTTATATTTTGCTTTTTGTCTTTAGTATTGCATATTTAATGTAGCCTTTTTTGAATTGTATTTTCATTCATGTATTCTTTCTCATGTCATTGTATTGCATATTTAATGTTTTGCCTTTTTTAAATTGTATTTTCATTCATGTATTTTCCTTTCTCATGTCGTTGTATTGCATATTTAAATTGTATTTTCATTCATGTATTTTCCTTTCTCATGTCGTTGTATTGCATATTTAATGTTTTGCCTATAATTGTGTTCCCACCAGTCCATGAATAGTCCCAGGAACGGGCAGGACTCCACTGCTTAAACCCCGGCGGCGGGGCTTAAGGATGGTGGTGCGGTGGAGCTGGCGCCACACGTGGCAGAATATATTCAAAACGCATGAATAGTCCCAAGAACGGGCGGTCCAAGGGCCGCGGGACGCCACTGCTTAGCCCCGGCGGCGGGGCTTAAGGGTGGGTGCACGGGTGCCAGCGGTGGAGCCGGCCCCGTGCACAGAAATATTTTCAAACTCAATGAGTAGGCCTAGTCCCATGAACGGGCGGTCCAAGGACCGTGGGACAACACTGCTTAAACCCCGGCGGAGGGGCTTAAGGGTGGTGGTGCGAGCGCTGGTGGTGCTGGTCCCGCATATGGCAGAATATTAAGTCAGAATAAGTCCATGAGCAGTCCCATAAGGGTGGGCGGTTCACGGTACGCCACTGCTTATCCCCGGCGGCGGGGCTTAAGGGTGGGTGCAGAGGAGCTGGCCCTGCACGCGGTGCAATATTTTGAAAGTCCATTGGTGGTCCCAAGGGGCGGGCGGTCTGAGGGCCGCGGGACACCACTGCTTAGCTCCGGCGGTGGGGCTTAAGGGTGGGTGCGCGGGCACCAGCGGTGGTGGTGGTGCAGTGGAGCAATAAGTCCATGGCGCAGCCTACAGCGCAATAAGTCCATGCTGTTAGGGTTTAAAGTTCTAACTGGAGCCACAAACCACCAGGACACAAGGGTATACAATTATCCACTTTTATTTTAGGATAATGATGGTCAAAGGATGAATGCCAAATGGTTCTATGAACAGAAAACAGAGAAAGAAAACAAATTATAATATTTATATTCACAAATATGGGCTTTAAATAATAATATTTACTTCATCAAAACATAACCATAATTTATATTTATATTAAATCAAATATCAATTTCCATAAGTCACATCATGTCATTGGGTTGAACTTACATTGACATAAGTCAAAAGACGCATAGGCAGACATCTCACACACAACAATGTGGCTGTGCGTTTGGGTAGGCAAAAGGACCTTGAGACCATCTATGACCTCCTTTATAGGGAGGAAGTAGGAAGTAGGAAGTGATGGAGGAAGTGGCTCACTGCCACAGGTTCCTCCTAGAGCTCTGGTCTCCTGCTGGACTGGAGGGGAATACTGGCAGAATACTTTGCAGTTTGTAACAGCCGCCCCCAGATTTGTGCAGCAAATATGTTTAGTCAATTTCTTCCTTGATTTTGGGCAGAGGGATCAGTCGGGAAACAGGGCGTATGTATCCTCGTCCTTGGATAGTGACCTTCGCACTGCGAACCTTTCCATCCTTTCCGGGATAGGCTTCAGTGATCCTTCCAATAGGCCATGATGCTCTGGGAAGTTGAGGGTCAATTAACATCACAACCTGTCCTGCGTCCATGTTCACCTGGTCCGTCTCCCATTTTTGCCTAGATTGAAGGGTTGGCAGGTAGTGTCTGATAAAGGCTGACCAAAATTGATCAGCCAGGATTTGGCTGTGTCGCCATTTTCTTTTGCTGAGTAGTTCACTTGAACAGTAGATTGCTTGGGGAAGAGAGGAGTCAGGCCGCCCCATCAACAACATGTTTGGTGTGACAGGGTCAGGGTCAGCGAGGTCAGAGGAGATGTATGCGAGAGGTTTTGAATTTAGAATACCTTCCACTTCAATCAGAACGGTGTGTAGAACTGTTTCTGTTGTTGGTTGATTCCCTATAACAACACGGAGGGCCATTTTTATAGATTTGATTTCTCGTTCCCAACTTCCACCAAAATGTGGGGCAGACGGAGGATTGAATTGGAAGTTTACTTGTGTATGAGCCAATTGAGTTTTCAAATCTGGTGCCATGGCCTGGAAGGCATTTTTCAATTCTGCCTCTCCTGCCTTGAAGTTTGTCCCACAATCACATAACAATTCGAATGGTTTACCTCTGCGTGAGACAAATCTCCTAAAAGCCATTAGAAATGCATCTGCATCCATACTGTTGAGCAGCTCGAGGTGTATGCAGCGTGTTGTTAGGCATTTAAATAGCAATCCCCACCTTTTTTCTGTGCGGCGGCCAATATTGACGGTGAAAGGTCCGAAACAGTCTATACCTGTGGACCAAAAGGGGGGCTTAAAAAGCCTTAGACGGGCTGGAGGAAGGTCCGCCATTTTGGGGATGACTGGATTGGCTCTCCATCTTTGACAGTCTCTGCATTGGTGCTGATGTTGCCGAATGGCTTGGCGGCCACGCAGGATCCAGTACCTGCGTCTTATTTCTCCCAGAACACGCTCAGAGCCGGGATGGAGCAATTTCTCGTCATACTGTTTAATAATGAGTTTGGTTATAGGGTGTTTAGAGTCCATGATGATTGGATGGATGCTGTCATGGTCAAGGGACTCTGCTCTCCTGAGTCTACCTCCCACTCTAATGAGGCCAAGGTCATGGTCATATTCAGGAGACAGGGGGAGTAGTTTGCTTCCTTTTGGAATGGGTTTATTTATTTTGAGGGCATTGAACTCCTCAGGAAAACAGTCAGTTTGGGCACTTCGCAGGAGATGCTTTTCTGTGTTTATGTAGTTTTGGGCCATATTTGAGTGATGCTCTGCCGCCCCGTGAAGCATATTGTTTGTTTCCTCTATGAGCTCGTCCCAGCTGCTGCACTTACTTGCATTAGGGAGGTTTGTATTTTCAGACAACACCGTTGTACCACAGAACATTGACTGTCTAAGTTCCTCCACAGGTTCTGATTCAGCAAGCATGGCTGGATTGGTTGGCCAGTGATCTGAGGGCATCAGGAGGAATGGAGGGCCTTGATTCCATCTATGTGGCTGAGAAAGCTCAAATAGGGTTTTGCCACGTGTTAAATCATCAGCTGGATTGTTTTTCGAGTCAACATATCTCCAGCTCTTTGCGTCGGTCAGTGTCTGAATCTCAGCTACTCTTGTACCAACAAACACCTTGTAGCGACACGAGTCAGATGTTAACCATGACAGGACGGTTGTGGAATCTGTCCAGAGGGTCACTGACTGTAGTGTGATTGTGAGTTCAGAACTGAGGAGGTTGGCCAATTGTGCACCTACTAAGGCTGCACACAATTCAAGGCGAGGGATAGACAACTGGCGTTTAGGGGCTATACGAGACCTGGCCATAATGAAGCTGACATGGGTGTGGTGATGTTCGTTTGTGGTCTGGAGGTAGGCAACAGCACCATAGATACGCTCAGAGGCATCACAGAAAACATGCAGGTGGGATTCTGAAGTGGCAGCATTAATAGTGGGGGTAAATAACAGCGTGGAAAGTGAATGTCAGGCAGATTTTGCAATTCCAAATCCCAAGCTTGCCATTTTCCCAGTAAACCTTCTGTTTTAATGATGCTATCCCAGCCTCTTTCCTGCTTCCATAGGTCCTGCACTATGATTTTTGCCCGAGATGTGAAAGGAGTCAGGTAGCCCAGAGGATCATATTGGCTTGCCAGTACCTTATATATGTTTCTCATTGTAGGCTGGGGGTAGATAATGCACTTATTTTTGTAGCTCAACATGTCAGTAGAACAGTTCCATTTGAGGCCTAGCGTCAGCTCTTTAGGGTCTCCATTCTCTGTTAGCCACAGTTCACTGGTTTTGGACTTTGCATCTGGTGGGAGATGGTGTATTACAGCTGGATCATTGCTGGCCCATTGTCTAATGTCAAACCCACCGTCAGCAAGCAAGGGTCTCATTTTGTCAATAATGGCTTTGGCTTCCTGAGAGGAGGGAAAACTCTGAAGGCAGTTGTCTACATAAAAGCTTTGTTGTACCGAGTTTAGAATGTCCTCATTGCCATCAGAATGGTCTTGAACATGTTTTTGAACTGCATAAACAGCACAGCAGGGGCTACATGTTGTTCCAAAAGGCAGAACTTGCCATTCAAATACAGTGGGTTCCTGGTCTAGCTGCATTCCTCTCCATATGAAACGCAGTAATGGTTTGTCATCATTTAAAAGGCGCACTTGATGGAACATACCTTTAATATCTCCACAAATGGCAGTGACATGTTGACGGAATCTGAGGAGGACCCCGATGAGAGAGGGACCCAATGTAGGCCCCGGCAGGAGACACTTATTTAGATTTTGGCCCTTATATTCGAAGGAACAATCAAATACGATTCTCTTCTTGTTGTTATGTTCAACGATGTGATGTGGGAAGTACCAGGTTTCATGTGGTTGGTCCACCTGGTCACTGGGAATCCTTCTGACATAGCCAGCCTGTACAAGTTTATCCACCTCCTCTTGGTATTTATTAGCCAGTTCGGGGTCTTTAGACAGGCGTTTTTCTGTAGCACAGAGACGGGGCAGGACAGCTTCCTTTGGTGCTTTAAACACAGGAATGTTGGGGGCTCTCAGAAGCGGAGTGGCATAGCGCATTACACCATCTATATCTACTCTAATTGTCTTAGAATGGAGTAGATCTAGGGCCAGTTTGTCATGTTTCGATCTTATGGCAGTTTTTTCATTCACATTGGGTAAAGTGTCAATCTGCCAGAGTTTCTCCACATTGCGAAGCAATTCACTCTTAAAACAGGTGACAGTGAAAAAGGTCTGATGATGGGATTGAATTGAGCTGGCTGGCCCTTGGAGAGCCCATCCTAGCCTGGTATGTATGGCCAATGGGCCACCAGGGGGCCCCATTAGAACTGGCTCTGTGGCTGTAATGAGATGGGCATAGTCTGAGCCAATAAGTACAAGAGGGCATGCATGATCAATAGACTGTAATGGGACATCTCTGAGGTGGTGATACTGCTCTTGTAGCTGTTTGACAGGGTATGTGTGTTCAGACAGTCCTAGATTGTCTGCAGTGAATGCACCATTGATAGCATGCCTTTCTGTTGGCTGGTTAATAGAGGAAATCTCAAATGATACAGATGCCCCATTCAATTGCACTATATCCTGTCTTACTGTGCGTAGTGAAATGGTTTCAGGCTGGGTTGTGAGGCCTAAGAACTGCACAGCTTCAGGAAGCAAAATAGACCTGTCAGCACCATCATCAAGGACTGCATAAGTTCTGAGCATCTTCTCCCCATGGTGTAGGCACACATTGACAACTTTCAACATGACTTTATGGGAACGGTTGGGTTTGTCCATGTATAGGAGCTCTGAGGGACAGGATGTGAGCAGTGCTGTAACTGATTTGTCCACATTAAAATCATGGAGAATAGTTAGATGAATCTCCTTACAAACGTTACATGGCCTCTTTAAAGTGCATTTGTCGATTTTGTGCAATCTCCCACATTTGTTACATCTCTCTTTCTCACTGATCCACTTCAGAATGTCATTTTTGGAGAGTTTTTTGAATTCTATGCATGAACCAAGAAAGTGGTCTCTGACATTACAGTGGGGGCAGTAAGGTTTAGGCTTTACCTTCTCCTGGGGGTTGACGGCTCTAGGTGTGCTGTCCGTCCCTGGTGATGATGTAGACAAGTAGACAGAGGAGACTTGTTTTGTGGGCTGGCGCTCCTTTGCAGCCCGTGGTTTCTCCTGTTTGTGAAGATCAACTGCTCTCTCAGATATCCGTTTGGCTCTTGATTTTGACTGCAGCCAAGTTGAAAGGTCAAGGAGGGAATATGTTTGGTTTGCCTGTCCAGTCAGAATGCCACGGTTAATACAGAACTCCACAAATGAATCTCGGTACTGCACAGGGAGTTTACTTAATAGTCTGTCAACATGAGAGCCACATCTCAACTCCGAGCCAGTAGAGCCTTCTAGGGACAGTAGCATGCCTACTAGTGCATGGATAGAAAGGGAAAAATCATCCAAGGCCTCTACATCACCAATGCGGATAACAGGGGAATTCAATATTGTGCCAATTTCACTCTGGACAAGCAGCCTTGGTTGGCCATATCTCTCTTGTAGTGCTCGGAGGGCAGAGGAATATGGTCTTGTATCATGCATGCTGGATCTGGCCAATTTGTTAGCCCCTGGGTGCTGGATATGGTCCAATAGAATCTGATATTTATACTGTTCGGTAAGGTGGGGGTGAATATCAATGAGGTTTTCTAGGGCCATTTTGAGGAGGGCAAATTCAGTCTCTTTGCCACTCTTGAACACAGGGAGTGATGGCCTGGGTACCCCATATGCAGAGGCTATGAATAGATCCGTGGGATTGGAGATTTGAAGTTGTGGATAAGCAGGTTGTTGCTGCGGGTATGACGATGTGGCTTGCAGCGTTGGCAGCTGGCTACTGGTGAAACTGGACTGTACAGGGCCAGGTATGGATGTAGTATAGGCTGGGGCATGGCCAGTGACTGGAGGTACATGGTGAGTAGAGAGGGCAGGGTGTGTTACATTAGAACCTGCATGGTGACTGGGGGGTGGCATTGTCTGAACCGATGTATAAGGAACAGACAGTGATGCAGCTTGAGCAGGAGCTACATAGTGGGGACTGGGAGCTTGAGTAGGGCCTGAAGACAGCATAGTGGCTTGGGCAGGAGCTACAGAGGGCAAACTGGGGGCCTGAGTAGGACTAATAGGCATCATATAGGGTTGAGTAGGAGCCACAGAGGGTAAACTAGGAGCTTGAGTAGAGCCAGTAGGGAGCATATAATTTTGAGAAAGAGCTACAGGGGGCAAACCGCTAGTCTGAATAGGGCCTATTGGCTGCATAGTGGTTTGGGCCAAAGCTACATTTTGCTCCATAGTTTGGGGCATAGGGGATGTTGGAGATGGTCGAGCAGTCGAAGATATGATGGGCCTTAATTCAGCATTCACTGTTCTTTGGAGGGCAGGAGTGAATATCTTCGATATGGTTGGGAGCTCATAAAATGAAGATGCGACCTTCCTAGTAGGAGAGGGGATGAGAGCAGCCGCTCCCTCAAGTTGCTCATCGGGGGTTATATTTTGTTGGATAAAGGTGGAAACTAGTTCGGCTGATTTAACTTCGTTTTCCTTAATGCGGATGCGTCGTTCCATTTGAACCTGTTTGACAAGTCTCTCTTTGTCCTTCAGTGCATCTTCTTGCATGTGCTGAGCGGCTCTGGCTCTTTCCTCAATTGATTTGCATTGTTCATCAAGCTGCCTTTCCTCCTGTTGTTGCCTTTTAAGCTCCTCAAGCTCATCTCTCTTTGTGTTTGCATCCAGAACGCTCATTTGGAAGTCGCTTAAATGAGAGGCATGGCTGCCGCCTGAATGTCTACTTTGTTGAGTATTAAGACTAAAGCCTGATTTAGTGCGAGTTGTCCTCCTACTATGAGAACTTAGGGCACCATGGGATAGTGCGGTTGGCCTTTGCTGTGTGATACCATACCAATCAGGGGGCCGTCTATGTCTTTTAGGTCTGGCATCTGGACCTGGAATAGTTTCACCAGGTGGTAAAGGGTTGTGAACCTCTTTGTGAGAGGAAGTTAGTGATGGTGGCCCTTGCGAAGGCTGCTCTGTTTGTTGAAGTATAGCTGGGTTTGTAGGTGTAATAGTTTGAGACTGTGGGTTGGCTTCTTCTGCGAAGAGCTGGGTTAAGTCTGTTACACCATCAGGTACACTCTCAGGGGAGGGAGCTTGACCTTCTCCAGTGGGCTCATCTTCAATAGTCGGCTGTGTGCTATTATTCTGTACTTCAGCCATAATTCGGTTAGGGGGTCCCTGGCGGTTGTGGCTCAGTATCCGGCTCGAAGGACCATTTTGTTAGGGTTTAAAGTTCTAACTGGAGCCACAAACCACCAGGACACAAGGGTATACAATTATCCACTTTTATTTTAGGATAATGATGGTCAAAGGATGAATGCCAAATGGTTCTATGAACAGAAAACAGAGAAAGAAAACAAATTATAATATTTATATTCACAAATATGGGCTTTAAATAATAATATTTACTTCATCAAAACATAACCATAATTTATATTTATATTAAATCAAATATCAATTTCCATAAGTCACATCATGTCATTGGGTTGAACTTACATTGACATAAGTCAAAAGACGCATAGGCAGACATCTCACACACAACAATGTGGCTGTGCGTTTGGGTAGGCAAAAGGACCTTGAGACCATCTATGACCTCCTTTATAGGGAGGAAGTAGGAAGTAGGAAGTGATGGAGGAAGTGGCTCACTGCCACAGGTTCCTCCTAGAGCTCTGGTCTCCTGCTGGACTGGAGGGGAATACTGGCAGAATACTTTGCAGTTTGTAACACCATGAGTGGTCCCAAGAACGGGCGGTCTGAGGGCCGCGGGACGCCACTGTTCTACCCCTGCCGGCGGGGCTTAAGGGTGGGTGCATGGGCACCAGCGGTGCATGGTGGAGCTGGTGGCGGAATATTTAAAAGTCCATGAGTAATCCCAAGGGGCAGCAGTCCAAGGGCTGTGGGACAACACTGCTTTAGCCCCGGCGGCGGGGCTGAAGGGTGGATGCACGGACGCCAGCGGTGGTGGTGCTGCATGGCTCATTTTGGATTTTAAACCATGTTGACCATGTCATTGTGTTTGGGGAAAACACAAACCAAACTTTGGCACTGGTGTGGGACTTCTGGTTTACCGGAACGGGGTTCAATTCCCTGCGGTGCCCTGCTCAATTTGTTTTCCCTGCTCATCTTTCCTTTCCATAGACGCTGACTCCTGGTTTCTTAACTGTTTAACTGTACTTTTAGAAGTGGGGGGGGGCACCTCTTAAGGGGAATTCCACTTTTTTTTTTCTGAGTGTACAAATGGAACCAAAAGGACCCTAGCGGATTCATTTGGTTCCATTTGTACACTCTCAGAAAAAAGTAAACTCATTATGGTGAAACACATCTTGATGTGATTTCACCATGCTTTTTTTGTTTTTTTTTTTTTTCAGACCATTTCTAGGAAACACAGAATGGGGAAACTTTTTTTATCATGCCCACACAACATCTCTAAGGTATATTAATGACATAGTAAAATATTGAAAAGGAGCGAAATTCCCATTTAAGACACCTGCATGCACACTTTTTTAATGTTATGCATTGCATATTTTTTTCCTTAATTTATTTTCATTCATACATTTTGCTTTTATGTCATTGTGTTGCCTTTTTAATTTTATTTTCGTTATATTTTGCTTTTTGTCTTTAGTATTGCATATTTAATGTAGTCTTTTTTGAATTGTGTTTACATTCATGCATTTTTCTTTCTCATGTCATTGTATTGCATATTGTTTTGTCTTAAATTGTGTCTACATTCATGCATCTTTCTTTCTCATGTCGTATTGCATATTTAATGTTTTGCCTATAATTGTGTTCCCACCAGTCCATGAATAGTCCCAGGAACGGGCAGGACTCCATTGCTTAAACCCCGGCGGCGGGGCTTAAGGATGGTGGTGCGGTGGAGCTGGCACCACACGTGGCAGAATATATTCAAAACGCATGAATAGTCCCAAGAACGGGCGGTCCAAGGGCCGCGGGACACCACTGCTTAGCCCCGGCGGCGGGGCTTAAGGGTGGGTGCACGGGTGCCAGCGGTGGAGCCGGCCCCGTGCACAGAAATATTTTCAAACTCAATGAGTAGTCCCAAGAACGGGCGGTCCAAGGACCGTGGGACAACACTGCTTAAACCCCGGCGGAGGGGCTTAAGGGTGGTGGTGCGAGCGCTGGTGGTGCTGGTCCCGCATATGGCAGAATATTAAGTCAGAATAAGTCCATGAGCAGTCCCATAAGGGGTGGGCGGTTCACGGTACGCCACTGCTTATCCCCGGCGGCGGGGCTTAAGGGTGGGTGCAGAGGAGCTGGCCCTGCACGCGGTGCAATATTTTCAAAGTCCATTGGTGGTCCTAAGGGGCGGGCGGTCTGAGGGCCGCGGGACACCACTGCTTAGCTCCGGCGGTGGGGCTTAAGGATGGGTGCGCGGGCACCAGCGGTGGTGGTGGTGCAGAGTGGAGCTGGCGCAGCCTACAGCGCAATAAGTCCATGAGTGGTCCCAAGAACGGGCGGTCTGAGGGCCGCGGGACGCCACTGTTCTACCCCTGCCGGCGGGGCTTAAGGGTGGGTGCATGGGCACCAGCGGTGCATGGTGGAGCTGGTGGCGGAATATTTAAAAGTCCATGAGTAATCCCAAGGGGCAGCAGTCCAAGGGCTGCGGGACAACACTGCTTTAGCCCCGGCGGCGGGGCTGAAGGGTGGATGCACGGACGCCAGCGGTGGTGGTGCTGCATGGCTCATTTTGGATTTTGACCATGTCATTGTGTTTGGGGAAAACACAAACCAAACTTTGGCACTGGTGTGGGACTTCTGGTTTACCGGAACGGGGTTCAATTCCCTGCGGTGCCCTGCTCAATTTGTGTTTTCCCTGCTCATCTTTCCTTTCCATAGATGCTGACTCCTGGTTTCTTAACTGTTAACTTTAACTGTACTTTTAGAAGTGTGGGGGGGGGGGGGGGCGGCATCTCTTAAGGGGAATTCCACTTTTTTTTTTTTTTTTCTGAGAGTGTACAAATGGAACCAAAAGGACCCTAGCGGATCCATTTGGTTCCATTTGTACACTCTCAGAAAAAAGTAAACTCATTATGGTGAAACACATCTTGATGTGATTTCACCATGCTTTTTTTTTTTTTTTTTTTTTTCAGACCATTTCTAGGAAACACAGAATGGGGAAACTTTTTTATCATGCCCACACAACATCTCTAAGGTATATTAATGACATAGTAAAATTACTAAAATATTGAAAAGGAGCGAAATTCCCATTTAAGACACCTGCATGCACACTTGCATTTGCGCGCACCTGCGCAACACACACAGACACGCTATTAAAACAAGTATAGCATATTGAGAAAGATTGTTTACAGTGCATTGTTTACAATTGTATCCATAAAGGTAAATGACAAGAAAAAAAACATAGCCATACTTTTGCCCCAAAAATATTTTAGATGCGAGAAGTGGGGGGATGGCGTACCCCCCCTACGTTGCTAAGTCTGTTCATTAGTTATGCCTGCAACCACCTATGGACTGTTATTGCAAGGGCCTGGCCTAACCTCTAATGACTGGGGGGGGGCGGCAGGGTGGCGTCCGAATTTGGACGGCAGATGAGCTGATTTCGTCTCATCGTGTCGTCATCCCCGGCCCCTCCCCCTACCGCCCCTCCACTGCTGTGCTACATCACATCATAGAGATGCGCAGTGACGTCACCGCCCCGGTTCCAGAAGTCTTTTCCCAATTCATTTTTCTCATAGACTTTTCGAAAATAATTTATATCCAGACGATTACGCCGCGGACAAAGCCAACTCGAGTCGTGACGAATCATGATGACACACACAAACTTTTGGGACAAAATAATTTCTAAGATGAAAAACGAAACAAAAAGTCTTGTATCATGCCGTTTTCTACTTCTTCCTAATTATATATTATATGACGATATTGTGTTTGTTGTCATGATTTGTCACGACCTGAGTTGGCTTTGGCCGCGGCGTAATCGTCTTGAGATAAATTATTTTCGAAAAGTCTATGAGAAAAATGAATTGGGAAAAGACTTCCGGAACAGGGGTGGTGACGTCACTGCGCAGCTCTATTTGGAGCGACATCCACCCCGAAAAGCTGACTCCCACTTCTAGGCCACCATGGCTAACACTTTAGTCCAGGCTTTCTGTTTTCACGCAACGCAGATGAATGAAAGCATGGGTGTTGAGACTACTAAGGACGTGCATGGAACACGTCCTGGTGATCCCAATGGTTGTCTGTAGGCCTACCAATTACAACGTACAGTTGTCTGTACCTGCTACCGATTTTGTTTGTACCTGGTACTGATTACATTTGTGTCTGACTGTACCCTGCATGGTGCATGCCAGTATCAATTAATTCCAGGCATTTCCTTATTTCACTATTTAATGGAAAAAAGCAGTTACCCAATCATGTTCTCTCTTAATCTCCCTTAAAATCTAACTCTCCTTCCCAGAATCTCCAGACATTTGGTTGGCTCGTATAGAGCACTTGTACCCTGTGTATGTTTATGCAGTGATTGAATATATATTTATTGGAAAATATTTTCCGCCATTTTGAATTTTGTCCAAAACACACCTTTTGCCCCTATTCCTACATACTTTGTTCAAATCTCACAAAATTTGATACACATGCTCTCGACCAATCCAATAAAAGTAACCAGACAGATTTTTTTTTTTTTTAACTACGGCCGTGACCGTATTATAACTGTTGCGACCTAAGCCCCACCCTTACGGGTCCATTTGGCTTCATGTTAACACTCACAAGAGTTAAAATATTCATCTAAATTGGCCCAAGTCTAATTAGAGAAGGTAGAAGATTAATGGTCATTTTGATCTGTATGTTTGACTGTCTTGCGGGTCCATTTGGTTTCATGTTTACACTCTCAAGAATTAAAATATTCATCTGAATTAGCCAGAGAATTTAAAGAATGGTCATTTTTGATTTACTTTCGCCTTGCAATTAAATTAATATTACACACGCAGACTATAGTTCAGCCTTTAGTCTTGCTCCTCCACAATATTTTATGTATCTCATTTGGCCCCTTGGGAAAAATAATTGCCCAGCCCTGGTTTAGAGGCTAGTGTAAAGTAACAGAAGAAGTCCGCACACAGCTGCTGCTCCACAGTGTTTATTTAAAATAAAGCACTGGAAATACACACCGTGCCAAAATGCACTGGTGGCACTTCCAAAACGCACTAGAATAGAACAGTGGTTTTCATTCGTTTTCATACCAGGGCCCACTATTTACATTGTATTCTGCATTTTAGCCACGGACCACCATTCGATGTTGAGACTGGCAAAATGTTGGTAAAATAGCAATTCTACTACATTTTTATTAATGTGTAGATTCTTGAAAATTAGGTCATTCAGAGGTTTAAATATAATGTAACTCTTGAGAGCGTTAAATGAAACCAAATGTACCCGTAAGGCTCATAAAACCCACCAGAACAGGATTTCCAGAAAAAATAATATTTTACGAGACTACTAAAAATGTTGACTATCTTAAAAGTATATTAATGTATGCAGTTAATATTTGGTCTGGGGTACTTTTGAACAAATTTCACCAATGGGGCGTGGCATGGAGGTGATCAACCTGTGAGGTGTTATGGAAGCCCAGTTTTGCGTTTATAAATGAATGTAAATAGATTTATATTGTTCAGTCTTAT
The DNA here is from genome assembly GCA_039105355.1 of Benthosema pterotum. NCBI lineage: Eukaryota > Metazoa > Chordata > Actinopteri > Myctophiformes > Myctophidae > Benthosema > Benthosema pterotum. The sequence continues at coordinate 43,854,234 of CM076984.1, read as the reverse complement.
GTCTCACACCTTCCTCTTGGCCATACAACCCAGATTATATGTCGGGTTAAAGGGGTATTCCACTTTCAAAAATACTTTTGGTCATTTTATGGTGTATTCAGTCTCATGTGAACACACCAGACAGTTTATAAGTTACTCCATTCACTATTTAGATATTTGATTCCTTATAGTTGCCCCACTCTCTTTCTATACAAACCTATTATAACACAAAACTCAATTTTACCCATAATAGTTTCATCTAAAACAACAACCCATCTTTTTTTTCTGGTGACTGATATTGTCCTCCTAATACGTGAGAGGGCCATGGCATTTCATTTACAGTTTTCATTTATTAAAATATTGTTTTGGAAAAGGTATCTGGGTGTTTTCACATGAGACTGAGTAGACCATACCTGGGCATTATGCGGCCCGGGGGCCAAATGCGGCCCTTTGGCTGACTCTGACCGGCCCGGGGACCACCAGTGGTCCTTGAGAGAGTTCCAGTTAAATATGGAAAGTTGGTTAACCAGATGTAACTCTTTGAGAGCGTATAAATGAAACCAAATGGACCCTTGCGGGTCCATTTGGTTTCATTTTTACGCTCTCAAGAGTTAAAATATTCATCATCTAAATTAGCCCAAAGTCTACACATTCAATCAGAGAATGTAAGAGAATGGTCATTTTTGTTATCCTGTTTTGTTTCCCAAATCCAGCCTGGAATTGTGGACAAAAACAAAAGAAATCTTGAAGAAAGTTTTGGAATCTGTATGGCTAAAATGTCATCAAATGGTGGTCCGTGGCTCAAATACTGAATAAATAGAGGGCCCTGGTGTCAAAATGGTTGGTGTTACTCTGAATTTTATCTTGAAATTAAATTAATATTACGCAGACTTTAGTTCAGCCTTTAGTCTTGGCCCTTCACAATATTTTATGTATCTCATTTGGCCCCTTGGGAAAAATAATTGCCCACCCCTGTTACATGAGTAGACCATAAAATTACCAAAACTTGAATGTGAAATATCCCTTTAACCAGAAATTCTTGATCAATGAAACACAATGTTAAAATGTTCATTCTACGACCAAAACAAAATAAGCTGAACTCAAGAGATAGATAACAGGCATTGCTCCGTTGGATAGAATATAGCAGGGGTTTTCAACAAGTGGTCCGGGGACCACCAGTGGTCCTTGAGAAGGTTCCAGGTGGTCCCCAGGCTAAATGATGGAAAATTGGTTAACCAGATGTAACTCTTGAGAATGTAAAAATGAAACCATTTTTTTTACACTCTGAAGAGTTAAAATATTCATCATCTGAATTAGCACCACTTAATTAAGAAGTTTACACTGTTTTGTTGGCAAATCCGGACTGGAATTGTGGACAAAATCATTTTTTTCATTTTAGGTCTTTGGTGTGAAAATGGCATCAAATGGTGGTCCCTGGAGTCAAAAAAGTTGAAAACCCCTGGAATAGAGCAGTGGTTCCCAAACTTTATCAAGGACCCGCAAACTGGCATTTAGACGTAAGCCTCCAAATATTCACTTATTTTTATTGATTATAATAATTATAATAATAAAAAAAAAGATCTCAAAGTGCACCAGATTGAAGCATTTTAAAGGGGAATTCCACCCATTTTCAACATTCTAATATGTAGAGGTGCTGCATGGGTGGACATGATGAAAACGTTTCCCCCCATTCTGTGTTTCCTAGAAATGGAGGTCTGAAGAAAATCACTAACATGGTGAAATATCTTGATGACATCATCAAGATGTATTTTCACCATGTTGATTGATTTCTTTAGATGCTTCCAGGTGGTCCCCAGCTAAATGGAAAGTTGGTTAACCAAGTGTAACTCTTTGAGAGTGTGAAAATGAAACCAAATGTAGGGTCCACTGGTTCATGTTAAAATAAAATATTCTAAAATATGTGAATTAGCCCAAGTCCACACAGGAGTCAACCCACAGAGCCTAGTCCTTCCATGTGCCAGAGTATGGTTCTCCCAGTCCCGGCAGAGTAGTTCTGGAGCAGTGGATTGTGTGGCCTTGGGTCTTTCCCTAGTGGACTGACCGAGAGTAGCTACTGGGACGTAAGTCGGGACTTGATCAACCCCGGCTGGGTCGCCTGAGTGAGGGGTATGATGTTGCGAGACCCAAAACCCCGATGACCTTGGGATACATCACTGAGGATACGTCCCAGTTGCATCCATGCAATGTATCTTTAAGCCCAAGTCCACACAACTAGAGAATGTAGAAGATTAATGGTCATTTTGATCTGTACTATGTTGGACTGTTTTGTTTCCTATTTCCCTAAAATGTCATCAAATGGTGGTCCGTGGTTCAAATGCTGAATAAATAGAGGGCCCTGGATTGAAAAAGGTTGAAAATCACTGCGGTAGACTCATGAATGACACTACAGCATACCTGGGCATTATGCGGCCCGGGGGCCAAATGCGGCCCTTTGGCTGACTCTGACCGGCCCGGGGACCACCAGTGGTCCTTGAGAGAGTTCCAGTTAAATGTGGAGAGTATAGGTTAACCAGATGTAACTCTTTGAGAGCATAAAAATGAAACCAAATGGACCCTTGCGGGTCCATTTGGTTTCATGTTTACACTCTCAAGAGTTAAAATATTCATCATCTGAATTACCTAAAATCTACACAATCAGATAATGTAAAAGAATGGTCATTTTTTAATCTATGTTTGCCTGTTTTGTTTCCCAAATCCAGCCTGGAATTGTGGACAAAAACAAAAGAAATCTTTAGTTTTGGGGTCTGTGGGGCTAAAATGTCATCAAATGTTGGTCCTCTGTGGCTCAAATACTGAATAAATTGAGGGCCCCGGTATCAAAAAGTTTGGTCTTACTCTTACTTTCGTCTTGAAATTAAATGAATACTACACAGACTTTAGTTCAGCCTTCAGTCTTGGCCCTCCACAATATTTTATGTATCTCATGTGGCCCCTTGGGAAAAATAATTGCCCACCCCTGCACTACAGTGTCTGCTAGTGCCATCTGGTGGTCACTAGCAGACACTGCATGTGTCTGAAGCTGCAGCTGATCAGAGGCATTTGGTGTCAGAGACGAGTTGCGACATCGAGGGGTCGGAAACTAAACGGAGCTGCTGTTCATGCAGCCTGAATAGGGACAAACTGGAGTTGGAAATACATTGCTTTCAACGAGGGCGACGCAAATATGAGCTATTTTAGGGCATGCGTGTTAAAGTCTCTGTAATGTTTTTGTTGTAGGCCTACTATTATTATTAGGCTACAAAACCATTTCAAGATAAAGGGATTTTTATCTATTTAAATCACCTTCCCATGGGAGTGAATGGAGATGTCGTAACTCTGTCTATACTCTAAGCCTCTGACTCTGACGGACCAATCAGGGACGGCCCTTCATGTGACGTAGTTGAACAGACCGGATGTAGTGGGCGAGTGGGCGGGGCTTTGGGGTTTAAAAATGGCAGCCTGCGCATGCGCATGGCAGTGTGTTTGGACCATGTGCTGTTGGAGGTCAGTCTAAATGTTTGTCTTTTTAAAATGTTTGAGTTGTTAGGACTGTTGGATGTTTATTGTGACAGAAAATGGACAACATGTGGAATAAGTTGTCCTTTGAGAAGCAAACAATCACAAACTAAATTGTTCCAAACCGTAGGTGTAAAGTATATTGCATTAACTAAACTATTTTTATATTTGTGAACTTTAAACTACTACTTTGGTGATTGCAAAACATTCTATGGTAGCCTAGACTGTCATTTACCACACTATGCAGCCACACATTGTGAGCTTGTAGATCTGCACGTTTTCAAAAGGGACATTTTGCTCCCTTAAAAAAACAAAACATTTTGATTTTGAAAAATATCAACTCTGCAAGCCCATATTGTGCCACATAGTGGTGCACTATGAGCTTGTAGATCTGATTTTTTTTCCCCCCCAAAAGTTAATGATTCCAATATCAAAAGCTCCTAATGACTAATGCTAACATTTTCAATGGCTAATGCTAATGCTTCCACTAGCTAAATGTTTCATGCTGATGCTTTGAATAGCTAAAGCCAATGCTAATGTTTTCACTAAAGATATCTAACTTTAATGCTTTTGCTAGCTAAGCCTGATGCTAACGCTTTCACTAGCTAAAGCTAATGTTATTGCTAATGCTTCCTGCTAAATGGATTAACTGCATTTAAACTTATTTCTGGTGTAAAGCATTTACTAGCTTTAGCTATTGAAAGCATTAGCCATTGAAAGTATTACATTTATCTGAGGATATCTGGAAAAATTCCAGTGCTAAAATCTCTTGAAATTCTGCAATTTGTAAGCTATAAAATGCAGTCAGAATGTAATGTTGGTTTATGTTATGTGTCTTACAGGTTCATGTGACCTTGGATGGTGTTGTCAGGAGATCCTGTCTGAGATACCAGATATCTACTGAGATCCCAGGCTCTGTTCAACCTGAGCGACAGAACGCCTCCCACGCACGGTGTGTACATGATTCAATTATTACTGTACAACAGGGGCGGATTGGCCATCTGGAGTACAGGGAGTTTTCCCGGCGGCCTGTGCCACCTAGTGGCCTGGACAGTTTTTTTTTTTTTTTTTTAAGTCCAGGGCGCCAGGCCCAGGCCAGGCAAACTAGTGTTTCTATCCTTCAAAAAAGAAAAGGTGTCCTACACCAGAGCCTTCAAGTAGGAGAGTTGCCATATTCCCGTTCACTCCTGTGCGCCAGGGCACTGCCTCACGCTGCTGGAGGCAGTGTTGCCAACTGCCAAGATCCAAAATGCACTAGTGGCACTTCCAAAATGCACTAGAATGCTCTAGATGCTCGCCTGGAACATACAGATCAAAATGACCATTAATCTTCTACATTCTCTAGTTCTGTAGACTAAGTTGGGCTAATTCACATGATGAATATTTTAACTCTTGAGGGTGTAAAAATGAAACCAAATGGACCCGCAAGGGTCCATTTGGTTTCATTTTTACGCTCTCAAAGAGTTACATCTGGTTAACCAGCTGCCCCACCCCCCCAGGGTGGCCTGGCAAAGGCAAAATTGTCCCGGTGGGAAAATATGTGCCAATCCGCCCCTGCTGTACAACTAGGGCTGCATCATTGGTCTACAACAGGGATGGGCAATTATTTTCCCCAAGGGGCCAAATGAGATGCATAAAATATTGTGGACGGCCAAGACTAAAGGCTGAACTAAAGTCTTTATAGTCTTAATTTCAAGATAAGAGTAAGACCAACCATTTTGACACCAGGGCCCAAAACTAACATTCCAGGCTGGATTTGGGAAACCAAACAGTCCAACATACAGATCAAAATGACCATTAATCTACATTCTCTAGTTGTGTAGACTTGGGCTAATTCACATGATGAATATTTTAACTCTTGAGAGGTGAATATTTTAACTCTCAAAGAGTTGCATCTGGTTAACCAACTTTCCATATCTAACTGGAACTCACTCAAGGACCACTGGTGGTCCCCGGACCACTGGTTGAAAACCATGGTACCTTCTCACGGGCCGATCAGAGTAAGCCAAAGGGCCGCATTTGGCCGCATCATGCCCAGTTATGGTCTACAACATGTTAGACTGACTGATTAATAGTCATAACAACTGATTGTGGTTAACATTTTAATTGTCTGATGCTGAACATATGAATACAAAGTTTGAATTGTTAGGGCTTTTAGACTTCTTTTAAAAGGCACTTAAAATCCATGTTGGTGACATTTAGAAGATTTGGAACACTATCCTAGAGGTCTTTGTGTGTAATATGTGGTTTTAGATATCATAGACTATATTTACTCAGCGGCCATCTTGTCAGAAAGTTGCTAACTAAACTAGAAGTGTAACTTCCATAGATGAGTCATCTATTCTAGAGACAGAGTTAGGTGAGCTCCGTTCACTTCATGGTGTCAGTCCAATGGTGGCAGTGTTGCCAAGTTGGCATATTTGACGCTATAATTACCTTTTTTCCAGACCCCCCCACCACCACCACCAAAATTAGTGTTTCATTTGGTTTATTTTGGTTTATTTCATTTGGTTTATTTTTCATTTTCATTTGGTTTATTTTTTGACTGAATGGAAAGTTCCAGGTTTGCGTTTTCATTGAGTGACAGCTTGCCGTTGCCAAAAATGCAAGCAAAAAAGCAAACGCTCAAGCTGTACACAACCGCGTGTTTGTGTATACACACATACTAAGACAACATGTAATCCAGGAAGGAATGAGTCAGACACTGAAATATCTATAAAGACACATTATGCACATAAAACCCCAAGAATGTGTTTCTTGTTTAATGATGTGTGACAGAATAGGTTTAGTGTTCTTGGGTTCATGATTTTTGCCAACAAGGGTGTAATTTTTTTTTTACCCAATGCTGCAAAAGGGGTGAAGTGGCCCTTTAATGGATTTACTCAGTTTGTGTGAAGTAAAAAAAAAATGGTGACACAGCTCTGTATATGACTTAATGACTTCCAAAATGTCATTCTGTAGGATGAAAACTAAATTTGTCTTTGTTTCCCTCTATCATTTCAGAACATGAAACGGACAGGAAGATGAGTTGACGGTTCAGACTCTGTGCTGCCTCTGTCTCCGTCTCTCTCCGCCGCCAGGTTCCGTCTCCGTCTCTCCACTGCTGGGTTCTGTTAACAGTGAAGGTCAGTAATGAATCTTTTGATTCTTGGCCGCTATAAGTGAGCTACATGCTACCATACCGTAGGCTGTCATTCACACAGTGTATCGTTAACGCGTCATTTGCATGTATAATGCAATGCCAGTCCACATCTCATGTCACTATGTGATGCTTCTGGAGCCGTGGGATTTATTCATGTTTAACTTTAATTTCCGAGTGAAACTTAGTCGTGTCCACATCACATCTGTACATTCTGTTCTAGTGAAACACTAGAATCTCACAGGATAAACTCAGTACAGAACTGTGTTTACCCTGTGAGGTTCTAGTGTTTGCTTTCTTTGCTTTTAATAAAGTTATTTGTTTTTTTTGTCTCTGACTCATTGATCGCATTTCGCTTTTTATTTTATTAAACATCCTCCTACTTTCCTATCCTATTGCCCTAGTTCTCCACTAGTGGTCTTGTGTGTACAGATGTGATGTGGAGGTTGTGTGATTTCTGTCTGGTATCATTATGGTAGCATGTAGTCCTGCTTAACTAACAGAGGAAGGAAATGACGGCTGCTGTGTCATTTGCTTCCTTGGTTAGTGAAGGTGAGTGAAGTAGTTTATTATTTATCTGTCGGGCAGAAACCTTGTATATCCATAAGTAGTATTACGCGGAAGCGGGGATCGAACCCGGGACTCCCACTCGCCAGTCCAACGCACAACAAGTCGCGCCAATAAGGCTGAGCCCGATTGGCGGGGTTGTTGTCGCTGGCTCATGGCTGGGTGCTACATTCACCCCCTTGATCTTTTGGAGCGCGTCCTCGCGCTTCACACTTCACACCACGGACCCCCGTACGTGATGTCCCTCATGTGGACCCGCAAGGACGTATACGGGTATATTGGGGATAACACCCGCACTCCAAATCCTGCCGACTACGCCAGATTGTAGTATTACGCGGAAGCGGGGATCGAACCCGGGACTCCCACTCGCCAGTCCAACGCACAACAAGTCGCGCAATAAGGCTGAGCCCGATTGGCGGGGTTGTTGTCGCTGGCTCATGGCTGGGTGCTATACATAGTTCAACTTTTTTATCAATTGATTCTGTTACTTGGTCATACAGTGTCACACACTGAAGTACCAAATGGTCGATTTACATAATCAATTATTGAATATTTTAGTTATTTTTCTTTGTCCAGAAAAGTAACTGTTTGGGAGGTACAAGGTTTCTACCTGATCTTCATCTTTTCTCCTCATTATTTGCTTTTAATAAAGTTATTTGTTTGTGTTTTGTCTCAGACTCTGTTGATCGCAATTTTATTTATTCGCTTTTTTAGTAATTTCTTCCATCTTCTTGGCTGTCACTAATGTTTGTGGTGCGTGAATCGGGTTGCGTTTTTATTTTTTGCGTTGCGTCTTTTACCCGTAGAATGTCACTATCACAGAGTTCACATCAGACATGAACTCAGGCCCGGTGTCTGATGTGCATTTATGTGATTATTTTTACAGCAATTACAGACGGCTTGTTGTTCACGTCGGTCGACAGCATTTTCATTAGGGCGAGGTTTTAACGCCGTTAAAGGGGAATTTTTCTCATCTTTCTCTCCTTTGCTTTAATAAAGTTATTTGTTTTGGTTTATCTCAGACTCTTTTGATCGAAGTTTATTTATTCATGTTTTAGTAATTTCTTTCCTCTTGCCTATCACTCTAACTCTTCACTAACATTATATTTTACTGATATATAGTGTTGGAAATGGGTGGAATTCCCCTTTAAGATTTTATAGGAAGTGATGTAGCTGCGTCGTTTGTGCCAATTTTGTGTTGCATTATTATGTTTGGTAATTTGCATTGTCTAAAAGGAACTTTTGGGACAACTTGCTTTGGAAAAATACTCTCTCCACAAAAAGATTAAGGCAAACTGCTTGGGCAGAGACCAAGGAAATGTATGTATTTTGTTTGTGTTCATGGAGAACTCTAAAGTGTTTAAAGTGAAAAGTGCAGCAGTAAACATTTAGGTCATAAGACCATTGTCGGTGTATATAATCTCTAATCTAATTTGTGAGTAAAGCTTCAACCATGTAATCCCACTTCACATATGAACACAGGCCCGGTATGTGAAGTGTGTTTATGTGGTTTATGTCTCGTATCATGTCACATTAAGGATTCATGTTGACCAACATCCCATAATGAACACAGGGTTAGGTTAGGGTTAGGTATGTGGTGTTGGTTCATGTGTCTCTTTATAATGTATGCTGCCACTTGCAGCTAAAACTTCATCATTCGGCAAGGCATTGAGGATTGGCTTATGACCCAAACGTTTTCTACTGCACTATTCACATTTTGCACTTTGCAGCACTTTATGAACATGAAAAATATACATATATTGTCTTGGTTTATGTCTGAGGAGTCTTCCTTAAGGTATTTGTAGATTGGTATCATTCATGGTCTGTTAATGATTCTATTTTCTTGTGGGATATTAAGGACCTTCCACGGCTTGCCTTGGGAGGTCAGCAAGGAGAAGTATTTGGCAAATTTGAACATACCAGATTTGTATACCATTGACTACCATGTAAATTACAACAAAACCATATGGCACTGGTGTGGACTTCTGGTTTACTGGAACGGGGTTCAATTCCCTGCAGTGCCTTGCTCAAAGTGTTGTATTTACAGGGTTTATTTTCAGATCATTGTTTTTCATAGATAATAAATACTTGGTTCTTTACCATTTGTACTCCATAATTACTTTAAAGTTAAAGGACCAGTGAATTGAAAAACACATTTTTTTCCACACATGGTAGTTAAAAAACATGTTTCACTGCATTTTAATATCAAAACGCCAAATCATTTCTAATTACTCTTAACATAATTTCATCAAAAGCCAATAGAAATTAAGTTGCGCTGTTCCTGAATTGTCCTCCACAAACGTGTGTTTTGATTACACACACTCCAGACTCCTGTTGGCTGGTCCAGACCCAATGTGAGGGAACTGTAGGATTATTCTTGGTAGAACAAGAAATTACATAGATCATTATACCAATAAAGAACCTTATTGTATAATGGTAGATGTAATTTTCCTGAAGTCAAGAAATCTCATGATCTTTAAGCTGATTACTAATAGCAGAGTTTCTTTACCCCCTTCTGATTGGTTGCATCACTCCTTGAACACCATATTAGAGTGATCTGATTGGCTGCATCACTCCTTGGCAGCATATTAAAGAGTGAACCATTATGTGATCTGTATTCCCTGATGAAGGTTTAGCCGCTGAAACATTGGATTTATTTTTACACTTTCACTGCTTTAGGCCCTCACCTAAATAAATAAATAAAAAATACTTTTGCGCCCGCTAGTGATCACAAAAAGACGGGAAACGCGGGTTAGGCAGAGATGCTGATAATCTGCTGCGTCCTAAATTACTGTCACTTTGGCTATTGGGGTGTGTGTGTGTGTGTGCGGCCACTTGTTTTTACAAGAATGTGTATCTGAAACCTATGGTAGAAACAAGACATGGCTGTGAAGCTCAGCGACTATTGTAACCATGAAAAACGGCAAAACACACCAGCCAGTTTACTCCTAAGTTACTGCTTTTGATGCTCATTTTAGTGTATCCACCTCCTTCCTGTTGAAACTTTTATTTTATTTCTTCCTAACATGTAGTGGCCCAATTATCGTAGTGTATGGTTTGATGTGGGGAAAACAGTTTGGAGTTTCTAAAATCCCCACATTATAATAAAGACAAACTGCATTGAAGAGAGGAGGACCTCATGGTGAAATGTAGAAAAAAGGTTCAAGGTTTTTTATTTGTCACTCCAGTGTATGTCAGGACATATACAGGGATGAAATGGCGTTTCCATTTTCCACAGTGCAATAAGACAAGACCGTGCAATTAGACAATAGTCAAGACAATAGAGAGTGCAATAAGACAATAGTCAAGACAATAGACAGTGCAATAAGACAAAGTCGAGACAATATATAGACGAGACAAACAATAGTGCAGCAGACCAGTAAAGTGCAAACGGTACACCTAACTTGAGGTGAAGGTGCTAAGCTAAACAGGTGTGATAAAATGGCAGTAGTGTGAAGCTAACAGACAGCTAGACAGGACATATATACAACTACTAGAAACTACAATATACTACAGCTAGAAACTACGACTATTCCGCATTTGGGCCACGTACCACCATTTTATTACATTTTCACACCAAATACCCAAAAATAAAGATTTGTTTTTGTTTTGTTCACAATTCCAGGCTGGATTTTGCCGACAAAACAGTGTAAATTTCTTAATTAAGTGGTGCTAATTCAGATGATGAATATTTTAACTCTTGAGAGTGTAAAAATGAAACCAAATGGACCCGCAAGGGTCCATTTGGTTTCATTTTTACACACACCCTGCAAGCCTGCAGTAACTAACTTCACAACACTTTTACCACTTTACTGCTTTATTTCTCCATAAGCAGAAGCTCAGCGACTATTGTAACCATGAAAAAGGGCAAAAAGACACAAGGGCACATCCAACCTGTACTGGGCAGTAAATGGTTTAAACCAGGGCTGGGTAATTATTTTTGCCCCCCAACGGGCCAAATGAGATACATAAAATATTGTGGAGGAGCCAAGACTAAAGGCTGAACCATAGTCTGCGTAATATTAATTTAATTTCAAGATAAAAGTAAGAGTAAGACCAAACATTTTGACACGAGGGCCCTCTATTTATTCAGTATTTGAGCCACAGAGGACCAACATTTGATGATATCTTAGCCCCACAGAACCCGAAACTGCAGGTTTACTTTGCTTTTGTCCACAATTCCAGGCTGGATTTGGGAAACAAAACAGTCAAACATACAGATCAAAATTACCATTAATCCTCTATATTCTCTAGTTGTGTAGACTTGGGATAATTCACATGATGTCTGTTTTAACTCTTGAGAGTGTTAAAAATGAAACCAAATGGACCCGCAAGGGTCAATTTGGTTTCATTTTTACATTCTCAAAGAGTTGCATCTGGTTAACCAACTTTCCATATTTAACTGGAACTCTCTCAAGGACCACTGGTTGAAAACCACAGTACCCTTTCACAGGCCGGTCAGAGACAGCCAAAGGGCCGCATTTGGCCCCCGGGCCGCATAATGCCCAGGTATGGTTTAAACATATTGAACTCAGCATGCCGTTTTTCACCGTTTTTTCAAGGTGGTCTGTGCAGAGCACAGGTGGTGATGATGTGTTCTGCAGTTTGCTGGGGCTCGCCACAGTCGCATGCTGCACTGTCTGCCAGGCCCCACTCCTTCATGGATGCTCTAAAGCGACCAACCCCAGTATGGAGGCGGTTCAGCAGGGTCCAATGCCGCGCGGTGGATGTAGCGTTGTAGCCGTGTCGGCTCAGCAAGACTGTAATGCTATACCCTTGCGCTTTTGCCAGATTTCGTCATTTTTCGAAAATCTTCAAAATGATGAGGCTTACGTTTTTTTTTTTCTCAATTTCGACATTTTTTCGAAAATGTTCAAACATGCTCAAAACGGTGAAAAACAGCATGCTGAGCAAGACTGTAATGCTAAACCCTTGCGCTTTTGCCAGATTTCGTCATTTTTCGAAAATCTTCAAAATGATGAAAAAACGTAAGGCTATAGCCTTACGTTTTTTTTCCAGAAATTTCGACATTTTTTCGAAAATGCCAAAATGCTCAAAACGGTGAAAAACGGCATGCTGAGCAAGACTGTAAATGCTAATACCCTTGCGCTTTTGCCAGATTTTCGTCATTTTTCGAAAATCTTCAAAATGATGAAAAAACGTAAGGCTATAGCCTTACGTTTTTTTTCTCGAAATTTCGACATTTTTTCGAAAATGCTCAAAAATGCTCAAAACGGTGAAAAACGGCATGCTGTGCAAGACATTAGCATGTGTCACTGATAATGCTAACATTAGCATGTTAGCATGTACCAATGATAATGCTACCAACATGCTAATATGCTAATGCTAACATGCTAACATGCTAATGCTAACATGCTAATGCTAACATGCTAACATGCTAATGCTAACATGCTAACATGCTAACATGCTAATGCTAACATGCTAATGCTAACATGCTAACATGCTAACATGCTAATGCTAACATGCTAATGCTAACATGCTAACATGCTAACATTCTAATGCTAACATGCTAACATGCTGATGCTAACATGCTAATCTAACATGCTAACATGCTAATGCTAACATGCAACATGCTAATGCTAACATGCTAATGCTAACATGCTAACATGCTAACATGCTAATGCTAGCATTAGCATGCGTTTTTTCAAAAATTCGACATTCTTCATTTTTCAAAAATCTTCAAAATGATGAAAAAAACGCAAGGCTATAGCCTTACGTTTTTTTTTTTTCTCGAAATTTCAACATTTTTTTCGAAAATGCTCAAAAATGCTCAAAACGGTGAAAAACGGCATGCTGAGCAAGACTGTAATGCTATACCCTTGCGCTTTTGCCAGATTTCGTCATTTTTCGAAAATCTTCAAAATGATGAAAAAACGTAAGGCTATAGCCTTACGTTTTTTTTTTCTCGAAATTTCGACATTTTTTCGAAAATGCTCAAAAATGCTCAAAACGGTGAAAAACGGCATGCTGAGCAAGACTGTAATGCTATACCCTTGCGCTTTTGCCAGATTTCGTCATTTTTCGAAAATCTTCAAAATGATGAAATAGCCTTACGTTTTTTTTCTCAAAATTTCGACATTTTTTCGAAAATGCTCAAAAATGCTCAAAACGGTGAAAAACAGCATGCTGAGCAAGACTGTAATGCTATACCCGTGCGCTTTTGCCAGATTTCGTCATTTTTCGAAAATCTTCAAAATGATGAAAAAACGCAAGGCTATAGCCTTACGTTTTTTTCTCGAAATTTCGACATTTTTTCGAAAATGCTCAAAAATGCTCAAAACGGTGAAAAACGGCATGCTGTGCAAGACATTAGCATGTGTCACTGCTAATGCTAACATTAGCATGTTAGCATGTACCAATGATAATGCTACCAACATGCTAATATGCTAATGCTAACATGCTAACATGCTAACATGCTAATGCTAACATGCTAACATGCTAACATGCTAATGCTAACATGCTAACATGCTGAGCTAACATGCTAACATGCTAATGCTAACATGCTAATGCTAACATGCTGATGCTAACATGCTAATGCTAACATGCTAACATGCTAACATACTAACATGCTAATGCTAAAATGCTAACATGCTGATGCTAACATGCTAACATGCTAATGCTAGCATTAGCATGTGTTTTTTCAAAATGTCGACATTCTTCAAAAATCCTCAAAAATGCTGAAAACGATGAAAAACGGCATGCTGTGCAAGACTGTAATGCTATACCCTTGCGCTTTTGCCAGATTTCGTCATTTTTCAAAAATCTTCAAAATGATGAAAAAACGCAAGGCTATAGCCTTACGTTTTTTTTTTTCTCGAAATTTTCGACATTTTATCAAAAATGCTCAAAAATGCTCAAAACGGTGAAAAACGGCATGCTGAGCAAGACTGTAATGCTATACCCGTGCGCTTTTGCCAGATTTCGTCATTTTTCGAAAATCTTCAAAATGATGAAAAAACGTAAGGCTATAGCCTTACGTTTTTTTTTTCTCTCGAAATTTCGACATTTTTTCGAAAATGCTCAAAAATGCTCAAAACGGTGAAAAACAGCATGCTGAGCAAGACTGTAATGCTATACCCTTGCGCTTTTGCCAGATTTCGTCATTTTTCGAAAATCTTCAAAATGATGAAATAGCCTTACGTTTTTTTTCTCAAAATTTCGACATTTTTTCGAAATCCTCAAAAATGCTCAAAACGGTGAAAAACAGCATGCTGAGCAAGACTGTAATGCTATACCCGTGCGCTTTTGCCAGATTTCGTCATTTTTTCGAAAATCTTCAAAATGATGAAAAAACGCAAGGCTATAGCCTTACGCTTTTTTTCTCGAAATTTCGACATTTTTTCGAAAATGCTCAAAAATACTCAAAACGGTGAAAAACGGCATGCTGTGCCAGACATTAGCATGTGTCACTGCTAAAGCTAACATCAGCATGTTAGCATGTACCAATGATAAAGCTACCAACATGCTAATATGCAATGCTAACAATGCTAACATGCTAACATGCTAATGCTAACATGCTAACATGCTAACATGCTAATGCTAACATGCTAACATGCTGATGCTAACATGCTAACATGCTAATGCTAACATGCTAATGCTAACATGCTAATGCTAACATGCTAATGCTAACATGCTAACATACTAACATGCTAATGCTAAAATGCTAACATGCTAACATGCTAATGCTAGCATTAGCATGTGTTTTTTCAAAATGTCGACATTCTTCAAAATCCTCAAGAATGCTGAAAACGATGAAAAACGGCATGCTGTGCAAGACTATGCTATACCCTTGCGCTTTTGCCAGATTTCGTCATTTTCAAAAATCTTCAAAATGATGAAAAAACGCAAGGCTATAGCCTTACGTTTTTTTTTTTCTCGAAATTTCGACATTTTTTCGAAAATGCTCAAAAATGCTCAAAACGGTGAAAAACGGCATGCTGAGCAAGACTGTAATGCTATACCCCTGCGCTTTTGCCAGATTTCGTCATTTTTCGAAAATCTTCAAAATGATGAAAAAACGTAAGGCTATAGCCTTACGTTTTTTTTTCTCGAAATTTCGACATTTTTTCGAAAATGCTCAAAAATGCTCAAAACGGTGAAAAACGGCATGCTGTGCAAGACATTAGCATGTGTCACTGCTAATGCTAACATTAGCATGTTAGCATGTACCAATGATAATGCTACCAACATGCTAATATGCTAATGCTAACATGCTAACATGCTAACATGCTAATGCTAACATGCTAATGCTAACATGCTAACATGCTAACATGCTAATGCTAACATGCTAACATGCTGATGCTAACATGCTAACATGCTAATGCTAACATGCTAACATGCTAACATGCTGATGCTAACATGCTAATGCTAACATGCTAACATGCTAACATACTAACATGCTAAAGCTAAAAATGCTAACATGCTGATGCTAACATGCTAATGCTAAAATGCTAACATGCTATGCTAACATGCTAATATGCTAACATGCTAATGCTAACAACTAATGCTAACATGCTAACATGCTAACATGCTAATGCTATAGCTTTAGCATGCTAATGCTAGCATTAGCATGTGTTTTTTTCAAATGTCGACATTCTTTCAAAAATCCTCAAGAATGCTTAAAACGATGAAAACGGCATGCTGTGCAAGACTAATGCTATACCCTTGCGCTTTTGCCAGATTTCGTCATTTTTCAAAAATCTTCAAAATGATGAAAAAACGCAAGGCTATAGCCTTACGTTTTTTTTTTCCTCGAAATTTCGACATTTTTTCAAAAATGCTCAAAAATGCTCAAAACGGTGAAAACGGCATGCTGAGCAAGACTGTAATGCTATACCCTTGCGCTTTTGCCAGATTTCGTCATTTTTCGAAAATCTTCAAAATGATGAAAAAACGTAAGGCTATAGCCTTACGTTTTTTTTCTCGAAATTTCGACATTTTTTCGAAAATGCTCAAAAATGCTCAAAACGGTGAAAAACGGCATGCTGTGCAAGACATTAGCATGTATCACTGATAATGCTAACATTAGCATGTTAGCATGTACCAATGATAATGCTACCAACATGCTAATATGCTAATGCTAACATGCTAACATGCTAACATGCTAATGCAACATGCTAACATGCTAATGCTAACATGCTGATGCTAACATGCTAACATGCTAACATGCTAATGCTAACATGCTAATGCTAACATGCTGATGCTAACATGCTAATGCTAACATGCTAATGCTCATGCTAACATGCTAACATGCTAATGCTAAAATGCTAACATGCTGATGCTAACATGCTAATGCTAACATGCTAACATAATAATGCTAACATGCTAATATGCTAACATGCTAATGCTAACATGCTCATGCTAACATGCTAACATGCTAATGCTAGCATTAACATGCGTTTTTTCAAAATTTCGACATTCTTCAAAAATCCTCAAAAATGCTGAAAACGATGAAAAACGGCATGCTGTGCAAGACTGTAATGCTATACCCTTGCGCTTTTGCCAGATTTCGTCATTTTTCAAAAATCTTCAAAATGATGAAAAAACGCAAGGCTATAGCCTTACGTTTTTTTTTTCTCGAAATTTCGACATTTTTTCAAAAATGCTCAAAAATGCTCAAAACGGTGAAAAACGGCATGCTGAGCAAGACTGTAATGCTATACCCCTGCGCTTTTGCCAGATTTCGTCATTTTTCGAAAATCTTCAAAATGATGAAAAAACGTAAGGCTATAGCCTTACGTTTTTTTTCTCGAAATTTCGACATTTTTTCGAAAATGCTCAAAAATACTCAAAACGGTGAAAAACGGTGTGCTGTGCAAGACATTAGGCATGTGTCACTGCTAATGCTAACATCAGCATGTTAGCATGTACCAATGATAATGCTAGCAACATGCTAAATAATGCTAATGCTAACATGCTAACATGCTAACATGCTAATGCTAACATCTAACATGTTACATGCTAGTTTTTAACATATGCTAACATGCTAACATGCTGATGCTAACATGCTAACATGCCTAATGCTAACAAAAATGCTAATGCTAACATGCTGATGCTAACATGCTAATGCAACATGCTAACATGCTAACTACTAACATGCTAATGCTAAAATGCTAACATGCTGATGCTAACAATGCTATCTAAATGCTAACATGCTAATGCTAACAATGCTAATATGGCTAACATGCTAAAGCTAACCTACAAATGCTAACATGCTAACATTGCCAACATGCTAACATGCTAATGCTAGCATTAGCATGTGTTTTTTTCAAAATGTCGACATTCTTCAAAAATCCTCAAGAAATGCTGAAAACGATGAAAAACGCATGGCTGTGCAAGACTAATGCTATACCCTTGCGCTTTTGCCAGATTTCGTCATTTTTCGAAAAGCTTCAAAATGATGAAAAAACGTAAGGCTATAGCCTTACGTTTTTTCTCGAAATTTTTGACATTTTTTCGAAAAATGCTCAAAATGCTCAAAACCGTGACAAACGGCATGCTGAGGCAAGACGTAATGCTATACCCCTGCGCTTTTGCCAGATTTCGTCATTTTTCGAAAATCTTCAAAATGATGAAAAACGCAAGGCTATAGCCTACGCTTTTTTTTCTCGAAATTTCGACATTTTTTCGAAAATGCTCAAAAATGCTGCAAACAGTGAAAAAAGGCATGGCTGTGCCAAGACATTAGCATGATCACTGCTAATGCTAACATTAGCAATGTTAGATGTACCAAAGATAATGCAACCAACATGCTAAATGCTAATGCTAAAATGCTAACATGCTAACATGCTAACATGCTAACATGCTGATGCTAACATGCTAATGCTAACATGCTAACATGCGAACATGCTAATGCGAACATGCTAATGCTAACATGCTAACATGCTAACATGCTAACATGCTAATGCTAACATGCTAATGCTAACATGCTAACATGCTAACATGCTAATGCTAAAATGCTAACATGCTGATGCTAACATGCTAACATGCTAATGCTAACATGCTAATATGCTAACATGCTAACATGCTAATGCTGCATGCGTTTTTTTCAAAATTTCGACATTCTTCAAAAATCCTCAAAAATGCTCAAAACGATGAAAAAAAACATGCTGACCAAGACCGTAAGGCTATAGCCCTTGCT
>CM076984.1:43803606-43835372 GCA_039105355.1 Benthosema pterotum | reverse complement strand
CAGTTTCAAATTGCAGAAAAATGTGCCCTTTGAGAGCGGTTTTGAAGGAGTCAAGGGATTTGCATGTCTTAAAGACTGTTGGTAGGGTGATGCCTGTAACGACAAGAGTAGTCTATCAAGTAATTACATGGTAGTTGCTAGGTAATTA
Organism: Benthosema pterotum; assembly: GCA_039105355.1. Lineage (NCBI taxonomy): Eukaryota > Metazoa > Chordata > Actinopteri > Myctophiformes > Myctophidae > Benthosema > Benthosema pterotum. The sequence goes on along the minus strand of CM076984.1, from coordinate 43,835,224 downwards.
CATAGTAACAAGTGGCAATTTCCTGGTACTCCCCATGTAATTACCTGATAGATACCCAGTAAGGAAGGAGGAACTGTACTGTAAAAGGAAGTGTGCTCTATTTCAATGATGTTTCTATGTACCTATAATTGTAGATTATGATCCTTCACGATTACCCATCAGCCCATGTTTTGAACTCTGAACTTTAAATTTTGAACTTGTACAAACTGTTAATTACCAAGTATTTACCCAGTAATTACACATTATGTTACCAGGTAAAACCTGGTAGTTACCATGTAAGAAAGGTGGAACTGTACTGTAAAGTAAAGTAAAGTGTGCACTGTTTCCATTATATTACATGGTACTTTCTGTAACTGTAGATTCTAAACATCTCCAATAATTGGCTGTAATAGGGAAGGATTATAATTTCCAATTTCAGTAGGTAGATGGTAATATCATGGAAATAGAGTACACTTCCTTTTACAGTACAGTTCCTCGTTCCTTACTGGGTTCCTATCAGCTAATTAGGTTTTAGGTAATTACATAGTAACAACTGCTAATTCCATGGTACTATTCATGTAATTACCTGATAGGTACCAGTAAGGATCGAAGAATGTATTGTAAAAGGAAGTGTACTCTATTTCCATGATATTACCATGTATCTACCTGACAAGCGATTACTCATCAGCCCATGTTTTGAACTATCAACTTTGAACTTTGAATTTTGAACTGTTAATAACTGTTGATTACAAGGTATTTACCTGCTAATTACACGTTTGTTTGTTACCAGGTAAAAACTTGGTAGTTACCATGTAAGAAAGGTGGAACTGTACTGTAAAGTGTGCACTGTTTCCATACATTGTACTTTCACTGTAACTGTAGATTCTAAACACCCACTATTGGCTGTAATGGGGGAGGATTGTAAATTACCTGCAATGTATCTACAAGTTACCTTGTAACTACCAGGTAATTAATGGATAAATACTGGAAATTACCCAGTTGGTACATGGTTAGTTGTTAGGGAAAGTACTTAGTAATAACCATAGTAATTACCTGGTTGTTGCCATGCAATTACAGGTAGTACCAGGCAATTACTTATTATTACGATGTGCCTGGTAGTTACCTGGTAATTACTGTACCGTAAATGGAAGGGTTACCGACTTTTCTGTCTTTGCAGATGGGCAGATCGCACACCTCTTCTCATCGTCGCGCCCTCTGTCTTATGTCCTATGACATAAGACAGATATGATTATTATTATTACATGTATTACTGTTGTTGTTGTTGTTGTTGTTATATTATTATTCCACACACACACACACACACACACACACACACACACACACACACACACACACACACACACACACCACACACAACACACACACACACACACACACACTCACCACACACACACACACACACCACACACCACACACACACCACACACACACACACACACACACACACACAGGTTTCTACAAATGCCACAGTGAATGCAGGTGGGTCATTTCTGACCATGTGTGTGAAGTTGATGTAATATTACAAAAATGACTTTTGTTCAAAAGGTATGGTAGGAAAAATATAAACAATGATTTGTAGTAATCAAAAACAAGATTTTTAAATATTATTTGGACTATTAAATTATAAAATACACTGATTTCAAAAGACACAAACAAAACTCTCAGGCTTACATGAAATAACATAGGAAATGGATGCGGGTCATTTTTGACCCATGTGTGCATTGGAAGATAATTTTACAAAAATCATTATTATTCAAAAAGTATCAAGAGAAAAAATAAAATAACAATGGTAAATGACCAAAAACAAGGTATTTGAGGAATACCTGGAATACTGAAGGATTACATTAACTTTTAGCAAAGATACAGATCATAACAACTTGGTTGGGTCACTTTTGACCCATGTTGTGCATCAGAGGGTTAATAGGGACCGGCAAAGTATCGCGATACGGTATAGGAGTCTCGCGAGACTGCAGGAGTAGTGAGTGTTATCATAGACTTATTATGAGCGTTATGCTCAGATAGGACTCAAAGAGGCTCTGTACAGGTGCTGGTCAACGAATTAGAATAATTTGAAATAGTGCAACCTTAAAATCTTTGAATGCATTTCTTGTGCAGAAAGCAAATCAGGTGTTCACCGGAACCTGTCCTACTTGTTAGAGTAATCACAGAACTGTTACCTGTAAAAAAATTTGCTCAGCTGAGCTTTCCAAAAGGCCCATTTAGGCCATTTAACTGTGACACTGTTGTTTCATTGAATTAGAATAATGGAGAAACCGTTTCATTGAATTAGAATAATTTTTTTTTTATTATAATTAGAATCATCACTTTCTCAGTATTTTGTGGCTGGCCCCCTTGGCTTGTATGACTGCCTGAAGTCTCCGTGCAGGGGTTGACACTAAGGTCTCCGAGGCACTTGCCCATCGGGCAAGTGCAAATCAGGTTCTACGTGCCCTCAGGTCATGGTCACTTGCCCCCCAAAAATATATTGTAAATTTTGCTTTTAAGTTTACTTTCTACTTGGGTGCTTTCAACAGGTGGTCGGGGGCCACAGTGGTCCCTGAGAGGGTTCCAGATGGTCCCCAGCTAAGTTGGTTAACCAGATGTAACTCTTGAGAATGTAAAAATGAAACCAAATGGACCCTTGCGGGTCCATTTGGTTTCATTTTTACGCTCTCAAGAGTTAAAATTAATCATCTTAACCCATTGTAGACTATCCCGATTCTAAAAATGTCTCTGAAATACTAACCTAAGTGTACTGGAAAACTTCAAATTATTGTGTAACATCACCAAATTTTGAGATTTTTTGATACTGTACATACTGTACAGAACGCATATTGGTGTTCCCGTCAACTAGGGTAAATGTACCACTAGGGGTTCCCGTCTACAATGGGTTAATTAGCCCATAGTGGTCACAGACCCAGTGGTCCCTGACCCCAGCAAAATGAGAGTTTGGAACCAAATGGACCTGGGAGAGAGATAGGTAGAGATAGCTAGAAAGCAGGGAAAGACACAGAGGCAGAGTGCAATGACTGCCTTCAAGACAAATTTATCTTGTGTTGTGTTATAGTGCACTAAGTTGCACACTTGCCCATCGGGCAACCAGGTAGCATCTTCACTTGCCCACCACTATGGGCTAATTAAGGTGATGAATTAAAAATGAAACCAAATGCACCGCAAGGGTCCATTTGGCTTAATTTTTACGCTCTCAAGAGTTACATGTGGTTAACCAACTTAGCTGGGGACCACCTGGATCCCTCTCAGGGACCACTGGTGGTCCCCGGACCACCTGTTGAAAGCACCCAAGTAGGAAGTAAACTTAAAAGCAAAATTTACAATATATTTTTGGGGGTGCAAGTGACCATGACCTGAGGGCACGTAGAAACTGATTTGCACTTGCCCGATGGGCAAGTGCCTCGGAGACTTAGTGTCAACCCTGCACGGAGACTTCAGGCAGTCATACAAGCAAAGGGGGCAGCCACAAATACTGAGAAAATGATGATTCTAATTATAATAAAATTATTCTTAATTCAATGAAACGGTTTTCTCCATTATTCTAATTCAATGAAACAACAGTGTCACAGTTAAATGGCCTAAATGGGCCTTTTGGAAAGCTCAGCTGAGCAATTTTTTTTTTACAGGTAACAGTTCTGTGATTACTCTAACAAGTAGGACAGGTTCCGGTGAACACCTGATTTGCTTTCTGCACAAGAAATGCATTCAAAGATTTTAAGGTTGCACTATTTCAAATTATTCTAATTCGTTGACCAGCACCTGTATAGTCACGTGACCTGGCTGCTCCGCTCTGCTTCCGGGTACACCAATATCCTAAAGGCTCATTGAGAGTTCAGAATTTCGGTGGCCACCGCGAGCACCGCTCAGAGCACCACTCAGAGCACCGCGACCACCACTATTCCAAAGTCCACTGCCAGCACCCCCCCCCCTGTCGTGTGTTGTGCTGTGTGTTTTCTTTTTTTACCAGCCATTAAAAACAAGCAACCGCTGCGGTGCGGTGTGGTGGTTAGTAAAATCCAAGAGGAGGGCTGTAGAGTGCAGTGGTTGCGGTGGTATGACGTCATATTGTGGGAAACGGTGGTCACGGTGGTCGCGGTGGTCGCGGTGGTCGCGGTGGGCACTGAAAATCCATCTCTGAATAGGCCTTAACTCTCCCACTAGAAGGCTCTGGGATTTGTGCACGATATCCCCCCCTGAAAATAGTCCTGTCCCAACTTCTTGTCAAACAGAAAACACATCCACCTTCGCGCTCCAAAAATAATTACCGTAATTTCCGCACTATAAGCCGCTACTTTTTCCACATGCTTTTGACCCTGCGGCTTATACAGCGGTGCGGCCAGTCTATGGATTTTTACTGGTGGTGTTTTCAACAGGTGGTCTGGGAGGGTTCCGTGGTGGGCCTCCAGACTAAATGATGAAAGTTGGTTAACAAATTTCTCACATGTTGTTGTCACATGTGCTATTCTTTTTCCCCACATTGTTCATTTCATTCAACATACAGTACATACTGGACATTGATGAATCAATTCACTTTGCTCATGTCATGTCGTGTCATTTTCTCTGACTGGCACTAGTGGTTATCACTTCTATGGTACCGGCGGTGAATGTGTTAAGGCACAAATGAGGGACAGAGAGGCAGGATGTGCAAAACACAATGAAAGAAGAGAGGAAATGGCACTTCATTAATTCATCTATCCAAGTAGAGAGGAGGGGCAGGGGCGGATGTAAGATTTCCCATTTGGGGGGGGGGGGGAATTGTATGGGTGCGGCTTCATCGCCTGTGTCGCTTCGCACCACGGGCGATGAAGTCGCACCCATACCATTTTCTGTTACAGGACTTTTATTAGTCAAGTCAAGCATCAATAATAACATCAGTTGTTGCTGAAGTTGCAACAGACACGCAGCATGCATAAAGCTAAAGGTCTGACTCAGAGAGTTTTCTGTTTTCAATGATGAAATGCTGTTGGTTTAGTGGTGACACAGCTGTAGTTAGTTAGTAGCAGTAGTAGTGTTTCGGGTTGTTTTGCATGTATGCCGCACCGTGTTTTGGTGTATGGGGCAGACTGGGCATTTAGGGAGGCATTGATCCCCCCTAAATGCCCATGTCTGGATCCGCCCTTGGATAGAGAGAGAGAGAGGGAGAAAGAGAGAGAGAGAGAGAGAGAGAGAGAGAGAGAGAGGGAGAGGACAGTAAATAACAGTGGAGCGATATGAGGAAGACAAAAGGGCTTATGATAGAACCTGAGCCATGCTGCTGACATTTTAGGCACGCACGCACGCACGCACGCACACGCACACGCACACACACACACACACACCCACACACACACACACACACACACACACACACACACACACACACACACACACACACACACACACACACCCACCCACCCACCCACCAGGGGTGTAGCCAGAAACTCAATTCAGGGTGGGCATGAGAGATTCAGAGTGGGCATGCTGCGTGTGCATGCATGCATGCTTGATGATCTTGCGCATGTAAGAGAAGCTATTTATTGCTTTTATTGCTGTATTACAGTTATATTTCGGATTATGTAACCTTTACTGTACTCGGGTTATTTTCTTGAATTAATGTCTTGACATGAAATAATAATCCTGAAAGTTACAACACAGTGTTTTGTTTCATTTACACAATCATTATCAAATAGGCTTCAGCTGTTCAGTTGCCTATAGAATCACAGCCATTTATACATTAGTTACCAATGTGTCTGCTGATCATGACAGATTTCCATTCATGAGAACAGACCAGAGGTAACTTTTCACAGTTGTTTAGAAAATCCTCTAGGAAATCTCGCCACAGAAACAAGTGCTATTGTTTTCACAGATATACCTGCCAAATGATAACGATCTGGCAGGTTTACAAACAAAGGGTAAATGAAAGCCTCATTTGCACTATAATGGGTGATTATTGCCTGCAAATCACCCATTATAACTACAGTGAGTCTTTGTCCTTTGTTTTCTCAAGTTCTTAGTCATGTTTTCAATGTGTGGGCCAGCTCTCTATTTAGGTGGGCCGCGGCCCACCTCAGCCCACCCGTAGCTACGCCCCTGCTGTGCACTGCTGACTAATGCAGTGCTGCGCGGCTGCTCCAGCGCACTCCTCTCCTACTCTCTATTCTCATGTTATTTCTGTGACTAAACAGAGAGGCTGACAGACTGCTGAAATCACCTCTCTAGAACATTCCGTTCCGTCAGGCACACAAAGCCGTGTGACACCATGCACACCACCCAGACTCTCTCTACTGTCAGGACACATAAAGCTGTGTGACACAATGCACACCACCCAGCCCATAGGTGTCAAACTCTGGCCCGTGGGCCAAATTTGTCCCGCTGTGTAATTTCCTTTGGCCCTTGAGGCAACATCAAATTAACATTAGAGCAGCCCAGCGGTATTATACAGCCGTGGCACCGCTGTAACACTGCATTCACCGCTAATACTACAAATCCCATAATGCTCTGCTGTTGTTTTGCCGTCTGCTCTGTAATATACAGCAGTGGTTTTCAACGTTTTTCATCCCAGGGCCCACCATTTATTCAGCATTTGAGCCACGGACCACCATTTGAGGATATTTTACCCCCCAAACTAAAGATTTCCTTTGATTCTGTCCATGACCATTAATCTTCTAGTTGTGTAGATTAGGTCTAATACACATGATGAATATTTTAACTCTTGAGAGCGTAAAAATTTCATTTTTACGCTCTCAAGAGTTACATCTGGTTAAACAACTTAGCTGGAGACCACCTGGAACCTAGTACCCTGCAGCTTTGTTCAGTTTTACATTTTGGCCCACTCTGTATTTGAGTTTGACACCGCTGTCTCTACTGTCAGGCACATAAAGCCGTGTGACACCATGCACACCACCCAGAGTGTCAGGCACATAAAGCTGTGTGACACCGTGCACACCACCCAGAGTGTCAGGCACATAAAGCCGTGTGACACCGTGCACACCACCCAGAGTGTCAGGCACATAAAGCCGTGTGACACCATGCACACACCAGAGTGTCAGGCACATAAAGCTGTGTGACACCATGCACACCACCCAGAGTGTCAGGCACATAAAGCTGTGTGACACCGTGCACACCACCCAGAGTGTCAGGCACATAAAGCTGTGTGACACCGTGCACACCACCCAGAGTGTCAGGCACATAAAGCTGTGTGACACCGTGCACACCACCCAGAGTGTCAGGCACATAAAGCTGTGTGACACCGTGCACACCACCCAGAGTGTCAGGCACATAAAGCCGTGTGACACCATGCACACCACCCAGAGTGTCAGGCACATAAAGCTGTGTGACACCATGCACACCACCCAGAGTGTCAGGCACATAAAGCTGTGTGACACCATGCACACCACCCAGAGTGTCAGGCACATAAAGCCGTGTGACACCATGCACACCACCCAGAGTGTCAGGCACATAAAGCTGTGTGACACCATGCACACCACCCAGAGTGTCAGGCACATAAAGCTGTGTGACACCATGCACACCACCCAGAGTGTCAGGCACATAAAGCTGTGTGACACCATGCACACCACCCAGAGTGTCAGGCACATAAAGCTGTGTGACACCGTGCACAGTCCACCCAGAGTGTCAGGCACATAAAGCTGTGTGACACCGTGCACACCACCCAGAGTGTCAGGCACATAAAGCCGTGTGACACCGTGCACACCACCCAGCCTCTCTGTATTGTCAGATTCCCTCGTACGGTGTGGGAGTTACATCTCCTTCATTGTTACCATCACTCACGTCTGCTTCCCTCTGTGCATGTGCATTGTTAAACGCCCTTCATTATGCTGTCACTGCTGGCTGGAAAACTTCACCTAAAAAATGTTACTCTTAACGCATTTCGCCCAAACGCTAGATGCTATTTTCTGGCGCTAGATACCAGCTTCCATCACTAGATTCTAGTTTCTGATGCTAGATGACAATAGATTGTAGTTCCTGACGCTAGATTCTAGTTTCTGATGGTAGATTCTAGTATCGGACGCTAGATTCTAGTTTCTGATGCTTAATTCTAGTTTCTGACAATAGATTCTAGTTTCTAACACTAGATTCCAGTTTCTGACACTAGATCCCAGTTTCTGACAATAGATTCTAGTTTCTGACGATAGATGACAAAACATTCTTGTTTCTGATGCTAGATTCTAATTTCTGACAATAGATGACTATAGATTCTAATTTTTGAACATAGATGACACTAGATTTCTAACTTTTGAACATAGCTGACACTAGATTCTAATTTCTGATGATAGATGATGCTAGATTCTAGTTTCTGTGTGCACACACAAAACAGGCTGGGAACTTGATGGATTTTAGCATTTTTTATGTCACATATATTCCATATATTGCTATAGATAAAAAATCCCTACATGTCCTCACATGCCCCAGAGGCAGAGAGAGATTTCATTTGGTAGGACATGTGTGGACGCTCTGTGCATCAAACGTGTTACCAAATGTGTCCTGATCAGATTCTAGTTTCTGATGCTAGATTCTAGTTCACAGCGCTAGATTCTAGTTTCTGAGGCTTGATTGTAGTTCACAGCGCTAGATTCTAGTTTTCGATGCTAGATTCTAGTTCCTCATGCTAGATTCTAGTCTTCCACAGTAGATTCTAGTTACTCTCAATAGATTGTAGTTTCTGAAGTTAGATTCCAGTTTCTGACACTAGATTCTAGTTCCTACAACTAGATTCTAGTCCATGACACTAAATTTTAGTTTGTGACACTAAATTCTAGTCCCCGGTGCGAGATTGTAGTTTTTCTGGAAAAATCTCTTTCTGTGTCAGTGATGCTTAACATATTTCATAGGAAGGACCCCCAGAAATATCTATTATTTAGCTGCAGAACCTCATCTAAAAACATGTTGTTCTAGGTGATCCCCCAGAAGCAAAGATTTGAGTTAAAAATGTTTGCTTCCGAAATAATGTATTCAACGTATTCAATGTATTCAAATTTGCACCACATTTTCACAATTTTCCAAAAATAGCAGAACTACAAGCTCATATCGCGCCACTCGGTGGCGCGATATGAGCTTGTAGATCTGCTATTTTTCAGCAGCTAAAACACCAAAACACGTTCAGTACACAACGGGTTAATTATGATCAACTTATAGCATCCAAGGTCACCCCATTATTCAAATAAGCATTATAACAAGAGCCCAGCATCCGCTTGAATCAATTTGTTTCCCGACTAATCATACATGATCGCACGTTCGCTCACGCAACCACGTTCCGCTGGAGCGCCACGCTTCACCAAGGAGCTTTTTGTTAGAGTGCTGGTGGCAGGGGCGGATGTAACATTTCCCTATGGGGGGGGGGGGGGGTGGCAGGAAAAAATGGTATGGGGATGGGGGCGACTTCATCGCCTGTGGCGCTTCGCATTTTCGGTTCCAGGACTTTTATTAGTCAAGTAAAGCATCAATAATAACATCAGTTGTTGTTGAAGTTGCAACAGACACGCAGCATGCATAAAGCTAATGGTCTGACTCAGAGAGTTTTCTGTTTTCAATGATGAAATGCTGTTGGTCTAGTGGTAGCCTGGTCTAGCCCTCAATGATTTTGGCCTTGGGGGGGGGGGTGTCGTGGGATCCCCACGGCGGAAGTGCTGCGCTCTGATTTGATCTCACTAACGTGTCGTCATCCCCGGCCCCTCCCACGCCCGTCCACTGCTGTTCTACGTCACATCATTTAGAGCGACGCCCACCCCGGAAGGTTCACTCACCCACTTGAAGGCCACTTTCCAACGTGCGTTAGTCCAGGCTTTCCGTTTTCGCGCAAGGCGAACGAAAATGAAATCCTGCAGGTGTCGAGGCTAGTTTAGTGGTGACACAGCTGTAGTTAGTTAGTAGCAGTAGTAGTGTTTCACATCGTTTTAAATAGAAGCACTTTAATTTGAAATATCTTGGGTTGTTTTGCATGGCATCATGTTTGGTGGGGCAGTGCCCCCCCCATGCCCATGCCTAGATCCGCCCCTGGTTTTGTGGTAACTGTCACAGCAGATTTCAGTGTGATTACCCCCTGAGGGCACAATCACACTCTGCATATTGTTATTAGTTTGTTGTTTCCTCTACCTCCTCAGTCGACTCATTGCATTCTATTACCTTTCGACAGCATACCTCTTTAAATGATTCTGTCAATGTGTCAAGAGAATAAAAATAAAAACAAGGGTAGAAAATCACACACGCAACACACCAAGCGGTGATGTGATGGGTGAACATACAACATCATCTACAAGTTCGGATATACAGTATACTGTATAGTAACCACAGTAAACTACATAAAAAAAGACTTTTAATTTCCAGAATCAAACTATATCAAAATGAAATCAGCAACATTGACTGTGTTTCATATTGCAGATACACAGATAATCAATTGCATTAACACGACACTACAATCTTAGCATTAAAGGTAGGGGAAGTGATTTCACTCCAATTCTCCTCCAATCAGGATGGAGCAGCAGGTTCACATAATGTAGCTACTCTTGGGCGCCCCTAGTGCACCAGGCTGGTACTACACAATGGATTTCAAATCACTTACCCTACCTTTAAAAAAATAAAGAAACAGAGTGGTTTGATTACTTGGTTCAAGACAGTGTCAAGGTATTTTAAATACTGTAGTTACTACGTTGTATATCGATTTTAAATCATTGGATCGTATCAGATCGTATCACCAGAATGACCCATCATACAGTACATGGACGGCTGTTAAAATGTAACACCCCTAATTGATAAAAAGCTGATTAGAGAATACTCACAGTTTAATTAGTTAACATTTAGTATTGAATCAGTTGTATCATTGGGTGGCTTTTGTGTTAATTGAATTTATAGCTGAGGAACGCGTAAAGGTCGTTTAGGACATGACCTTGGTCTCAACAAATAACGTCACAGTAGATGCGTTTAATGAGGAGACGTCATTTTAATTTTAATTTAATTTACACCAGATGTTTGGCTGCTGTCCACACAGGCGGATTTAGAAATAATGGACTTTAGCACACGGGGGCAGTGCCCCCTAAATGCCCAGTCTGCCCCCCCAAACACGATGCCATGCAAAACAACCCAAGATATTTCAAATTAAAGTGCTTATATTTAAAATGATGTGAAACACTACTACTGCTACTAACTAACTACAGCTGTGTCACCACTAACCAACAGCATTTCATCATTGAAAACAGAAAACTCTCTGAGTCAGACCTTTAGCTTTATGCATGCTGCGTGTCTGTTGCAACTTCAACAACAACTGATGTTATTATGATGATTTACTTGACTAATAAAAGTCCTGTAACCATACAATTTTTCTCTTGCCCCTCCAACATGTTCTCTTGCCCCCCCAAATGGGACATGTTACATCTGCCCCTGGATAATCCTTCGCTGCCTATAGACATTTTAGATTGCAGATAATAGCTGCAAATGCTGTGGATAGTATCTGTCAATCGTGTGGATTTTAGGTGGTAAATAAATCGTAAATAGCAGTGTTTGCGGAAATACTATTGACATCTGTCCATAAAAAAGGTGAAATGTACATTTTTCACTGCTTCCTTCCCTGCTAGACTGGCATTGCATAAGGCCGTGCCTTGCAATTTTCAAGCCCCAAGGAGTGGAGGCAAAAGGCAGCTAAAGTGCACCAAAATGCCGCCTATCATCCTGTCTTTTTCCCCCCACAGAGCCGTGAAGAGAAATCTTCCATTATTATTACGCTGCGCTATAGCCAGTCTGATCTCTGATGTTCTGAAGCCATTTGTGACTCCGTAGCGCTTTTCACCAGAGTTGTGATCAATCTGCGCGGAAGCACTTCAGATCCAGAGGAAATAGAGGCTTTTTTAAAGGACCACTGAAAGCTAACAAAAGCAGGGGATGTGAGGGGATGAGTCAAGTACAGCCGTGCTGTTTGTCTATAAGGGAAGTACAGCCGTGCTGTTTGTCTATAAGGGAAGTACAGCCGTGCTGTTTGTCTATAAGGGAAGTACAGCCGTGCTGTTTGTGTACAAGGGAAGCTACAGAGCCAGAATATCAAACATGGTTCATTGACACACTTCGGCTCAGAATGACCATAGACCATTTATTGCAAAGCTTTTGCATGTTAGCATGGCGGTGTGGCTCTGCTCGTGTGATATCAAATCAATCGAACGAGACATAGGTCTGATATCACATTTGATATGTCGGATTTTTGTGTCTCAGCACCGAGACAAAGCTCTGATATCAACAACCCCCCGAGCAGAGCCTAGCATAAACACATTACATTACAACATAGATACAACCTTTCCAAATACCCACCGAACATATCACAGACCATAGAACAATTAATGATCACAGATAACCATAACAGAACTACAGTAGACACCACAATGCTGTAATCCACAAATCATGATCATCTCATGATTAGCCACTAAAAACTAGGGCCAGAACGCGATCGTTTTTCCCTGAAAAACAACCAGGATTTGCGCCTCTACCGATATTGCCAATAAAAAGTTCCATAGGAAATATTTTTCCTTCAGTGAAAAACGATCGCGTTCTGGCCAACAGTCCATTTTATCCGTGTGGTCGGGGGCTCAGAGTGCTACCACTAAGGTAAGTAGGCTTTCTAATGACACAAGACGTGTTTTTTTGGTGAGTAGGTAAAACGTTCTTTATATATCCACTAGAGAAGAGAGGCTGGTCGGGTGCAGTAATGGACGATTGAACGGAGAAAGCAGAGCTCCAATGCAAGTCAGACTCAGAAGCAGTGGAGCTCTGGACCAGAGCTACTCTTCAACCAAAAACTGGACTATGAATAAACCTTTAGGGTACGTGCATGCGTGTGTGCGCATTATACTGTACATTATACACACCGACAGCGGAATGAACTATCAACCTGCTCATCTAGGGAGCAGTTACCGGGGATCAGTGCCTTGCTCAACAGCACTTAACCTGTCGTTAAGACCAATACTTACTCCAGGAGGACGCCAGGGTATCAAACCGGCAGCCTTCCGATTCACAGGAGAATACACTGTTCTGCTGTTCATGGGTTTCAGTTCAGTCTCATTACAAGGATAACAGTCATTTAATTAACTGACTGCCTAATGTCAATTCCAGACACGTTGTGAGCCTCGTTGCATGAATTATTATCTATAATACATGTAGACAAATCTTTAATGACAATAAACTCTCTCTCTCAGCCTAGTCTATCTCCACTGGTTTTAACCCTTTGTGTACTGAACGCTTTGGTGTTTTAGCTGTTGAAAAATAGCAGATCTACAAGCTCATATCGCGCCACGCCACCGAGTGGCGCGATATGAGCTTGTAGTTCTGCTATTTTTGAAAAATTGTGAAAATGTGCTGCAAATCTTTGAATATATTATTTCGGAAGCAAACATTTTTTAACTCAAATCTTTGCTTCTGGGGGATCCCTAGAACAACATGTTTTCAGATGGGGGTCTGCAGCCAAATATGGATAATTCTGGAAATATCTTAACATCACTGACACAGAAACACAGATTGTTCAGAAAAACTAGAATCTACCTGTAGTGTCAGAAAATATAGAATCTAGTGTCAAAAACTCGATTCTAGCGTCAGAAACTAGATTCTAGTGTCAAAAAGTAGATCCTAGCATCAGAAACTATAATTTAGTGTCAAAACTAGAATCTAGTGTCGGAATTTTTGTCGTGACTGGATTCCAATTTCTGACACTAGATTCTACTCTTTGGCACTAGTCTCTAACACGAGATTCTAGTCTCTGACATTAGTTTCTAGTTTCCGATGCTAGTTTCTAGTTTCTGATGCTACAGTAGTTTCTTAGCCTGGCTCAGCCCTGAATCAGCACCGTAAAAATACTACCTTATTTTTTCTTTGTGATTCAAGGACTGGCCTCGTTGCCTTTGGGGCCGTTTGTCGGTTGGAAATCCATGCTCAGCACCTGATTGGCCAACAGCCCTGTCACTCACTTCGTTTCACTTTATTATTCTTTAAAGAAGCGTCTGGCTTTAGGTTTTATAAAACATCATCATCCGACATATTTTACTGCTAGTAACGCTCGTCGGCTGTGTTTGTTTAGTTAGCGACGTCATTATTATGCTAATGCTAAGCATTAGCATAATAATGACATCAACGTCGTCTGCTTTCCCAATATTGATATGGGTTGGTATGAACCAATCACCGTGAAGACTGCTGCTTTGATCCCGCCCATCCCAGAAACTGCTGTGGGTAGAGAGCAACTTCAGTCTAAATACTGAAGTGAAACGAGCACGAGCACTTCATTTCAATTCAGTATTTAGACTGAAGTCAGGCTAGTAGTTTCTAGTTTCTGGCACCAAATTCTAGTTCCTAATGCTTGCTTATAGTTTCCGACGCTAACTTCTACAGTAGTTTCTGATGCTAGATTCTAGTTTCTGCCACTAGATTCTAGTTTTTGTGTCAGTGATGCTCAACATATTTCATGCTAAACATCCCCAACATTATCTATATTTTGCTGAAAATCAGTTGTTCTCGGGAACCCCCAGAAGCAAAGATTTGAGTTAAACAGGATTGCTTCGGAAGTAATATGGCCCATTCTAAGATTTTTGCCACATTTTCATTATTTCTCATGAACATCAGACCTACAAGCTATAGCGAACATCGGGTGGCGGGCTATGAGATATTATCGTATACTTCCTCCCGCAATATATATCGTATATTCCTTAGCAAATATCGTGATATTTGCTGAGTGATAATTCCGGGAGAAAAAAAACGGATTGAAAACTAAAATGTTAAATGACTATAGCTGCTTCATTAAAAAAAAAAAAAAAAAAAAAAAAAAAACGAGGATAAAAACAAAATCCCAGTATGAGAATCAGTTGAGACAAATAAAAGCTAAGATAAATACCCGAGGATATACATTAGTAAGTTACTTTTTTTGTCTTTTAGTTTTTTATTCATTCATCTATTGATTTTTTGTGTTTGTTTTTCAGCTGAAGTTACAGTATCATGATATATTGTTGTGAATTCATGCAATATATTGATATGTAGCAAACATGCAATAAGCAAATATCGTGGCATATTCATTATCTAAGGTCTTCCCAGATAGCAAAATGCATTGATTCAACGTTGAATTTTGGTTTGAATCAATGCATTTTGCTATCTGGGATATCACCACCAATTCGTATCGTGAGGGACCGATATCGCCCCAGACCTACAGTACAGAAAGGGATAAGAGCTGATAGAATGTTGACATTCTCCTCTCTCCCCTTCACTCTCAAGTCCCTCCGGAAGCACCCAGAAAGTCAACCCCTCGGTGACTCTAATTTCAGACAAATTAATGAGCTTTTTAATTGGTGACCTTTTTGCGAGGCTGGTCTATAGCAGGAGCTGAAGGAGGAGGAGCGCTCCAGGGGGAGCGATAAGACAACGCACTGCGCTGCGCTCCACTCCACCCAGACTCACCCCTCACTGCTCACAGCACTGCTGCGCTGGAGTCCTTCAAGAGGGAGACTTTTTACCACATTAAGGACCTCCTTACAGAGATCTCTTACATAGATGTCTCAAAACAGACTCAAAACCTTTTTAATTAATCTACTTAATTTGAAGAATTGCAATGAATTAATCGAAATTAATTGCACATCGATATTTGAGAAGCATTAAAACAGTTTGGTATATGAGTGTTCAATGGGAGTTTTTTTCCCCCAATCAAAATTTCCCATCATCCACTGTGGCAAGCAACGCAGTCTGATTGGCCTCTTCTCCCGTTGTGTACGCAGAGAAAAAATGAGTCAGTGTTTTTGTTTCTGTAATTAATTAATTAATCTCAATAAATCAGGCTGCCCCACCAAACATTATGGCATGCAAACAACCCACATTTCAGAGGTATTTCAAATTAAAGTGCTTCTATTTAAAATGATGTGAAACACTACTACTGCTACTAACTAACTACAGCTGTGTCACCACTAAACCAACAGCATTTCATCATTGAAAACAGAAAACTCTCTGAGTCAGACCTTTAGCTTTATGCATGCTGCGTGTCTGTTGCAACTTCAACAACAACTGATATTATTGATGCTTTACTTGACATCAAGTACATTTACATGCTGAAGTCGCACCATACCATTTTCCCCCCCCCCCCCCCCCCCCCCCCCCCCCCCATTGGGAAATGTTACATCCGCCTTTGGTGGTTAACAATAATTCAAGAACCCCAAAATCGTCTGTACCACGCAGTTTAGAGTCATGCTGCTCATGGAGTATGTGTGGAGTGTTGTAAATGACAGCTGACAGAGGCAGAGGAACAACACTACGAGGTGATAAGTCCACAACCTCGGGGTCATCTTTGACCCCAGCCTCTCCTTCCAGCCACAGGTCAACCAGATCACCAAAACTGCATTTTTCCACCTCCGCAACATCGCCCGCCTCCGCCCCATGCCATCACACACCGCCGCCGAAACGCTGGTTCACGCCTTCATTACATCCAGACTCGACTACTGCTAGAGCCTCCTGTACGGCCTCACTCACCACCAACACTCTCAAAAAGCTCCAGTACATCCAAAACTCTGCTGCCTGTTTCAGGGCTTGACACTAACACTTGCCCGCTTGTCCGGGGCAAGTAAAAAAAAAAAATGGTGGGGCAAGTGAAGACTGCTACCTGTTTGCCCGATCGGTCAAGTGTGCAACTTAGTGCACTATAACACAACACAAGATAAATTTGTCTTGAAGGCAGTCATTGCACTCTGTCTCTGTGTCTTTCCCTGCTTTCTAGCTGTCCACAATTCCATATATACATCAAAATGACCTAATCTTCTATATTATCTAGTTGTGTAGACCTGGGCTAATTAAGATAATGAATTTCAACTCTTGAGAGCGTAAAAATGAAACCAAATGGACCCGCAAGGGTCCATTTGGTTTCATTTTTACGCTCTCAAGAGTTACATCTGCAGAATTTACAATATATTTTTGGGGGGCAAGTGACCATGAGCTGAGGGCAAGTAGAACCTGACTTCCGAGACCTTAGTGTCAACCCCTGCGTTTGCTCACAAGAACCAGATCCAGGGAACACATCACACCCATCCTCTGTGACTTGCACTGGCTTCCCGTCAAATTCAGAATTCACTTCAAAATACTTACCATTACATACCAAGCCCTCAATAACCAGGCCCCCATCTATCTCTCTGAACTCATCCAACGCCATGCCCCCACCTGTTCCCTCCGGGTCAGCACTGCCAACAAACTCACCATCCACAAGTCCAACAAATGAACCTGGGGTGGCAGAGCCTTCACGGTGTGCCCCCCCCCCCCCCCCCCCCCCCCCCCCCCCCCCCCCCCCCCTCCCCCCCCCCCCCCCCCCCCCCCCCCCCCCCCCCCCCCCCCCCCCCCCCCCCCCCCCCCCCCCCCACACTGAAAAACCATCTCTTCAACTTGCTTTTCCCCCATAGTTCTTCACCTCACACCCCCATCTCACATCAACTTGCTTCTACTTTTTAAACCTTTTTAACCTTTTACCTTCTCTAATAAAACCTTTTATTAATTTGTTTTTCTTCTCTAAATTTACTTCATTTGTTTTAGAAAAGCGCTATACCTAGAAAAATATGGTATTATTATTATACATACAGTATGACATAGACGGATTAAGAAATCATGGGCTCCTGGGCCTAGCCAAAAGGGCCCCTCTGGGGCCCCCCTAGCTCAATTTGATAATTTCATGTACCTCGAAAAAAAAAACAACAAACTCACACTCAACTACACAACAACAACAACAACAACCACAACAACAACAACAACAACAACACAACAATAAATATGTTCAATCAAACAAACAAACAGAGCGCAGCAAGTTGAACTCTTGGCAGAACACTCAGCAGCAGAGAGACAGAGGCAGAGAGAGAGACAGAGACACAGAGACACAGAGACACAGAGACACAGAGACAGAGAGACAGAGAGACACAGAGACACAGAGACACAGAGACACAGAGACACAGAGACAGAGACAGAGACAGAGACAGAGAGACAGAGAGACAGAGAGACAGAGACACAGAGACACAGAGACACAGAGACACAGAGAGACAGAGACAGAGACAGAGACAGAGACAGAGACAGAGACAGAGAGACAGAGACAGAGACAGAGACAGAGACAGAGACAGAGACACAGAGACAGAGACAGAGACAGAGACAGAGACAGACACAGAGACAGAGACAGAGAGACAGAGACAGAGACAGAGACAGAGACAGAGACAGAGACACAGAGACAGAGACAGAGACAGAGACAGAGACAGAGACAGAGACACAGAGACAGAGACAGAGACAGAGACAGAGACAGAGACACAGAGACAGACACAGAGACACAGAGACAGAGACAGAGACAGAGACAGAGACAGAGAGACAGAGACAGAGACAGAGACAGAGACACAGACAGAGAGACAGAGACAGAGACACAGACAGAGAGACAGAGACAGAGACAGAGACAGAGACAGACACAGAGACAGAGACAGAGACAGAGACAGAGACAGAGACACAGAGACAGAGACAGAGACAGAGACAGAGACAGAGACAGAGACACAGAGACAGAGACAGAGACAGAGACAGAGACACAGACAGAGAGACAGAGACAGAGACAGAGACAGAGACAGAGACAGAGACAGAGACAGACACAGACACAGACACAGACACAGACACAGAGACAGAGACAGAGACAGAGACACAGACAGAGAGACAGAGACAGAGACAGACACAGACACAGACACAGACACAGACACAGAGACAGAGACAGAGAGAAAGAGAGAGAGAGAGACAGACAGACAGACAGACAGACAGACAGACAGGACAGACAGACAGACAGACAGACAGACAGACAGACAGACAGACAGACAGACAGACAGACAGACAGACAGACAGACAGACAGACAGACAGACAGACAGACAGACAGACAGACAGACAGACAGACAGACAGACAGAGGAGAGAGAACATCTCCCATCCTAGGGCATCATGTTCTTACCGTGGGGAGATGTCACAGCCCTGCTGCATGAAGGCTCCCAGGGAGAACCACAGGGAGTTGAAGATTCCAAACTCGTTGTGGGTCTGTTCGGGGCTCTGCTGGTTGGCTCCGGTCTGCAGGAGACCCCCCGCCTGGCCCCCCCCTGGCTGGAGACCGTTGGAGGAGGTCCCCAACGAGACCCCCGGGGCGGTGGTCCCCTGGAGGGTTAGAATAGTTAAATAAAACTAACTAAAAAACCAAAAGTCAAATTCAAAAAAACATCTGAGTTAACTGAAACTAATAAAAACTAAAAATGAATGCAAAAAAACGATAACTAAACTAAAACTGGAATGTGGGTTCAAAAAATAACTAAAACTAACTGAAATTATACCCAAAACACCCTTAGTTTTAGTTTTTTTATAAAGCTTTTAAATTCAAAATGTTTTGGTGACCAGCATGAGGAGGAGATGCTTCTAGATCTTCAATCCATTACTAATAAACTCAAAGCAAGGGTTGAATGCCAACCGTAATCCTATACCTGACCACCGAAGCACATAAAAAATGAATAAATAACTAGAACTAAAACTATAAGGGACTTAAATAAACCTGAACCTGAACCAGGGCTTTGAACGCGTTCAAAAAACGAAAACCGAAACGAACGGAATTCTAGAGGATTTTTCAGGGAACGGAAACAAAATGGTCTTCAACTGTTCGGAACGAAACGCAATTCTGAAATCAACAAAAACGGTTTATAACGTTTTTTTTTTTTTGTTTGTTTGTTTGTTTTTCGTTCTCAATCAATGATAAATAAAGGTGCACTCCAGACTAAATGATGGTTGGTTAACCAGATGTAACTCTTTGAGAGCGTAAAAATGAAACCAAATGGACCCGCAAGGGTCCATTTGGTTTCATTTTTACGCTCTCAAGAGTTATGATATTCACCATCTAAATTAGCACCACTTAATTAATAAGTCATGGTCATTTTGATCTCTATGTTTTGCCTGTTTTGTTTGCAAATATCCATCCTGGAATTGTGGACAAAACCAAAAGAAATCTTTAGTTTTGGGTTCTGTGGGGTGAAAATGCTCTTTGTAATGCTAACTATCTGACCTGGGGGTCCGCGGCAGCCCTACCTGGGGGTCCGTGGCGGTCCCTCCGTCCTCTAGGTCGTCGGCATGCCACTCGTAGGGGCTGAAGCGGCTGACTAGGAACAGAACCACGCTGACGCCGATGTAGGCGAACACGATGCACATCCAGATCTCGTAGGCCAGAGGGTCCAGGAAGGAGAAGACCCCCGGCTTGGACTTGGTGGGCTTCTTGATCATGATGGAGATGCCCAGGGACATGTAAGGCTTGGAGAAGTCGATGACCTGCTCTCGGACCAGCGTGATGGTCAGAGGAGCCACCGCCACGTCGGCTCTCTGGAGGGAAGGGAGGGAGCGAGGGAAAGACTGAGTATGTCAGTAAGTCTTTTTTTTTTACTAATATTTTATCCCACAATTTTGTAACCCATTTTTTCACCCAGTGCCAATTCCTAATGTGATCCTGGGCTCTACACATCCTCCGCCAACCTGGGGAGGCAGTGGACTGGCCTCATGCTTCCTTCAATGCATGAGGAGTCCAAGCTGCCTTCTTTTCACCCGACAGGGGGAGTTTCCCTGTTTGGACGTAGCGCGTGGAAGGAACACGTTATTCCAACCAGTTCCTGTCCCCTCCATCAGGCGCCCCGGCTGGCCAGGGGGAGGTAGTTCAGTGCCCAGGATTACAGCATGTTTTTGTGAGGGTATCTACCCTAGGGGACACAGGGAGAACATGTGACGGTATCTACCCTAGGGGACACGGGGAGAACATGTGAGGGTATCTACCCTAGGGGACACAGGGAGAACATGTGAGGGTATCTACCCTAGGGGACACAGGGAGGACATGTGAGGGTATCTACCCTAGGGGACACGGGGAGAACATGTGAGGGTATCTACCCTAGGGGACACAGGGAGAACATGCAAACTCCACACAGAAAGGCCCTTTCGTCAACCCCGCCTCGGGTATGGGCACTGATGACGCGGAGGAGCAGACAATGTCAGTAAGTCTTGATATTCACTTGACCCATTGTGTCCTGATCGGATTCTAGTTTCTGATGCTAGATTCTAGTTCACAGCGCTAGATTCTAGTTTCTGATGCTAGATTCTAGTCCCCCACGGTAGAATCTAGTTCCTCTCAGTAGTTTCTGAAGTTAGATACCAGTTCCTGACATTAGATTCTAGTTCCTCTCAGTAGATTGTAGTTTCTGAAGTTAGATTCCAGTTTCTGACACTAGATTCTAGTTCCTGACACTAGATTCTAGTCCATGACACTAAATTCTAGTTTGTGACACTAAATTCTAGCCCCTGGAGCGAGGTTCTAGTTTTTCTAGAAAAAAATCTCTTTCTGTGTCAGTGATGCTTAACATATTTCATAGGAAGGACCCTCAGAAATATCCATAATTTAGCTGCAGAACCTCATCTAAAAACATGTTGTTCTAGGTGATCCCCCAGAAGCGAAGATTTGAGTTAAAAATGTTTCCGAAATAATGTATTCAAAGATTTGCACCCCGATTTTCACAAATTTTCAAAAATAGCAGAACTACAAGCTCATATCGCGCCACGGTGTGGCGCGATATGAGCTTGTAGTTCTGATATTTTTCAACAGCTAAAACACCAAAACGCGTTCAGTACACAAAGGGTTAACTCCGTTTCTCAACTATACATACTGTATGTACGGACCTGCCACTAGTTGGTGCTAGCAAGCCTATAGTAACCCAGGCGCCCCTCAATGCAAGCTGTGTCTAGCATTCTTGGTCACCGATGTAACCATAGACATACAGTATATGTAAGGGATAACACCCGACGAGCCGGTAATTTGTTTCCTAATAACTGACCGAGGTGCAGCCGAGGTCAGTTATCCCGCTTATTACATGGCTTACGTCAGTGGTTTTCAACCAGTGGTCCGAGGACCACCAGTGGTCCTTAAGAGGGTGACGGCAACGGCATGTAAACAACCAAATACATAGCTAACCAAATGGACCCACTAACGGCATGTAAACAACCAAATACCGTATTGTCCCGAATATAAGACGACTCGTTTATAAGACGACCCTCATTTCCCAAGACCCATTTACAGAAAAAAGAACATTGAATGTCAAAAAGTATAGCCCCTGAATATAAGACGACTCCATTTTTTAGGATGTTTCCATTAGGAAAAAAAACAGTCTTATATTCAGGCCAATAGGGTACGTACCTAACCAAATGGACCCGCTAACGGTGTGCTGGAACTAAATGCGGAAGCGCACCGCGGATTGATATGAACGGCATGTAAACAACCAAATACGTAGCTAACCAAATGGACCCGCTAACGGCATGTAAACAACCAAATACGTAGCTAACCAAATGGACCCGCTAACGGCGTGCTGGAGCTAAATGCGGAAGCGCACCGCGGATTGATATGAACACAGCTGTTTGCACTTTGGGACCTTGATTATGCAGCGGCCCAATATAGAGCGGAGCGGTGAATTATAGTGTAATATGTCACCGCTCACATGACCAGAACGCTGGCTTCTGATTGGAGCATTCATTCAAGCCATGTAATAAAGAAAGCTGGATGGCTTGAGGCGGAGCCTCCGACGTTGTTAACGGTGGCCATCTTGTGAGGTACTCAATACACTGTGCTCTATGGCAGCCCAAACAAAAACAGCTGCAACTCGCTCAAAACATGACAGATTTACAAACGGATTGCATTATTATGAACGTTATCAACGTGGCTATGTTTTTTGCTATTTTTTCGTCTCTATGTATGCGGGCGTCTCTGACGTTTACAACAAACCAATCCGTTGGAAAATCGGTTGAAAAATAAGCGAATTATCGTCATTTAAAAGGTATACAGTATGCTCATAGACACAAAGGAAATACTTCTGAATCTCATTAAAGAGGGGGTGCCGTGATTTTTGTATTGTTTCCAATTTTGTACATGTTTAAGAGGTGACAGTATGTAAATAGACCCCTTGGTGTGTTTTTATGTGCAATGATGTCTTCCCTTTGTATTTAGGGTTTCTTCCTGGGGGCTGAACCTTTCCAGTCAAACATACCAATGAAAAAAACTTCAATATAGTGACATCACATGTTCAGCCCCTCCCCTAACTCCTCCCCCTTTATCATACAACTAAAGCTGTGGGCGTGGCTTCAGTTCAGCTGGATCTCCACCCATCACCACCCACCAGGCAAACCAGGCATACTTAATGAACTGGTAGGGCGGAATCATAAAAATGACAGTTTAACAAACAAAAAACCTTACTTTTCATATAACATTAATACCTGATGATCATGTTTTAGGGTAGAAAAAAATCATGGCACTCCATCTTTAACATATTTTTTGCAAAAAGCGTGACGTTTTTCCTTTAACAGTAGTGGATGTTGATTCCTCATTTCTGAGAGGCATCAGCCACTACAGCCTTTCTAAGCTTTCAGAATTACATCACAGAGCAGCAGCCAAGTCTACGGCCTTTTTAATGTTTGTTTAGTGCACTTTTCTCTGGTAATGAAATGGAGCTTAAAGTTCAGACGAGTGATTTGTTTTTTTTTTTTCTTCTTTCACAGTCATTATTCTGCTGAGACACATTGCAGTAAAAGTAGATCAATAAGAGTGAAGTTTCACTGCGTCTCTCAGCCAAAAACCCAACAAAGTAAATTACACAGAGTAGTGGCTGATTTAAGTCACACACTTGGCCTCAGTTAAACTCATTACAATCTAATAATGTAAAGCGACAAAGGGAAGTAATTCATCCACTACATTAACTCCTTAGACCCCAAGGACAATAAGACCATTTGTAAACAAGGTAAACAAGGTTGTTTACCTGTGCCAAGGACGATAAGACGTAACTTGTTTACTCCATTGACAATGTTGTAGTGAGACTTTTAGAAGAGGGGGGACGCCTCTTAAAGGGGAATTCCACCCATTTTCTTTTTTTTTTTTCTGAGAATGGACCCTAGCGGGTTCATTTGGTTCCATTTGTACAACTGCCTAGTCTGCCAAAAACGCCTCTGCCCTCATCAAGTCACCTTTCGTTCAAAAAGACTTCACCTCCCCAAAAATGACTTCGGCAATCCCTGATTGGGACATGTTCACCCGCTTCTACCGTTATCAAGCGATAATTCTCAGTAGGCTGCTTATCAGCACCATTTTATCGATGATAGCATGTTGTCTGGAGCCTACTCACTTATCCACTGATAACAGTCAAATCTGCTTGCGGTTAGGTTTAGGGGTAGGTTTAGAGAAGGGTGTAGCAATGTTTGTAGCAAAACCCCTAGACCCCTCCAACCGTAACCCTCAGCCTAAATCCCTGACGCTCAACGCTCAAGGTTAGGTTGAGGGTCGGGGTTTTAGGATTAGGGTTACGGTTGGAGGGGTCTAGGGGTTTTTGCGTCTCGAAACAATGGGAGTCTGCAGAGCATGGCCATACTGAGACGAAAAAGTCCTGCTGATGACAACGTGATAACTGCGATCTTATCTACTGATAACGGTAGAATCCGCTGACATGTTGGTCTCTCTCACCCCGTAGACCAGCTCCCCCACCATGCCGTTCCACATCTTGGTCTCGGGGTCTTTGGCTCCGTATTTTCCGTCAGAGACCACCTTCAGCTTGTAGTGGTATCCCACGTGCTTGGCGATCTCCGCCGCCAGCTCCACGATGTAGCCCTCGTACTTATCGTTCCCCGACAGCTGCTCGTGGTTCTTCTTCAACATCACGTACGGAGACTCCTGCAAGAGACAGGAGAGGAGAGGAGGGGTGAGGAAAGTGAGGAAGTCTGGAGCTCTGTGGTGGTGGAGCTGTTGCCCCCGCAACCCGACC
Organism: Benthosema pterotum; assembly: GCA_039105355.1. Lineage (NCBI taxonomy): Eukaryota > Metazoa > Chordata > Actinopteri > Myctophiformes > Myctophidae > Benthosema > Benthosema pterotum. The sequence goes on along the minus strand of CM076984.1, from coordinate 43,810,413 downwards.
TCGGATAAGCGGATGAAGACGGACGGATAGTCAGGAAGGAAAGCGGAGAGATATGGGGGGAGTAACGCGCAGCATAGACCATTAGGCTCGGGAATCAAACTCTCCTCACACACCATCAGGCTGGCTTGGCTCAAGGTTCAAGGTTTAAGGTTCTTTATCGTCACTCCACTGTATGTCAGGACATATACAGGGATGAAATAACGTTTCCATTGTTCCCCAGTGCAATAAGAAAAATGACAAATACAAACAATACAAGAAACAGTAAGTGACGTAGTGCAACAGACTAGAGCATTAAAGTGCAACTGTAACAGCATAAAGTGAGGTGAAGGTGCTAAGATACAACCAGGTATAATTATAAAGTGGCAAGTAGTGAAAGTTAAACAGACAGCTAGACAGGAACTAGACAGGACATATACATATATGCTACAACTAAACTATACAGCTAAGACTAAAACATACTACAACTAAGCAGCTAAACAGACACATAAATATATACTACAACTATGGAATACTACAACTAAAACTATACACCTAACATACTATAATATAAAACATCCCTGGGCATTATGCGGCCCGGGGGCCAAACGCGGCCCTTTGGCTGACTCTGACCGGCCCCTAAAAGGGTTTTAAACCAGTGGTCCGGGGACCATCAGTGGTCCTTGAGAGAGTTACAGTTAAATATGGAAAGTTGGTTAACCAGATGTAACTCTTTGAGAGCGTAGAAATGAAACCAAATGGACCCTTGCAGGTCCATTTGGTTTCATTTTTACAAAAATGGTTTCATTTTTACACTCTCAAGAGTTAAAATATCCATCATGTGAATTATTCCAAGTCTACACAACTAGAGAATGTAGAAGATTAATGGTCATTTATGATCTGTATGTTTGACTGTGTTGTTTCCCAAATCCAGCCTGGAATTGTGGACAAAAGCAAAATAAATCTTTAGTTTTGGGGTCTGTGGGGCAAAAAATACTGAATAAATAGAGGTCCCTGGTGTCAAAATGGTTGGACTTACGCTTACTTTAATCTTGAAATTAAATTAATATTACGCAGACTTTTGTTCAGCCTTTAGTCTTGGCCCTACACAATATTTTATGCATCTCATTTGGCCCTTTGGGGAAAAATAATTGCCCACTTCTGATATAAAACGTACTACAACTAAGCACTACTATACTAACAGCTAAGCTATGACAACTATGACAGAGTAGGGGTATTACTGTAGGGGTATTACTGTAGGGGTATTACTGTACATGTGCAAGAGAGGATAGCAGCAGTTCGGTATAGACGTGGTTTTAAATGAAACACTGACTCTGCAGTTTGCAGTGCAACGGTCTGATGTGCAGAACAAATATTCTCTGTACTCTGCAGCACTCAGTTCTGTTCGGTGGTTAAAGTGTGTCATTCATTGTAATCCCGTATCACTGCACAGGAACACGACTCGTAATTCCATTGTGCTGATGAAAAATGCTGACATATTAATGTGCTATTTCTCCTGGTAGATATTAACCCTTTTGTGTACTGAACACGTTTTGGTGTTTTAGCTGTTGAAAAATAGCAGATCTACAAGCTCATATCGCGCCACCGAGTGGCGCGATATGAGCTTGTAGTTCTGCTATTTTTGAAAAAATGTGAAAATGTGGTGCAAATCTTTGAATACATTATTTCGGAAGCAAACATTTTTTCCTAGTTGATCCTCTAGGACAGTGGTGTCAAAGTCATTTGGGGTGGGGGCCGCATTGGACTTAATGTGACTTCATGGGGGCCGGAGCGCCGCGTAGCAACCAGTCGCAGACCGCAAGCATGCGCGGCACACGCTTTGTACATACACAGCCGTTACTTCTATACATTATATCTCACAAGTCATATTTATTATTAAGAATAGCTATTAATATATATTAATGAGTTTTCATTATTGGTTTTATACTTGTAGCCTAGATTAAGACATTTGCTATGAAAGATGCTATTTTTATTTACAGAGCATCAATAAACCATATGAAAATAGCATTTAAGTTTCAAATACTAAATTTAAGTAAGTATGTATAGTTAACTAAGTATTGTTCTCCGTTATATACCCTTGTACTGCTGAAGTATAATTCTCGGTTATACACCCTTGTACTGCTGAAGTATAGTTCTCGGTTATACACCCTTGTACTGCTGAAGTATAGTTCTCGGTTATATACCCTTGTACTGCTGAAGTATAGTTCTCGGTTATATACCCTTGTACTGCTGAAGTATAGTTCTCTCGGTTACACACCCTTGTACTGCTGAAGTATAGTTCTCGGTTACACACCCTTGTACTGCTGAAGTATAGTTCTCTCGGTTACATACCCTTGTACTGCTGAAGTATAGTTCTCTCGGTTACACACCCTTGTACTGCTGAAATATAGTTCTCACTTTGCAGCACCAGCAGCCTAGCCTGGTAGAACGACTCCCCCTGCTGGACAACATGCATTACATGCCGTTCAGAAGAGAGCTCAAAAGCATTTCTTTAAACGACCATAACTTTTGATAGGAACGTGCTAGAGACTTACTTTTTTTTTTAATAGACTCAGACATTTTTGCTCTACAAGCCTGGGGCCGGATTAAATCATCTCGCGGGCCGGATCTGGCCCGCGGGCCTTGACTTTGACACATGTGCCCTAGGCCAACGTGTTTTTACATGAGGTTCTGCAACTAAATAATAGATATTTCTGGGGGTCCTTCCTATGAAATATGTTAAGCATCACTGACACAGAAAGAGATTTTTCCAGAAAAACTAGAATCTTGCGCCAGGGACTAGAATTTAGTGTCACAAACTAGAATTTAGTGCCATGGACTAGAATCTAGTGTCAGAAACTGGAATCTAACTTCAGAAACTACAATCTACTGAGAGGAACTATAATCTACTGTGGGGGACTAGAATCTAGCATGAGGAACTAGAATCTAGCATTGGAAACTAGAATCTAACATGGTGAAAACCACTAACATGGTGAAACATCTTGATGCCATAATCAAGATGTATTTTCACCATGTTAATGAGTTTTTTTAGACACTTCTTTTTTCTGAGAAAAAAATGTTGAAAATGGGTGGAATTCCCCTTTAAGCCTCCAAATCAATTGGCTTCCTACCGTCAGAAACTGGAATCTAACTTCAGAAACTACAATCTACTGAGAGGAACTAGAATCTACCGTGGGGGACTAGAATCTAGCATGAGGAACTAGAATCTAGCACGAAGAACTAGAATATAGCGTCAGAAACTAGAATCTGATCAGGATACAATGGGTTAACCAGTTTTTAGCAGCGGGGGTGAAGTTATGGTGTAATGAAGTCAGTGGCAGATTTATGGTGATCTATAAAGTTTAATCATGCGGTTAAGTTGTTGCATGGACGTGAATGGCATTGATGACATTCAGCATGTGTTTGATTCATAATGCCCTCGGTGCTCAGAAATCACACCTTTTTGTCCCAGCAGCTGCAGAGCCTTAAGGCTCATTCATACTCCACAGTGAAGTGACTCGTGGTGAAAGGGTTTCACCATGGTGGAGTTTTTTAAGGGGTTAAAGGAGAATTCCACACCAAAACACATTGGCCATCAATCTCCCTTGATTCCTGTGACATGATACATAATGTCCTTGATTTGTGTCACAGATGTCCCATTTTCTACATTTCACCATGAGGTCAGTTGTAGTTGCTGCCTCTGTTGCTGCTGCGCTGGTGCAGATCAATGTTACACCCTCCTGTGTGTTACGGTGCAGGGGAAGGTAATCAGCGTTACACACAGACCGCCACGGGTCACTGGACAGAGCCAACGCGGACCAATGGGACGCCACGGAGAGAAAGGTCGCACGCCACGCTAGCACACGTGCACACGGACGGAAACAAACGCACACACGCGCTCAGGGCCGGTCCTACACACTTTGGCGCCCCAGCGAGATTGGCATTTGGGCTTCAAGCTAAGGATGCATCGAGCCTCAACACGTTATTAGCTTGTATATCTGCTCTTTTTAGCGAACAATACCACCGTACTACAATAGTATAAATTTAGGTAACTCATAGAATGTGCACTTGCCATGTCTTTCACAACTGAATGGACAAATTCTCTTCTCACAAGTGAAAGGTCAAATTTTCTTCTCACAACTGAATGGTCAAATTCTCTACTCGCACCGGTGTTAATAAATTAATTTTTCAACTATTTAGTCAACTAGTAGTCGCCCTAATACATTTCCATACATTGTCGACGCCTGCGGTTGGGTTGCCAGTTTTGTGCAGACATCCCCCACTAAAGCAAGCAAAGTGCATCAGCCAGATGGCATATTGTAAACAGGGGTGAAAGTGTATTCATTCTTGCTTTTTTTAATTGTGTAGAAAAGGAGGGGCGCCCTTAGAGTAATATAATGCATCAATGGGGCACCTGGGGGCCTACTTTTCTTTTCTTTACTTTTTTTTGTGAGGGCCATTGGCGGCACCCTAAGCAGACTTGGTGCGCAGGCAGGAAACTGCTTTGCCTGTGCCACGGACCGGCCCTGTACGCCCGGACAATATTCTTCTTGCTGACCTCTAACGTCTCCAGTGAGACGGTATGGCTGGTAAGTCAGCCAATAGATAAACGCACACGCACACAAACATGCACACATGCACACACAGATGCACATGCACGCACCAGGGCCGCACGCGCACACACAGAAATTGAAATAGGCACAAACAATCTCTCTCTCTCCCTCTCTCTCGCTCTCTCTATCTTGTGCGCACACACACACACACACACACACACACACACACACACACACACACACACACACACACACACACACACACACACACACACACACACACACACACACACACACACACACCCACACACACATGCCTGACTAGGCAGTATGTGCAGAAATACCCAGCTGTTGTAACAGATGCAGCTAAAAAAATAAATTGGGAACTGTGGATTTCCCGAGACCTAGCTGTATGCGTGTTAGTGAATGATGATTTCTCATTTCTCTACCAGGTTCCTCGCCTCAAGAAATACTGCAACAGTATTGTATACTATGCATTTTCACAGCGTGTGGTTGTTGATATATATTCTATCGCTACGGTGCGACAGCATTGGGAAAACAGCAACGTTTGGGGAGGAAATAATTAAGCCTCCAAACCGAGTGGCTTCCTATCATAGCTGATAGTGAGCTCAGTGTTTGTCTGGTTTAAAGCCCCTCGCAACCAACTTGCACGTGTCCAAGGCTACAACGACACAAACACAGACAGACTCACCAGGATAGTGGTGACGATGTAGGTCCGGTTCTGGAGGCCGTAGGTGTCATTGCTGCCTCTCATGGCCGACGTGCTCACATACTTCTCATCCTCGTTCCAGTAGCCCACCTACAACACAGGAAAACAACTTTACTGCCATGCAGTGATGGGCAGTAGCTTGTTACAAGTAGCTAGGCTACATAGCTTAACAGTTTTCGTACCCTTGCAGTAGAGCTACGTCGCGCGTTATCATTATGAAAAATAGTTATGACCGATGCCGCTTAGGTTGGCCTACGTCACGCTATGTCACTCACCGTCGCCGGTTTGATACGATCCCAATGATAACAGTAGCGAGCAGCGACCGCATATTCCAGTCAGAACGGACCATAATAAGGGACGGACCAACCCGGAACCGGAAGTGTGTCGCCAACTAACTTGTCCGACGGGAAACATGCCGAAGTATTAAATATGACTTTTAGATGAAAATCGCTGGCACTGGCTACCTCAAAAAATATGAAAAAGGGCTGGCACTGGGTGTGTTAACTACATTTTCCTGTAAATTGTAGTGTAGCTTTCGTCATGCTCAACATACTGTATACAGACAACATACATATAAGAACACTGACCTTCTTGGGTCCAGATGGTTCCAGTTCCATAACACTGACAGTGTAGTTGGTCCTGCGTCCTTTCTCATTGAACTGGATGTGTCCTGTCAGACCGTCGATACGGACCTGTGTGGAGAAGAGACAGACAGTCTATTAGTCCAGTCTAATCAGTCTATACCAGGGGTGTCAAGCCAAAATAGAAAACTTGGTACAAGTCGAGGGCCGGAGATATCTTAATGGCAAGATAATTGTAACTGCCTGCATTAAAAACTGTTTTAAGTTTTAATGAAAAATAACAGGTGTTCACGTCTCATAGCGCGCCACTCTGTGGCGCGCTGAGACGTGAACACCTGCTATTTTTTGGGGGGAATTATTTTTTCTCCTATGATCCTCACCAAGTGCTGCTTTCACAGTTAATTGAGAAAGTAAATGAGAATGAGTTGAGGATGTAAAACAATTAGTTGCATTAATTTCTTATCATGATGTGTGCAATATACCAGAGAGCCAGTTCTAATAATAATTCAATCCCAGGGGGCAGACTGGGGGCATGCTAGATCCGCCCCTGGCGTGTCAGTGGAGCCGGTTGAAGAGAGGTTGGAAGAGCAGCTTGGTTCTATTGGACTCGGCAGGTGAGCCTCCAGATTGATGGCGTTTATATAGTTTATATTCCTCATCGGCCCTATGAGGATGTTGTACAGCAATGGTTCCCAAACCTTTCCATGTCATGGACCCCCTAAAATGATAATTAGCCCCCCATTATGTCAGCAGCTCTAGCAGTGTTTAGCCAATCTATCGAGACATACTCGCTTTTTTTTTTTTTTTTTTTCAGAAAAGTTCGGACGTTGGAGAGATTATGAACAGGGCTTACAGGGGAATTCCACCCATTTTCGAAATTGTACTGTTTCTCAGGAAAAAGGGGTCTGAAAGAAAAATCATTAACATGGTGAAATACATCTTGATGATGCCATCAGATGCATTTCAC
>CM076984.1:43748606-43796106 GCA_039105355.1 Benthosema pterotum | reverse complement strand
CGACTGTAATACCGCCCCTGCTGCTCCGATTCTCCAGCTGATCTCCCTCTCCATCCTCCCCTCACTCGTGAACAAGACCCCGAGATACTTAAACTCCTTCACCTGGGGTAATACCTCATTCCCTACCCGGACTGTACAATCCACTGGTTTCCGGCTGAGAACCATGGCCTCATGCATATATTACACTATTACCCTAATGCACATGTTACACTATTAGACGTATTAGCCTATTGCACTTATTACAAATATTACACTATTACACATATTACACCATTACCCCAATGCACAGATATTACACTATTACACTTAATGCACTATTACACATAATACCCTATTACACTACTGTATATAATATAATATTAGCCTATTGCACTATTAGCCCTATTACACTATTGCATCTATTACACTATTACCATAATGCACAAATATTGCACTATTACACTTATTAGACTATTGCACTTATTACACTATTACACATAATATCCTATTACACTATGCCACTACTGTATATAATATACTATTAGCCTATTGCATATATTACACTACTACAGCATTCACGTTCGGTTTAATAACTCCCGACCCGTTTCATCAATTGAAAAACTTAAAGTGGTTTATGATAGCAGACCCATGTAGGTCCGTTTCCTGAACATAGTAGACATGGTGATAAAGGGATCTTTGAGTAAATAAGTGAAACATGCCAAAATGTTACCCTTATGGTGCCTCATAACTACCTATATGTTGTAACTCAAGAACCGTAGTACATACAGACATGTACTTGGTATCAAAATGTATCAAAATGTATATTAACGCTCAATACATTTATGGGGCTTGAAAGCTTCATATTTCGAGTTACGAATGAAAAACCACATTTTTGGACGGACATCTTGGATTTTGGGGGCTGCCATCTTGGAATTTTGCAGAGCATACAGTACTTTTAGAAATAGTGGGGTTTGAAGAGTGTGTGTACCAATTCCCATGCCTCCATCACCATTTGATTGACTTAAAAATCAATGTTAATAATGCCTTGCTCTCCTCAATCTGTGAAAGTACCTATATGCTGTATCTCAAGAACCATAGGAGATACAATCGTCCGTAATGCCCAACTTTGTATTAATGTTCAATACATTTATGGGGCGTAAAATCAATGCATTTCAAGTTATGAAGGAAAAAACACATTTCCGGGCAGACAGTTTGGATTATGGGCTCTAAAAAAAATTGCCCGCACTTTCAGAAAGTACACCCCGGCCAAATTTGTTTAATAACCCTCTTGGATGATAATTCCATTGAGAAACGGACCTTTGCTCTCCACGGTCACGGAACGGTCGGAAACGACCCAACTACTGGACCATTAAAAAAAAAAACAACAACCTGCAAATACAGATTAAAAAAAAAAAAAAACTTTTGGGCCGGAATTCTCCTTTAAAAAATAAATAATAAAATCAATATATAAGCTATATATAGCCTCCCAGCCTCCCGGCTGTCAGAGCCACTCCTCTGAGGCTTATATATCGAGCACAGAGCCATTCATCACTGACGTCGTACATCAGACTGATCTTAAATAGGCTAATATAACACTTTCCTGCATCATACAAAAGACTCAGGCACTCAGCTTGGCACTCATAGCACTGAGGGTTGGACTGGGGGTAAGTCCCTAGACTCCCTACAGCGTAATGACCAGGGGGGGTAAACTACTCATAGCACCGAGGGTTGGACTGGGGGTAAGTTCTTACAGCGTAATGACCAGGGGGGTAAACTACTTACTCGTACATTAAGCTGCCCCTCACACCACCGTAACAGGAGATAGGTGCCTGCCCTGTGGTCTTACGGCTCTCCCAGGCTTAAATACCTTCTTCCTTTGACAATGCTACTCTGTGAGGGTCCTCTGGCACCACCTCCAAGGTGCTGAATAATCCCTGATACGTTCCAAACCCAGCTGGACTCTGTGTGCTCCAGAAAGCCTGACCTACTCTGTCTTCCCAGTGTTGCCAACAGAATTACTGAAAAGCTCCAGGCAGAAAATCTAGTGCTTTTTGGCTGGTTAGTTGGGGCGAAATTGTTGGAGATAAAACTCTCATTTTTCACCATTTTTCCTCCTATGACAGTGGTTTTTAACCAGTGGTCCCCAGGCTAAATGACGGACAGTTGATTAACCAGACGTAACTCTTTGAGAATGTAAAAAAGAAACCAAATGGACCCGCAAGGGTCCATTTGGTTTCATTTTTACACTCTCAAGAGTTAGACTATATAACATGTGAATTAGCCCAAGTCTACACAACTAGAGAATGTAGAAGATGAATGATCTAGCGCAGGGGTTTTCAACCTTTTTGATGCCAGGGACCACCATTTATTCAGGATTTGAGCCACGGACCACCAATTGAGGACATTTTAGCCCCACAGAGCCCAAAACTAAAGATTTATTTTGCTATTGTCTAGTTGTAAACTTGGGCTAATTCAGATGATGAGCATTTTAACGTCCCCAGCTCTGTTGGTTAACCAACAGAGCTGGGGACCACCTGGAACCCTCTCAGGGACCACTGGTGGTCCCCGGACCACCTGTTGAAAACCCCTGATCTAGCGCATTCCCTAGTGCATTTTGGATTTTGGCAGTTGGCAACACTGGGCTCCGTTTTCGTTACTGCTTAGCCCCCTATCGCTTAACTTCTTTGCCTTTTTAAACTATCAAAAAAAGAACATTTTTCAATAGTTTAAATGGCCAGTCTACAAGCTCACATTGTGTCAATAGATTGGCACGTTGAACTATTCCAAAAAAGCTTTTCAAAATAGTAAAAAAAAAAAAAAGAAATGATAAGGGGTTTAGGATAAGAGGTTTAGATGGTAAGGGAAATGGAGCCCACGGTGTCTTCATTCACCACCAGATCCTGATCCTCATCACCTACGAGGTGCTCAGTAATCCTCCATCTCTGATCTGCTCCAAGATTCCATCCACCTCCCTCAGGTCCAGTGAAGATAATCTCCCAGGGGCGGATCTAGGCATGGGCATGGGGGGGCAATGACCCCCTAAATACCCAGTCTGCCCCCCCAAACACGACGCCATGCAAAACAACCCAAGATATTTCAAATTAAAGTGCTTCTATTTAAAATGATGTGAAACACTACTACTGCTACTAACTAACTACAGCTGTGTCACCACTAAACTAGCCTCGACACCCAGGCTTTCATTTTCATTCGCCTTGCGCGAAAACGGAAAGCCTGGACTAACGCACGTTGGAAAGTGGCCTTGAGGGGGGAGTGAACCTTCTGGGGTGGGCGTCGCTCTAAATGATGTGACGTAGAACAGCAGTGGACGGGCGTGGGAGGGACCGGAGATGACGACACGTTAGTGAGATCAAATCAGAGCGCAGCACTTCCGCCGTGTGGATCCCACGACACCCCCGCCCCCCAAGGCCAAAATCATTGAGGGCTAGACCAGGCTATCACTAAACCAACAGCATTTCATCGTTGAAAACAGAAAACTCTCTCAAAGGGATGGATTGGGGGTCAAAATCAGCTAATGATTCCCGAGCGCGGCAAGCCGCAGCTCACCGCTCCAAGTGATGGGTCAAAAGCGGGGAACCAATTTCGCTGCGGTAACATAGCAGGGTTTGACACTAACACTTGCCCGCTTGCCCGGGGCAAGTTAAAAAAATGGTCGGGCAAGTAAAGACTGCTACCTGGTTGCCCGATCGGGCAAGTGTGCAACTTAGTGCACTATAACACAACACAAGATAAATTTGTCTTGAAGGCAGTCATTGCACTCTGCCTCTGTGTCTTTCCCTGCTTTCTAGCTATCCACAATTCCAGGCTGGATTTGGGAAACAAAACAGGCAAATTAACACATCAAAATGACCATTAATCTTCTACTCTAGTTGTGTAGACCTGGGCTAATTAAGATGATGAATTTTAACTCTTGAGAGCGTAAAAATGAAACCAAATGGACCCGCAAGGGTCCATTTGGTTTCATTTTTACGCTCTCAAGAGTTACATCTGCAAAATTTACAATATATTTTTGGGGGGGCAAGTGACCATGAGCTGAGGGCAAGTAGAACCTGACTTGCACTTGCTCGATGGGCAAGTGCCTCCGAGACCTTAGTGTCAACCCCTGCATAGTGAGAAATAATGCGACTTTGACTTTGACGATACCTTGAGGTTTCTCCTGGACACTTTGTCGTCTTTGTTGTCAAAGTCCATCCACTGCTGCACTACACTGCTGACCTCTGGAGCAGAGTTGTTGACCAGCTGGAACCCTGTGATGTTGGCTCCTCCCTTCCTGAGGTCTGTCAGATCAATGTCCAGGAAGCCCTGATGCACACACACACACACGCACGCACGCACGCACACACACACACACACACACACACACACACACACACACACACACACACACACACACACACACACACACACACACACACACACACACACACACACACACACACGATGTTAGGAGGACACACACACAACAACCCAAGATATTTCAAATTAAAGTGCTTATATTTAAAATGGTGTGAAACACTACTACTGCTACTAACTAACTACAGCTGTGTCACCACTAAACCAACAGCATTTCATCATTGAAAACAGAAAACTCTCTGAGTCAGACCTTTAGCTTTATGCATGCTGCGTGTCTGTTGCAACTTCAACAACAACTGATGTTATTATTGATGCTTTACTTGACTAATAAAAGTCCTGTAACTCAAAATGGTATGGGTGCGGATGAAGCCGCCCCCATACCATTTTCTCTTGCCCCTCCAACATGTTATCTTGCCCCCCCAAATGGGACATGTTACGTCCGCCCCTGACACACACACACACACACACACACACACACACACACACACACACACACACACATACATGTTTCTATGTACTAGAAGGTCTTTTTTCCAGGACTTGTGTTCTGCAACGTTAGAGGGACACCCCTTTCCACTAGTGCTACGAAGATGTAATAAACACCAAAAAATATTATTTGAGCTCTACAAGACAAATCTCACTTCAAATGTTGAATACACACAATAGAACTCAAAATATAGCCACCTGACATGATGCTGTATTAGGAGGACAAAAGATAATGAGTTGCTTAGCTCCGCCCATGACACAAATGGTAATTGTCAGGACTATCTTGATTTGTATGGACCATGGCTATACAACACACTTACAAGACATACAGGTGAATTAAAGGGTCAAACATGAATAAATGGGACATGCATTCAAAGTGCAATATACTGTAGACACCGTGCTATTCAAAGCTGCTATTCATCCCATGGTTTTGAGGCAGTACATGATGAGCGTTTAGGCAGACTAGTCTGGTCCTGAATGCCCCAAAACATGGTGGCTGATGACATTTAGACCTTAAGCAAGGTCCAATTCTGCCAAAAAGGATGAGGAGAGTGTGGTAGTCAGACCTCAAGAGTGAAGTATAGCTACAATGGAGTCAGTGCTGCCATTTGGGGCCAATACATTGACCCTTTGAGATCACAAGCTTCTGGGCTAGAAACATTGTTAATAGGAGGAGATATGTATATGATAGGTTACTTCTTGCTGATCCCTGGTGACTGAGATTCAGATTCAGATTACTTTATTGAGCCCAGACTGGGCAATTCATTGCAGCTTGGTGCTCATACAAAGAATAAAAAGTAAAAAATACAGACATGTAACAAGCATTCATCAACAAACAGACAAGGGTGGGTGGACCAGCTCAAGTGTCCTATAAATATCAATAATAAATATAACATCCATATCAAAAAATAAAAAATACTGTGGACCTGCCACCTCTGTACAACAGGATAACCTACACTTGGATTCCCCTGGAGTTCAAGCATCTGATAGCAGATGGAATAAAGCTGTTGGTGTAGCGATTGGTTCTGGTACGAGGGGTCAGATAACGGTGACCAGAGGGCATAATTCTGAATTTGCCTGATAGAGGATGATGAGGGTGGCTTATTATGCCCTTGGCTTTCCTCACCAACTGGTCTTCCCAGAGGGAACACAGATCTCTCTGTCTGACACCGATGATCTTGGAGCAGACATTTACAATGTTAAACAGACTTTTCTTTTCCTTTATGGCTAGGCCATTGAACCAACAGACAAATGAAAAAGTTAAGAGACTTTCAATGAATGCCCGATAGAAGTTGGTCAAGATTCTCTCATTGACATTAAAAGAGTTTAGTTTCCACATCAGATAGATTCTCTGCTGACCACGTTTAACTATGGACTCAGTGTTTATGTCAAACTTGAGTTTAGAATCAAACACTGTTCCCAAGTATTTATAGGACTCCACAATCTGGACATTTTCACCGTGAATGACACTTGGTTTGTGATCCGTATTATGTCTAAAATCAATGATCATTTATTTTGTTTTGGCAACATTCAGGTCCAGGTAACTTTCCTCGCACTTCTCCACAAAGGCAGCTAGTGCAGGACCATGATCAGGGTCAGAATCACTGAGCAGAGAAACCAGGACAGAATCATCAGAGAACTTAACTAACAGCCTGCCCTCCTGGGAAAGCCTAAAGCTGTCAGTATACATGATGAATAAGAGGGGCGACAAAACGCAACCTTGGGGTGAACCCGTATTTGATACAGTCCTACTGGACATTTGGCCATTCACATAGACCTGCTGGACCCTGTCAGTAAGAGAGTTTAAAATCAACATGAGAAGTTGGTCTGGAATATTAAAATGAGATGACAGTCTTTCTATTAAGATATGAGGCTGCATCTTGTTGAAGGCTGAGGAAAAGTCAGCGAATAGTAGTCTAGCATACAATCCTGTTTTTTCTAGATGCTTGTGCACACTGTCTAGTATGAAGAGTTTAAGAAACAGAAAGAGCTGCCGAAGCAGACAACCCGCAACACTCCATATTAGACAAGTTCCTCAAGGTGCAAGGCTCAAAAAACGTAGAATGAAAAAGAGAAATGCCAGCACTCAATCAATGTCCTTTCTTTTTGGCTCTTTATTTTACCTCATCGTGCAGTCAACAACGAACGCGTTTCGACCCAAGTGGTCTTCCTCAGCGTTGTGAATGACAACAGGAAGTTGCGTATTTTTGTACCAGATCACAATGCCCACAATGGGGTCAAAGGTAATTGGAACAGCTGTTCACAATGTACAATTATAATGTCAACATCCATAGAAAAAAATTTCTATGGTGTTCATTATTGATGGAGTGTTCATGTGTGAACTCCATGAAGGTCTTGATATTCACTGTGGTTCAACTGTCTTACAGTTTCTTAGATTAGGGGCCGGCCCTGTTTCTAGGTTAGGTATCAGACGGTTTCCACTATTTATGTATATATTTACTCATGTATATGAATCCTGTCCATGAATATTATGGTTCTTTATAGATGTTGACAGTATAATTGTACATTGTGAACTGCTCTAGTTTAGGTACCGGATGGTTCTACTGTTTATGTATATATTTACTCATGTATATGAATTCTGTCCATGAATATTATTGTTCTTTATGGATGTTGACATTATAATTGTACATTGTGAACAGCTGTTCCAATTACCTTTGACCCCATTGTGGGCATTGTGATCTGGTACAAAAATACGCAACTTCCTGTTGTCATTCACAACGCTGAGGAAGACCACTTGGGGCGAAACGCGTTCGTTGTTGACTGCACGATGAGGTAAAATAAAGAGCCAAAAAGAAAGGACATTGATTGAGTGCTGGCATTTCTCTTTTTCATTCTAGTATGAAGAGTTTAGCATCGTCCACACCCTTATTCGGCTGGTAGGCAAACTGAAGTGGATCCAGTTTGCCATCTATGAGGAACACAATGATCTCTTTCAAGATCCTTTCGAATATTTTCATTACCAATGATGTGAGAGCTACCGGTCTGAACTCGTTTAGTTCTTTGGCCTGATTAGATTTGGGAATGGGTATGACCGTAGATGTTTTCCAGATTGTGGGTATCTTCCCCAAATCAGCACACAACTGGAAGAGTCTGGTGAAGACACCCCCCAGTTGGTCCGCACAGTGATGTAGCGTGCGCCCACAGATAGAGTCAGGACCGGCAGCTTTTCTCATGTTAGTCCTCCTAAGTGAAGTTGTGACACTTTCCTGAGATATCACGACTCCTCCTAGTGGCTCAAGGGACATTCTACATTCAGAGAGATGTTCTCAGAGAAATCAGACCGTTCAAAACGGGAATAGAAAGAATTAAAGGAGTTAGGCAGGTCAGAATTATTCACACCATTAACACTAATAGGCTTCCTGGCCTCACTAGTTTGCTGGTTAATGGAGGCCATGTTCTTGATGCCCTGCCATGCAGCTCTGAGATCTCCTGTGCTATATTGAGTTTCAATTTTTGTTTCAATTTTGACCTGGTATTATAATCAGAGTACCTAGTAGTAAAAGAATAGGTAGACATCAATGACAATGACAACTGCATCAGCAGCATCCCTTCCGTCCTGGAATAACATTGTCAATGTCGACCTGGCTTTTTAAACTTGTATTCCACCCTCTGTGAACATCACAGTTAAGAATGATGCCATTGCATAGGCCTACACATGACCATTGAATAGATAGAATTTAGTTAATATACTTCTGGCAACTGGTGTGACAACTCGTGTGATGACCACATTCATGGGTTTGATTTAAGCATATTTGCATGAATTGAAATTCCAAAACCAAATAGACAAACGATAGGAAGCGCTTGTTGTCTTTTCACACCCCGCCCTGGAGCTAATCAGTCACTGTCCTATGCATGTGGGCGGTGCTTCAAAGCAGCCACACGGCTAGGGTTTGTTGGTAAATCAAGCGCTCCCTTCCCCATTTCATCTTCACAATACAGTGGAAAGAAATAGCGCACCTGGATTTGATATAAACTGATTCAAGGTGTGGCGTATTGGGACTAACAGTTTTAGAATCAATCATACACAGCACTTTGACATACACATGAATTATAAGGACATTTTAAGAATTATCAGGACCTTCTGGCAGTCAAATTTGGGTATGAACGGATGAATATCATCATCATCATCATCAATGCTATAATTCAGCAAATGTCTGTCTGAATGTCTGAAACTGCCATTACTCATCGCTGGCTGCACCAATCGCTCTGAGTTTTCACATGGTTGTTAACCATAATATTAGGAAGAGACTGACAAAGTCCTTTTTTTCAAAATTAATGCATTATATTGGATGACCACATCATGCTATATATGGGGATACTCTGACCTCACGCCCCAGGGTTTCATGATGTCTGAGTCACCACATCATGCCTATTATGGGGATACATGTGACGTAGTGCTTTGTAGACGTAAAGCTTCATAGACGTAAAAGGGAAATGTAGCAGTGCTGAAGACGTGTCCCAGATCACAAATACAACGGGCACAAACGGCATGATAGACATTTTAACAGGTAGTTAATTAATAACACATTCCACAAATAAAATGCATAATTGTCCATTAGATACTATACAACTCTATTTTGGGTGGATCTTTTTTGTATTTCTGGCATTAGGGGGTTAATAACTACAAAATGTCCAAGGGATATTAGCAGGCACCCTCTTGAATTCTTAAGAGGTTGCCCTAAGCTACAAGACTCTGTTCAGCTCAAAAACAGCGCGTCGGCTCCCAACTAAAGTATATGGGAATGCTAAAGAACATATTAAACTAGTGATTAGTGCTAAAATATGAGAAAACAAAGGGCTGCTTTCCATAAGGACATACTTTTCAATATGTGAAGACACACATTGTCTACAACATAACATCTGCCCATGATAAACATCTCTCACTCTTCATTGGCAATTTTAGAACCTCATACAGGTTCAGCATAATAGCTTTTTCACTTGCACAGGATACCACCAAATATGACTAAATTCAATAGACCATGCTGAGCTAATATTGTTCTGCTAAAGACATGGAGAAGTTGGAAAGGTTACACAACAACACTGCTCTAACAGGGAGACAGCATATGTTAGGATGTTGATATTTGCCATATAATTTATTAATAGCCATAGATACTAGAATTTGAGATTGATACTAGGGCAATGTAAGATTACCAAAAAACACACATTAATGCACCTGCATGGGTTTTGTCCAGACTGCTTCAACCAACCAAAAGATTTAGGCAGTTTGCCTGTAGAGTGCAGGGTCGTTAATTAGGCTGTGTTTCTTAATTAACGACCCAACCATTGCAGTATGGGGGAAGGGCAGCAGTTGAACTGAGCTTACAGAACTACAGCAGTGAATTGTTCTGACAGGTGAAAGACAAAATCTGAGTATCCTATTATTGCATCATACTGATTTTTGCCTCACACAAACATCTATTCTAATCACATAATATAAGTGTATTTAAACTGGCTAAAATAAACATTGATAGAAACTGGTTTGGATATGTGATATAGTAGTGATTCTTGTAGCTTGGAGTCACCTCTTAAGAATTCACGAGGGTGCCCACTGATATGCCTCGGGCATTTTTAATTATTAACCCCTCATTGTCCAAAATATATTAAAAAAAATCCATACAAAATAGAGTTGTATGGTATTTAATGCAAATTACTTGGTCTAAATGCATCAAATTTATGTTTATATAGTGTTTGTGAATATGGATATGCACAAAGTATATTGTTAATCATTGAATTGTTAATTAATGCACATTAACCCCTTTATGTACCGATCTCCCCCAAATCCAATAAAGACTCGGTTCAGCCCAAAAACAGTGCGCAGGCTCCCCGACTAAAGTATATGGGAATATTAAACTAGTGATTAGTGCTAAAATATGAGATAACAAAGGATTGCTTTCCAGAAAGGCATACTTTTCAATATGTGAACTTGTGAAGACACACATTGTCTACAACATAACAACTGCCCATGATGAACATCTCTCACTCTTCATTGGCAAGTATTAGAACCTCATGCAGGTTCAGCATAATAGTTTTTTCACTTGGACAGGATACCACCAAATATGACTAACTTCAATAGTCTATGCTGGGCTAATATTGTTCTGCTAAAGACATGGAGAAGGTGGAAAAGTTACACAACACTGCTCTAACAGGGACACCATGTGTTAGTATGTTGCTATTTGCCTTATAATTTACTAATAGACATACCGTAGATACTAGAAATTGAGATTGATACTAGGGCAATGTAAGATTACCAAAAAAACACACATTAATGCACCTGCATGGGTTTTGTCCAGACTGCTTCAACAAACCAAAAGATTTAGGCAGTTTGCCTGTAGGGTGCAGGGTCGTTAATTAGGCTGTGTTGCTTAATTAACGACCCAACCATTGCAGTATGGGGGAAGAGCAGCAGTTGAACTGAGCTGACAGAACTATGTTATCCAAAAATGTTTTGGATATGTGATATAGTAGTGATTCTTGTAGCTTGGAGTCACCTCTTAAGAATTCACGAGGGTGCCCTCTGATATGCCTCGGGCATTTTTAATTATTAACCCCTCAATGTCCAAAATATTAAAAAAAAAATCCATACTCTGACCTCACGCACCATGGTTTGATTATGTTTGAGTCACCACATCATACCTATATGGGATACTCTGACCTCACGCCCCAGGGTTTCATTATGTCTGAGTCACCACATCATGCCTATTATGGGGATACATGTGACCTAGTGCTTTGTAGACGTAAAGCTTCATAGACGTAATAGGGAAATGTAGCAGTGCTGAAGACGTGTCCCAGATCACAAATACAACGGGCACAAACGGCATGATAGACATTTTAACAGGTAGTTAATTAATAACACATTCCACAAATAAAATGCATAATTATGCATTAGATACTATACAACTCTATTTTGGGTGGATGTTTTTGTATTTCTGGCATCAGGGGGTTAATAACTACAAAATGTCAAAGGGATATTAGCAGGCACCCTCTTGAATTCTTAAGAGGTTGCCCTAAGCTACAAGACTCGGTTCAGCCCAAAAACACCGCGCCGGCTCCCAACTAAAGTATATGGGAATGCTAAAGAACATATTAAACTAGTGATTAGTGCTAAAATATGAGAAAACAAAGGATTGCTTTCCAGAAAGGCATACTTTTCAATATGTGAAGACACACATTGTCTACAACATAACATCTGCCCATGATAAACATCTCTCACTCTTCATTGGCAATTTTAGAACCTCATACAGGTTCAGCATAATAGCTTTTTCACTTGGACAGGATACCACCAAAATGACTAAATTCAATAGACTATGCTGAGCTAATATTGTTCTGCTAAAGACATGGAGAAGTTGGAAAAGTTACACAACAACACTGCTCTAACAGGGAGACAGCATATGTTAGGATGTTGATATTTGCCTTATAATTTACTAATAGACATAGATACTAGAAATTGAGATTGATACTAGGGCAATGTAAGATTACCAAAAAACACACATTAATGCACCTGCATGGGTTTTGTCCAGACTGCTTCAACCAACCAAAAGATTTAGGCAGTTTGCCTGTAGAGTGCAGGGTCGTTAATTAGGCTGCATTGCTTAATTAACGACCCAACCATTGCAGTATGGGGGAAGGGCAGCAGTTGAACTGAGCTTACAGAACTACAGCAGTGAGTTGTTCTTACAGGTGAAAGACAAAATCTGAGTATCCTGTTATTGCATCATACTGATTTTTGCCTCACACAAACATCTATTCTAATCACATATTATAAGTGTATTTAAACTGGCTAAAATAAACATTAACATAAACTATTTTGGATATGTGATATAGTAGTGATTCTTGTAGCTGGGAGTCACTTATTAACCCTTAATGTCCAAAATATATAAAAAAAAAAATCCATACAAAATACAGTTGTATGGTATTTAATGCAAATTACTTGGTCTAAATGCATCAAATTAATCTTTATATAGCGTTTGTGAATATGGATATGCACAAAGTATATGATTATTAATTATTGAATTCTTAATTAATGCACATTAACCCCTTTATGTACCGATCTCCCCCAAATCCAATAAAGACTTGGTTCAGCCCAAAAACAGCGCGCAGGCTCCCAACTAAAGTATATGGGAATGCTAAAGAACATATTAAACTAGTGATTAGTGCTAAAATATGAGAAAACAAAGGATTGCTTTCCCGAAAGGCATACTTTTCAATATGTGAAGACACACATTGTCTACAACATAACATCTGCCCATGATAAACATCTCTCACTCTTCATTGGCAAGTATTGGAACCTCATGCAGGTTCAGCATAATAGCTTTTTCACTTGGACAGGATACCCCCAAATATGACTAACTTCAATCGTCTATGCTGGGCTAATATTGTTCTGCTAAAGACATCGAGAATTTGGAAAAGTTACACAACCAGACTGCTCTAACAGGGAGACAGCATATGTTAGGATGTTGATATTTGCCTTATAATTTACTAATAGACATAGATACTAGAAATTGAGATTGATACTAGGGCAATGTAAGATTACCAAAAAACACACATTAATGCACCTGCATGGGTTTTGTCCAGACTGCTTCAACCAACCAAAAGATTTAGGCAGTTTGCCTGTAGAGTGCAGGGTCGTTAATTAGGCTGTTTTGCTTAATTAACGACCCAACCATTGCAGTATGGGGGAAGGGCAGCAGTTGAACTGAGCTTACAGAACTACAGCAGTGAATTGTTCTGACAGGTGAAAGACAAAATCTGAGTATCCTATTATTGCATCATACTGATCGATCTATTCTAATCACATAAGTGTATTTAAACTGGCTAAAATGATCATTGATAGAGAATATTTTGGATAAGTAATACAGTAGTGATTCTTGTAGTTTGGAGCCCTGAATCAGCACCTTAAAAAACACTGCCTTATTTTTTCCCTGTGATTCAAGGACTTGCTTCCCTGCCTTTGGGGCCGTTTGTGCCGATTGGAAATCCAATCCCAGTCACCTGATTGGCCAACAGCCCTGTCACTCATCCCTGTCACTCGCTCACAATGTCATCTGCTTTCCCAATATTCCAATGGGTTCATATGAACCAATCACCGTTAAGACTGACGTTTGGACAATGCCCATCCTAGAAACTGCTGTGGTGGAGAGGGACTTCAGTCTGAATAATGAAGTGAAACGAAATGACAATTCAGACTGAGGTCAGGCCACTGATCTCCCCCAAATCCCATAAAATACATATTTTGAGAGATAAATGCATCAGATTTGCTTCCGATAGTGTTTATCCATGAATGTGAAAGGCACAATATATCTGATTTTAGAATCAGGCATTTTTTAGACATTAACATGCACATGCCTAACACACAATAACGTAACATCAATAATCAATGAAAATGCAACAAATTTGCTTTCCAAAATAATTCCTTATCTTTATTACCACTACATCCCCTTTCCCGTGAATCTTTACATATAGATTGGCAGGGCTCAGTGGCCTGATCTGCCTGAGCTGACATTTTTCATGCAAACGTCTCTCGCAGGGTCTGATGCCCATTGCCCATCAAAATTTTGCCACAAAGCAGCTTAAAAGTTGTCCCTCTACATTCCCAATGAATGCTTGATGATAGTGCAACTAGGTTTCAAGAAGATGCACGTCCTTTATCATTCTGTTCTCCCAGACTAATAGTCTTTCCTCCACAAAACAGTTGCAGTACCTTAATGTTCAGATGGCACTTGCCTGGAATGCTTCACACAAGAAAGATGGGGAGAGTGTGGTAGTCAGACCTCAAGAGTGAAGTATAGCTACAATGGCCATTTGGCCAATTCATTGACCCTCTGAGATCACAAGCTTCTGGGCTAGAAACATTGTTAATAGGAGGAGATATGTACATGATAGGTTAGTTCTTGCTCATCCCTGGTGACTGACCTGGTATTGTAGTCACAGTACCTAGTAGTAAAAGAATAGGTAGACATCAATGACAGTGACAACTGCATCAGCAGCATTCCTTCCGATCTGGAATGACATTGGGTGCAATTACTGATCGCGGTGGTGTAGCCAGGTATGGTGTAAGTCCTCTCATTGGCTGCATGGCAGCAAATCAGCTTTGGGGCCGTGCTCATTGGCTGCATGGCAGCAAATCAGGTCTGGGGACCTGATTAGGCCTGAAAGTCTATACCACCAGGCCTGATCCTGGGCTTACCAAATAATTATACATAATAATTAAAACCAGCCATCAAGAGCTTCAACTCATGATGAACAGCAGGGGAGTACGGTAAGATTTTGATTGGGGGATAAGGTGATTTCTGGACCATTTGACGTGGTAAATGGTAAATGGTAAATGGTGCATTTATATAGCGCCTTTATCCAAGGCGCTTTACATAGATTGTGCATAACATTCACCCATTCACACACACATTCATACACTGATGGCAGTGGAAACCATGCAAGGTACCTACTAGCACATCAGGAGCAATTAGGGGCTCAGTGTCTTGCTCAAGGACACTTTGACACTAACTCTGCGGGAGCCCGGGATTGAACCGGCACCCTTGCATTTACCATCCGGTGACTCTACCCCTGAGCCACTGCTGAGCCTTGCAGGTTTGCAGGTTTTAATTATTCTGGGTAATTATTTGGTAACCTCAGGCCCTCCAGGGCTGGTGGTAGAGGCTTCCGGCCTACCCCAAGGCCCCAGACCTGATTTGCTGCCATGCAACCAATGAGAAGACTTACACCATACCCGGCTACACCACAACGATTGAGAATTGCACCCATTGTCAATGCCGGCCTGGCTTTTTGAACTTGTATTCCACCCTCTGTGAACATCACAGTTACGAATGGTTCCATTGTATAGGCCTACACATGACCGTTGAATAGATAGAATTTAAGTCATATACTTCTGGCAACTGGTGTGACAACTCGTGTGATGACCACATTTCATGGGTTTGATTTAAGCATATTTGCATGAATTGAAATTCCATAACCAAATAGGCAAACACTGTCCTATGCATGTGGGCTGTGCTTCGAAGCACCCGCACGGCCAGAGTTTGTTGGTAAATCAAGCGCTCACTTCACCAGTTCATATTCACAAAACAGTGGAAAGAAATAGCGCACCTGAGTTTGATATAAACTGATTCAAGGTGTGGAGTATTGGGACTAACGGTTTTACAATCAATCATACAAGCTCTTTGACATACACATGAATTAGAAGGACATTTAAGAATTACCAGGACCTTCCGGCAGTCAGCAATCAGAAGCTCAGAATCTGTGTATTGTGTGAATATATTCATGAGGTCCTGCTAATACAAAAGTCTGACACTAGGGGGCGACATGCTGACACACAGAATACACAGAATTCACGTTTTTATGTATTAACAGGACATCTCTGTTTTTTTGCATTTTTAGGCTCTATAGACCCATAGAAACGCTTCTACATTTTTAGATTTTCTCATGTTTTAGGAGGACATCAAAATTGTCCCGCTAATAAAAATGTCCTTCTAGTGTGGTGAGTAAACTTGCAAAATGTCCTCCTAATACACCCGGGCAGACGCACACACACACACACACACACACACACACACACACACACACACACACACACACACACAACACACACACACACACACACACACACACACACACACACACACACACACCACACACACACACACACACACACACACACACACCTGACTACATGACAGATGCAGCAACTTGGCCAGTAGTTCCACAAGTCCAAGGACAGTGAGCTTGGCAGCATCTATTTACCTCAGGGCAGTCAGGCAGCAGGTGCGGTGAGCACCTGGTAAGCTGGCACTGGAAGGACAATTACTGTATCTGTCTTCCTTTTTTTTATCCCACGATTTTGCAACCCATTTTTCACCCAGTGCCAATTCCTAATGTGATCCTGGGCTGTACGCACCCTCCGCTAACCTGGGGAGGCAGCAGACTGGCCTCATGCTTCCTTCAATGCATGAGGAGTCCAAGCTGCCTTCTTTTCACCTGACAGGGGGGAGTTTCCCTGGTTGGACGTAGCGCGTGGAAGGAACACGTTATTCCAACCAGTTCCTGTCCCCTCCATCAGGCGCCCCGGCTGGCCAGGGGGAGGCAGTTTAGAGTCCAGGATTACAGCATGTTTTTTGTGAGGGTATCTACCCTAGGGGACACGGGGAGAACATGTGAGGGTATCTACCCTAGGGGACACAGGGAGAACATGTGAGGGTATCTACCCTAGGGGACACGGTGAGAACATGCAAGCTTCACACAGAAAGGCCCTTTCACCAACCCCGCCTCGGGTATGGGCACTGATGACGCGGAGGAGACCCGCCACATTTGGTTTCATTTTTATGCTCTCAAAGAGTTACATCTGGTTAACCAACTTTCTATCATTTAGTCTGCGGAGCCCACCTGGAACCTGGAAAATCCATAGATTGGCCGCACCGTTTTATAAGCCGCAGGGTCAAAAGCATGCGAGTAGTAGGCTTATAGTCCGGAAATTACGGGACATATAGAGCTCCCTACTTTGCATACATGTACAGTGTTCCGTGCATCAGTGCCGTGGGATACATTCTAAAACCTTTTAGCCGTGACAGGGAAGAGCGCGAGGGTCAAACACTTAATGAAAACGACAAATCTCTCTCCTCCTCTAAGGGTGGTGGTGGTGGAGGAGGGGGGGAGAGGGTTATTCCACAGAGGTCTGGCCTCCATCATTCTACAGGGCCAGAGGGGCGAGAAAGACAATCCTTTTTTTTCATGTTTCCAGTAGAACAGTGAAGTAATCTCTGAAGGAATTATTCCATCTAACACGCATCACCTGGATTCAACCAAGAACAATGAGAGAGGGTGATGGAAGGTTCTGGGGAAGGAAAATGGAGTAATTTCCCGTTGTACGGTGTCTGAGCTTTTCTATTGTTACATGGACCAGAGATGTGTTTTTTTTTTTCTTTTTCTTTCTTTCTGAGAGAGAGAGAGAGAGAGAGAGAGAGAGAGAGAGAGAGAGGAGAGAGAGAGAGGAGAGAGAGGAGAGAGAGAGAGAGAGAGAGAGAGAGAGCGCCAGGGGCGGATGTAACATGGCTCATTTTGGGGGGGGGGCAAGAGAACATGTTGGAGGGGCAAGAGAGAATGGTATGGGGCCGCATCCATACCATTTTCGGTTATAGGACTTTTATTAGTCAAGTAAAGCATCAATAATAACATCAGTTGTTGTTGACACGCAGCATGCATAAAGCTAAAGGTCTGACTCAGAGAGTTTTCTGTTTTCAATGATGAAATGCTGTTGGTTTAGTGGTGACACAGCTGTAGTTAGTTAGTAGCAGTAGTAGTGTTTCACATCATTTTAAATATAAGCACTTTAATTTGAAATATCTTGGGTTGTTTTGCATGCCATCATGTTTGGTGGGGCAGTCTGGGCATTTAGGGGGGGCATTGCCCCCCATGCCCATGCCTAGATCCGCCCCTGTATTGTTACATGGACTATATGTGTTTTTTCTCTTTTTTCTTTCTGAGAGAGAGAGAGAGAGAGAGAGAGAGAGAGAGAGAGAGAGAGAGAGAGAGAGAGAGAGAGAGAGAGAGAGAGAGAGAGAGAGAGAGAGAGAGAGAGAGAGAGACATGGCTACCTTCTCTTATTACTTCCATAGACCTACAGTATTCTTGCATTTTCCTGGTACAGGAAGATTATGGGGATGTCAACATCCCACAGACCATCTTTGAGCAAGCCACACTAGGGCAGTCTGATCCCTCTCATATACTGTACCCTGAGTTTAGGTTACTGCCGTCAGGTAGGAGGTACGAAGCTCCAAAATGGAGATATAATAGATTTAAATACTCCTTTGTACCAATGTCCATTTCACTCCTCAATAATTCTCTTGCGGAGGGGGGAAGGGGAGGGAGGAGAAGACTGTGATTGTCGTTATGATGCTGCTAGAACTGCACTAGTTTTGGTACTGTTGTATTTATTCTATTTATATCTACATTCTTTCTATGACTACTTAACTAAGCACTACTTTGGGAGGTGGTATGTAAGCCTGATGAGGTGTACCAGTCACTACTATTGTACTGTATGTACTGTACTGTATTGTCCTGTATTGTCTGTTGCTGCAAGTCTGTATGTCCAAGACAAATTTCTCGAACGAGACTAAATAAAGTAACCTTGAACCTTGAGCTGTGCTGTGACGTTTGGTTAAAAGGAACCCTGCCTAATGAGATAAATATGGATAATACATTATACTTGCCTTCTATAACTAGAATTGAACATTTAAAACCTAAAACATGGGCTAAAAACATAGGTCATGTTTTTATCCCATGGGGGTCGTCATTTTACTGTGCCTGTCACATGACCTGTCCTAGTGATGACATCACAGGGGATCACTCCGCAGTAGAACTAAAACAAGTAGAGCACATTGAGAAAGATTGTTTACAATGCCTAATTGTATCCATAAAAGTGAATGACAAGACAAAAACATACGGTAGGCCTGCTTTCGCCCCAAAAATATTTTTGATGTGAGAAGTGGAGGGACGCCGTCCCCCCGCGTCCCCCTGACACTACACCCCTGCCAGAGACAGAGACAGAGACAGACCCCTGCCAGAGACAGAGACAGAGACAGAGACAGCCTGGAGACAGATGCAGACTGCCTGGCAGTTGGAGTGGAAACTCCAGTCTCTGTACAGCTCCATATTTATCAGTGCACTGAGGCTGACAGACAGATAAAAAACAACAACGTCAAAGCAGAGATGAAAACAGTCTCCACACCTGTGTCTCCACACCTGCTCCCCACTCAAGTACTGTCACTTAAAGGTCACCCGCAGGTTCCAGTGTTGCCAACTGCCAAAATCCAAAATACACTAGTGGCACTTCCAAAATGCACTAGAATGTGCGAGATGCTTGCCTGGAAGGCAAGACTTGGGATAATTGACATGAATATTTTCTTTTTAACTCTTGAGAGTGTATAAATGAAACCAAATGGACCCTTGCGGGTCCATTTGGTTTCATTTTTACACTCTCAAAGAGTTACATCTAGTTAACCAACTGACCACTGGTTGAAAACCACTGTCATACGAGGGAAAAATGGTGAAAAACGAGGGTTTCATTTCTGGCACCTGTCAGACGATTTCGCCCCAACTCACCAGCAAAAAAAAGCACTAGACTTTCCGTCAGGAGGTTTTCACTAATTCTGGCACTAGCGGGTCTGGAAAAAAAACTAACTATAGTGACAAATACGCCAAGTTGGCAACACTGGTGATGCCGTATATACAGTATATATAGAGCTTAGCCGTCCCGCCTCCCTTGTGGCGTCGCTCTTGTTCCAGAAACGGATTCAAAAAGGGTTCATATAAAGCCATTCACATAGAGTTGCACAGTGACGTCACCGCCCCGGTTCCGGAAGTCTTTTCCTCATTCATTTTTCTCATAGACTTTTCGAAAATGGTTAAAAAAAAACACGACGAAAAGTCTATGAGAAAAATGAATGGGGAAAGA
Source organism: Benthosema pterotum (assembly GCA_039105355.1). NCBI lineage: Eukaryota > Metazoa > Chordata > Actinopteri > Myctophiformes > Myctophidae > Benthosema > Benthosema pterotum. The sequence continues at coordinate 43,775,795 of CM076984.1, read as the reverse complement.
CTTCCGGAACCGGGCAGTGACGTCACTGCGCATCTCTATAGGGCTGGGACGATATTGGTCCCTCACAATACGATATAGGTGGCGATATTAGGCCTTCCATAATGAATATATCATGATATTTGATATATTGCGATATTTGCGATATATCAATATATTGCATGAAATTCATCAGCAATATATCATGATACTGTAACTGCAGCTGAAAAACAAAAACAATAAAAAACTAAAATACAAAAATCAGAACTTACTAATGTATATCCTCAGTTATTAATCTTATCTTTTATTTGTCTCAACTGATTCTCATACCAGGCTTTTTGTTTTTATCTTGTGTTTGTTTTTTTGTGAATGAAGCAGCTATAGGAGTCATTTAACATTTTAGTTCTGCGACCAATTTTCCTCCCGGAATTGTTCCTCAGCAATATACGATATATATTGCGGGAGGAAGTATACGATATTATCACAATAACGAGATTTCAGTACAGCCCTAATTCACACCCATGTATAAGACCAACTCGGGTCGTGACAAATCATGACAACGCACACAACGTTTTGGGACAGTCAAATAAGTAGAGAAACAAAACAAAATAAGGTGTTGTATCCTGCTGCTGTGTTCCGTTTTGCTATTTAGATATTGCATGATAATATTGTGTTTGTTGTCATGATTTGGCATTAACACGACGCCCAAAAGCCGCGTTCAGGGTCGGACAGCCGCGAGGATTGTATATCGAGCACAGAGCGATTCATTACTGGCGTCGTAGGTTGGACGTTCTACTAATCTTAAATAGGCTACTATCTCCCCACAACATCTCCATAGCTGCTGATCTAGCACTGGCAGTGTTTGTGGGTTCGTGGGGCCCTTACTGCAGGGGCGGATCTAGGCATGGGCATGGGGGGGGGGGGGGGGGGGCATACCATTTTCAAATGAAAGTGCTTTATTAAAAAAAATTAAGTGCTATATTTAAAATGATTTGAAAACTCTACTACTGCTACTAACTAACTACAGCTGTGTCACCACTAAACCAACAGCATTTCATCATTGTAAACAGAAAACTCTCTGAGTCAGACCTTTAGCTTTATGCATGCTGCGTGTCTGCTGCAACTTCAACAACAACTGATGTTATTATTGATGCTTTACTTGAATAATAAAGGTCCTGTAACCGAAAATGGTATGGGGGCGGCTTCGCGCCACGGGCGATGAAGCCGCCCCCACACCATTTCCTCTTGCCCCTACAACATGCCACCCCCCCCCCAATGGGACATGCTACATCCGCCCCTGCTTTACTGCATACCCCCCCCCCCCCCCCCCCCTTAGATCCGGTCCTGACTCCATCCTCCCCCCTGCCTCATCCATCCCTCTCCCTCTCCCTCTCCCTCTCTCTCTCTCTCTCTCCATTGTGTTCTGCCATGCAGGTGTCAGTGTTTCATATTATTAGTGTTTTGCTGTGTGCCTCATGTGGCAGTTAATGCAGCGCAGTGATCTGGAGCGGTTGCTATGGAAACGGCTCTGTGTTCCCGGTGCTCAGAGGGAGGAGGAGGCAGAGGGGGAGACATTCCATCAAGCTCTGATTCGCTCACAGCACCGTCTGCATCTCTGTCTATGGACGTGCACATGCACACGCAAGTCGCGCATGCATGCACGCACGGCACGCACACGCGCGCACGCACGCACACACGCACGCACGCACGCACGCACAGCACACAATTGTGTGTGTCTTTTGGCTGTTTTGTAGCCTGGCTCCAAACCCATCCTGACTACCTTATTGCTTCCCTCCTTCTAATTGGCCGACAGCCCTGTCACTCAACAGTCGCCTCCTCCAATGCTTCTTTAAAGAAGTGTTGGGTTTTATGAACATCTTCATCTTTACTATTAACAGGGGTGTAGCTAGCAATTCTGGGGCCCCTGCAAAGCATTTCCCACTGGCGCTGGGGGGGAGGTGAAGGGGGAATTTCACCCATTTTCAACATTTTTTTTCTGAGAGCGTACAAATGGAACCAAATGAACCCTAACGGGTTCATTTGGTTCCATTTGTACGCTCTCAGAAAAAAAGAAGCGTCTAAAGAAATCCATTAACATGATGAAATATATCTGGTGATGTCATCAAGATGTTCCACCATGACCTCCATTTATAGGAAACACAGCATGGGGAACTTTTTTATCATGTCCACCTAGCACCTCTAAGGTATACTAATGACATGAATGTTGAAAATGGGTGCCCCCCCCCCCCCCCCCCCCCCCCCCCCCTATTTTAGGCCCCCCTAAAATAATCTAACTTTTCCGCACCTATCGACACCACTGCTAGTAACGCTCGTCGGCTGTGTTTGTTAAGTTGTCAAAGATTTGCTCCACATTTTTGCCATTTTCAAAAATATCAGACCTAGAGTTTCATAGTGGCACACTTGGTAATGCCCATCCCAGAACCTACTATGGATGAGATGGACTTCAGTCTGAATAATGAAGTTACAATTCAGACTGAGGTCAGGCTAGCTGTTTGCGTCATTAGCATTTTGTTTTATTGCTGTCCAAAAGACTCATCATTCAAAATGTAATCAAGCAAACTCTCCAAACAAGAGGGTCATTTCGGAAACAAAACAGGCAAACAATTTATCAACACGGCTATTTCTAGATGTGTACTGTAGACTAATTTGGACGATGCATATTTTAACTCCTGTGAGTGTAAACATGAAACCAAATGGATCCGCAAGGGTCCATTTGGTTTTTATGCTCTCAAAGAGTTACATCTGGTTAATCAACTTTCCATCATTTAGCCTGGGGACCACCTGGAACCCTCTCAAGAACCACTGGTGGTCCCCGGACCACCAGTGGTACTCACATAATCAAGGTGGTACTCACATTGACCAATCCACCTTAACACAAGCAGGACTGGGAATGCAAATACGCCTACTAATTAAGACTAACTCTTGGGTCTCTGAGACCCGTAACAACCTCACCCATTCTCTCCCTTAAACAGTTCACACCTCCATGCCCAGAGCAGCTCTATTGTTCCAGCTAACATTCCAATTGAATATCCAACCAGGAAGGACAAAGGTTGGAAAACAGGTTTGAGGATAAGTGGGGGAGGAGGGTGACGACGGGTCCACATGACCCGTCATTGGAAGGTAGAATCGCTTCTAAATTCATATTTAGAAAATATTACAGACGAAAAGAAAAACAGAGATGACTTGAATTGCATATTTAGGAAAAGTCATGGAAGGGGAACTTTTTCAGACCATCACGGAGGCAGAGAGTCATTAGTCTTAGAGAGTTAAAATTCATCATCTTAGTTAGTCATTTTGATGTGTTAATTTGCCTGTTTTGTTTCCCAAATCCAGCCTGGAATTGTGGATGGCTAGAAAGCAGGGAAAGACACAGAGGCAGAGTGCAATGTACTGCCTTCAAGACAAATTTATCTTGTGTTGTGTACCTATCTACCTGGTTGCCCGATCGGGCAACCAGGTAGCAGTCTTCACTTGCCCAACCATTTTTTTTTTACTTGCCCCGGGCAAGCGGGCAAGTGTTAGTGTCAAGCCCTGTAATGCTGTCCGTTATAGTAGCAATCCTCCACATCAGTGTTCCTTCATTTGGCTGTTTCAGAGAGCACTGAGCGCTGCCTATAAATACACCATGTGACATGATGGGGAAATGGCAGCCAACAAAGACAGCTATTAGTGAGTGACCTTTACGTGTGTCTGCAGCTCTGCACTCCTGTCTATAGACCGCAGTGTTGGGCAGATTACATATTACTGTAATATCATTACTTTTTACTCTGCAAAAATGGGTAAAAAGTAATGCATTACTTTGCAAGTAACGCCAAGTTACTTGTTTAAAATGAGCTTGTTGTTGCATGAAAAATAGAACAGATTTACAAGCTACCGACAGGTACTGTAACAACAGAGATTCTATTTTCTGACACTAGATTCTAGTTTCTGACATAAAATTCTAGCTTCAGGCCTAGATTCTAGTTTCAGGCGCTAGATTGTAGTTTCTGACATTAGATTGTAGTTTCTGACATTAGATTGTAGTTTCTGAATCAACATATTTCATGATAAAGACCACTAGAATTATTTATATTTTGGCGCCGATGTCTATAGAGCAGCTCCTGTCTCCTCTCACATAGACCAACACTTCTACCTGCTACTGACTCATAGAGAGAGAGAGTGTGTGTGTGTGTGTGTGTGTGTGTGTGTGTGTGTGTGTGTGTGTGTGTGTGTGTGTGTGTGTGTGTGTGTGTGTGTGTGTGTGTGTGTGTGTGTGTGTGTGTGTGTGTATTTAGAGATAGAAGCCTGCAGCTTGTGACAGAATGAATGTGTTTCTGTTCAGGTGATTTGTGTAAGAGCCCCTCTGAAGGTAATGAAGCATGTGGCATCTGGAGTCCATGTTTTTGTTACAAACGTCTCTGTCAAGCAGAGAATCAGTGGAACGTAAAATGAAAACACTGTGTTATTGATGTGACACAGGGGTGTCAAACTCTGCCCCGCGGGCCAAATTTGACCCGCTGTGTAATTTCATTTGGCCCTTGAGACATTATCAAATTAAAGGGGAAGACCACCCATTTTCAACATTTTAATATGTCATTAATATACCTTAGAGATGTTGTGTGGACATGATAAAAAAGTTCCCCCAATTCTGTATTTCCTAAAAATGGAGGTCTGAAAAAAATCATTAACATGGTGAAATACATGTGATGTTACATGTTAATGATTTTTCTTTCAGACCCATTTTTCCTGAGAGGGTACAAATGTGAACTAAATGGACCCTAGCGGGTCCATTTGGTTCCATCTCAGGAAAATTGGCTGGAATTTCCCTTTAAAAAGGTTAGTTCGTTCAAACTTGGCCCACGGCTTTGTTCAGTTTTACATTTTGGCCCACTCTGTATCTGAGTTTGACACCCCTGAAGTAGAGAATCAGTGAACCGTAAAATAAAAACAGTGTGTTATTGATGTGACAGATGAGTCCTTACCAGGTTAGCCAGGATGTAATGAAACCCCTTGGCGTTCTTGCCTTGTTCAACAATCTGTGGGAGAAAAAAAGAAAGAAGACACAATTTACAATTTACAATTCAGGCATTTAGCAGACGCTCTTGATCCAGAGCGACTTACAATGGTGACAAGTTTACAATTTAATCAGGATTTACAACACCTTTTACAATATACAATGAAGCGCTAAAAACATAATTCATTAGGCCACCTATAAAAGTCATTGCAGCAGGTATTGTGGGTTGGTATGTAATACAAGTGCTATGGGCTGAGATGGAGTCTGAAGAGCAGGGCTTCGAACCGGTTCAAAAAACAAAAACCGAAACAAACAGAATTCTAGGGGATTTTTTTCAAGGAACGGAAACGAAAACGGAAACGAAATGGTCTTCAACTGTTCCGGAACGAAATGCTACTCTGAAATCCACAAAACCGGTTAATAATAATTTTCGTTCTCAATACATAAATACATAAAGGTGCTCTTTGTAACACAGCTATCTGATCTCCGTCGGTAGTTTTGGAGCCAGGAGGGAGAAGAGCTTGGGGCGCGTGGAGCATTGTCCAGGCGTTTTTACTGGGGCTACTGCTAGCTTCCCAGTGTCGGCTGATCGGAGTGCACGGGAGGGCTTGTAGGGTTTTATGAGGCCACTGAGGTAAGGTGCAGTCAAACCTTTGGTTGCTTTGAATGCAAGCGTGAGAGTTTTGAACACTGTGCGTGCAGCGACTGGGAGCCAATGGAGGGAGCGGAGAAGCGGAGTGACATGTGAGAATTTTGGCTGGTTAAAGACCAGACGGGCTGCAGCATTTTGGATCAATTTGGAGGGGCTTAAGTGCACATGCCGGTAGACCAGTAAGGAGGGAGTTACAGTAGTCCAGTTTAGATATGACTGTTGTCTGGATGAGAAGCTGGGCTGACTCTTGGGTGATGAAGGGTCTAATCCGTCTGATGTTGTGGAGTGTGAACCTACAGGATCGGGTGACAGCTGCGATGTGTGTTTTAAATGAGAGCTGGCTGTCTAGGACAATGCCAAGGTTTTTCGCCGTAGGGGCTGAGGTTACCATGGCGTTGTCAACGGATATGGTTAGCTCCTGTATCGGGGAGGACTTAATCCCCTGATACACTAGCAATATTTTAATCAATATCAACATCAACGGGCAACATGATGAGACACATGGCAACAGGCAACATTAAAAGGGGAATTCCAACCATTTTCATTTTTCCTGAGAGTGTACAAATGTTTGTTACAAACATTTGTACACTCTCAGAAAAAAGGAAGCCTTAGTGTGCATTGAATCATTTTCATCCAACTGCCACCCAACTCAAAATGTTAAAAAATCCTTGTTTTTGTCCACCGCAGTGAAGCAGCAGCAGCAGCATTGGTTTCAGTCTGAGGGAAAGGATCAGGTGACGCCAGGGAGGGCTGTGATTGGAGGATTCCAAAATATTGACCAGTAGAGGGCGCTAAAGATCTGACTTTTCTGAACAACCAGGAGTGGATCATTTTGTTTAGAAAGGTGAAAAGTCAACGTTGATCGTTGACGTTGCTTGTTGATGTTGATCAAAACATTGCTAGGTGTATCAGGGCCCTTAGCAGGGAAAAAGAGACACAGTGGAAATTCAGGAGTATATGCGTGGCTGAATGCCTGCCTGCGCGTTGAGTAGTGTAGTGTAGTGCTGTTATGTAAGGGCTAATGTATAATGTCTGAGTGGTCGTAGCTGAAAGATAAGTCACCCGCTCAGTGATTTAGCTATCAACCACGACCACTCAGGCGTACATCATCGCACTTATTACATGGCAACGAATAGAATCCATTTCCGAGTGCTGCTGCAGGCTTTTTTTTCCATATGTTTTCAAAATAACATTTTTGAGAGCAATGTTTTAGCGGTAAAGGTACATCGTTTTAATCCTGGGCTCTAGACTGCCTCCCCCTGGCCAGCCGGGGCGCCTGATGGAGGGAACAGGAATGTATATACACATCTATCTATGTTGCTTCATCACATGGTCTGGATAAAAACAAACTGGTGATTAACGGGTTGATGAGAGAGAGAGAGAGAGAGAGAGAGAGAGAGAGAGAGAGAGAGAGAGAGAGAGAGAGAGAGAGAGAGAGAGACAGAGAGAGAGACAGAGAGAGAGAGAGAGAGAGAGGAGAGAGAGAGAGAGAGAGAGACAGAGAGAGAGAGAGACAGAGAGAGAGACAGAGAGAGAGAGAGAGTGTGTGTGTGTGTGTGTGTGTGTGTGTGTGTGTGTGTGTGTGTGTGTGTGTGTGTGTGTGTGTGTGTGTGTGTGTGTGTGTGTGCGTGCGTGCATGCGTGCGTGTGTCAGGCAGAGAGAACAGATCGTTGAATATTCATTGTTACATGCTCTTCCTGTGATCTTCCAGTGTGAATAATGAGGACAACAGAACAGCAGAAACTGAACACAGACTCTGTTTCATTCTGAAGTGAGAAAGAAGAATCTCCTCATTACCATAACAGCTGACCTGTTAAAAAGTGGCATCAAAATTGCCTTAATGAAAAACGGAAATACCCCTTTGGTTGATTAGACAAACAATTGATCCTCTCTCTTGCCTGGTTCATATTTCATCTACAACGTTGTATCTGCTCTCATCCGGTACTTGTGTAGTGCTAGTGCACGAAGACCAGGGGCGGATCTAGGCATGGGCGTGGGGAAGGGTGGGCGTGGGGGGGGGGGGGCAATGCCCCCCTAAATGCCCTGACTGCTCCACCAAACATGATGGCATCCAAAACAACTCAAGATTCCCAAGAAATTAAAGTGCTTATATTTAAAATGATATGAAACACTACTACTGCTACTAACTAACTACAGCTGTGTCACCACTAAACCAACAGCATTTCATCATTGAAAACAGAAATCTCTCTGAGTCAGACCTTTAGCTTTATGCATGCTGCGTGTCTGTTGCAACTTCAACAACAACTGATGTTATTATTGATGCTTTACTTGACTAATAAAAGTCCTGTAACCGAAAATCGCGGCACGGGCGATGAAGCCGCAACCATACCATTTTCTCTTGCCCCTCCAACATGTTCTCTTGCCCCCAAATGGGACCAAATGGGACATGTTACATCCGCCCCTGACGAAGACTCACATTTCTCACACGTTTCATCCATGGTGTAAAGTACATTTACATAAGTAATGCATAACCTAGAAAAAAAGGACACAAAAAGGGACAAATCTGTGCACATGAATGTCAAATCCATCTAACATGTCACAGGAAAACAAACAGCACACTGCTGGAGAATTGAAGTCATTGTGGTGTACTTGTGCATTGCCGATCAGTGTTGCCAACTTGGCACATTTGTCACTATATTTAGCTTTTTTCCAGATCCCCCTAGTGCCAAAATTAGTGGAAAAACTCCTGGTGGAAAATCTAGTGCTTTTTTGCTGGTGAGTTGGGGTGAAATTGGTTGACAGGCGCCAGAGATAAAAGCCTCGTTTTTCACCATTATTCCTCCAATGATAGAGTCCTCCTTCCTTCCTAGAAAGGACCATTGGTAACCAAATGGACCCTTATAGATCTGTAACTCTTGAGATCGTAAAATGAAACCAAATTGACCCTTACGGGTCCGTTTTGTTTCTTTTTTTTTCACTTCTACTACAGTATACCTCGGGGCAAATATTGGACTTTTTCTTTACTACAGATATGTAAAAAAAATAAATTTAAAAAATCCTATAGTTACTTTATGAATTGATTAATATTACAAAAATATTTCAAAATAGCCTATCTACAAGCTAAAAATGCAAGGTATTGTAATTGTGAGCTTGTAGATCTGAGATTTTTCCAAATAATAATAAATAAAATTGAAAAGGAAATGAAATTCTGCAATAGGGCTATAAGGGTTTGTGTAGAACCAAAAAGTAATGTATTAGTGATTCAGTAGAAACATTACATAAATATGCGTATGTGGCAGTGCGTATGTGCATGTCTATGTGCGTGTGTGAATGTTCAGCGCTGCTCGGGGGCCCACGACAGATAGTGGCATTTGTTATTGATGGAGGACCCCCTAGAGGACCCCCTAACCCGCAGCGCCCCCTGAAACCCTGCCTGGGGATGGGAATAATACTGTATCTACTCACATACTGAGTTCAATGAGATGCTCCACTAACTGTAGAGTGTGAAATGGCCTACTTGTACACCCTCCCACAAGAGTCAGTCAGTCAAACAATACATGCATCCATCCTTGCATTCTGTGGATGATTTGAAAAATGAAATTGTAATTGACGTTTTTTTTTTCTAAATGCTAAATTTTCTAAACTAATTCAAATGTCCATTTGGTTTCATGTTTACGCTCTCAAGAGTCTCAACATTATTTGAATTTATGTACATTTGAATGACTTAATTTACTAATTAACTTTTTGGTCCGTTTTGTTCAGCTTTGGGTCTAAGAAAGCTAAACGTAATCAGATGGTGGTCCGCATCTCAAATATTGGACAAGTAGTGGGCCCTGTCTCAAAGAAATATCAAAAAGCGTCTGAAAACCAGTGATCTAAGGAGATGATGTCAGTGAGCTGTGTTCTGGTAGCAGATAAACATTAGATCTTCCACAGCTATTTAAAGTAGTGGGTCTTTAAAAATAGGTTAAGGGGACACGACACAAAGGGGTCCTTCAAGGAGGAGTGTGTGGGGGGGGGGTTATTTTGGGTTGGGGGCGGTCCCCAAAAAATGACTAAATGTTCTATCATTGGCTTGTAAGATATGCTGTTTTCGAGATCATCTTGAAATAGAAATTCGACACATGGAATATAGACATGTATATGTTTGGCAGACAGACAGACAGACAGACAGACAGACAGACAGACAGACAGACAGACAGACAGACAGACAGACAGACAGACAGACAGACAGACAGACAGACAGACAGAACCATTTCCGGGGCCAAATAGCGCACATACTGTAGCAATTTGGGGGGTCCTCGATATACCAAAGGCTTGAGAACTGCAGCTGGTTTAGAGGGCAAAAGGAAGCTCGAGTGTGAGTGAGTGAGTGTGTGTGTGTGTGTGTGTGTGTGTGTGTGTGTGTGTGTGTGTGTGTGTGTGTGTGTGTGTGTGTGTGTGTGTGTGTGCGTGCGTGCGTGTGTGTGTGTGTGACCCGTGCACCTGCGTGCACGGAGGAGCAGCTGTGTGTGATGGATGGTCTGTTCTCAGGCTCTGCTCCTGTAAACTGGTGAGAACTGATGCAATAACCTTAACTGTGGACACCAGACCATCAATAACACTCACCCTGAACATGAGACAGTGTGTGTGTGTGTGTGTGTGTGTGTGTGTGTGTGTGTGTGTGTGTGTGTGTGTGTGTGTGTGTGTGTGTGTGCTACATTGTGGGGACCTACTACATCTGCCCTCGTGGGTCGACCTAAATTTGTGTGGGGACCCAAAACGCAGTCCCCACGAGGATTTTCATTTAACTCGATAGAAAAGGCATTGCTGTGTGTGTGTGTGTGCGTGTGTGTGTGTGTGTGTGCGTGTGTGCGTCATGCGTGCACGTGCATACCAGGATCCTAAGCCAGTTATGAGAGTCAGTGAAAGCAATCTTCGACAGTGACGCAGGCAGGGTTATTATACTGTAGTTATGGATTTTTCATTTTAGTTTAGTTAGTTTGTATTCTGTCTTTTTTAATTTAGTTAGTTTTAATTAGTTTTTAGGGCACATTTGCTACTTTTTATTTAGTTTTTATTTTTGTAAAAAAAATAGTTTTAGTTAGTTTTAGTTTAATTTTAGTTTTAGTTCAGATAGAAAAGTCTATCTGTGGGGAGTCTGGGAGAAAGGATCACATGACGCCAAGGAGGGCTGTGATTGGATGGATTCCGAAATGTTGACCAGTAGAGGGCGCTAATGATCCGAGTTTCCTGAACAACCAGGAGTTGATCATTTTCTATAGAAAATTTTAAAATCAAAGTTGATAATTGACGTTGCTTGTTGATATTGATCACACCATTGATAAGTGTATCAGGGCCTTGAAGGGGAATTCCAACAATTTTCAACATTTTTTTTGAGAGCGTACAAATGGAACCAAATGAACCTGTTAAGGGTTCATTTGGTCTAAAGAAATCCATTAACATGGTGAAAATACATATTGATGTCATCAACATGTGTTTCACCATGTTAATGATTTTCTTCAGACCTCCATTTCTAGGAAACACTTTTTCTCATGCCCACCCAGCACCTCTAAGGCATATTAATGCCATATTAGATTGTTGAAAATGGGTCGAGTACAAAATACAGTACATCACATGTCTGTAGTGCCACACTGTTGCCAGTGGAAGCATCACCATGGCAACAGCAGACAGACAGACAGACCAGAACAGTGGCCTTGTGGTTAGAGTGTCCGCCCTGGAACTGGGAGGCCGGGGTTCGATTCCCGGTCAGGTCATACCAAAGACTCTAAAAATGGGACCCAATGCCTCCCTGCTTGGCACTCAGCATCAAAGGGATGGATTGGGGGTCAAAATCAGCTAATGATTCCTGAGCGCAGCAAGCCGCAGCTCACCGCTCCTTGGAGCTCACCGCTCCAAGTGATGGGTCAAAAAGCACAGAACCAATTTCGCTGCGGTAACGTAGTGACAAATCATGCGACTTTGACTTTTTGACTTTGAGACAGACAGACAGGGGGGTGGGTGGGGGGGCTCTGCTCTGACCTTTTTCAGGATTCCGGTCAGTCTCTCGGTCTCACAGTCGATGATGATCTGTCCCTCCTTCCTCTTGTCCAGATCCTGGAAGACCTTCTGGAAGGACGCCTCCGTCATGGTCTCCACGTTCACCGAGGTCACCAGCCAGTTCCTCTCAGCCGCCGTGTCTAGAACCTTCTGGAGGACAGAGAGCCCTGTGGAGAGATCAGAGGTCACCAGAGGTCACCAGAGGTCACCAGAGGTCAGGAGGAAGCAAGGGACCATGGGAACTGTATGGGAACTGTAGGTGTATCCGTCTGTTGTCTTAGTTAAACGCATAGAGCAATGGTTTTGAACATTTTTCATACCATGACTCCCTATTTATGCAGCATGAGCATGTGCATTCTGTACGTTCCATAGAGCTAGACCACACAAGGACACGTGACATCATCATGGCATCTTAGAAATAAGATGCCATTGGTGTTTTTAACGAAACGACAGTTTCGTTCACTAAGCCGCCAGGATGCTGAATTCCCTGCCACTCCTACCTCGCACTGTGCACGCCACTGTGCACTCCCCCACTCTGCCGCTCCCCCCTCCCCCTCCCACGGTGCACGCACACGCACGCACGCACACGCTGAAGTACTACTTGTACACACGCGCTGGACTTGTACATTCACCTGTACACACACGCTGGACTTAACTACCTCATACACACACAGACACATGCATACACATGACTAGTTGTCATAGCTTAGCCGTTAGTATAGTAGTGCTTAGTTGTAGTATGTTTTAGTTTGTTAGATGTATAGTTTTAGTTATAGTATTCCATAGTTGAAGTATATTATATGTGCCTTTATCTGCTTAGTTGTATTAAGTTTTAGTCTTAGCCGTATTGTTTAGTTGTAGCATATACAGTATGTATATGTCCTGTCTAGTTCCTGTATAGCTGTTTTTTTCTGTCTTATTGCACTGAGGAACAATGGAAATGTTATTTCATCCCTGTATATGTCCTGACATACACTGGAGTGACAAGTAAAGAACCTTGAACCTTATTTTAGTTATATAGGGAAAGTATAATGTTTTAAGCGATGTTTATCTTACTAGTCAGGGATCCTTTCAACAGCGTAAAACTTCACTTCGGCAAAGAAAACCTTGTTGAACCACACCAGATGGTTGAACTGAAGGTCAACTGACTACCGAGTTATACTACTGGTATGAGCTTTAATGAGAGTTTATGAAAACTTAATGACGTTATTGGCATTCTACTTTTAGTTAAGAGCGTCCGCTAAGCTTCTAATGTATAAAACCGTAAAGGCAGTGTCAACCGTGTGAACTGTTTACAGAGTTGACAACCACCAGGTTATGGATGACTCGCTGGGACGATTTTACATAAAGCAATTTCTTCACACAACATGCGACAGGCGCATGTGCTAAAAGACGGATGAATGCTGCGCTCACAGAACTCACATATTAACTGTACTTTAAAGTACAATTCATAGGTATTTGTATTTAACTTGAGGATTCCCAATTCCCACTACCTACCACAGAGCCAAATATTGTACTTTTACTCTACATTCTCTACATTCAGGGAAAAAAGAAATCCTGACAACATTATGAATTCATGATTTTTTGCTTGAAACAGAGTATTTCTACATCACAGTAAAAACATTCACAGAGTATACGGTAGGTTTCCCCATACCAACGCTCCGCTCTCTGAGACTGGATTTACATAAAGCAATTTCTTTCCACAACATGCATATGAGAGACGTGAACAAATGATGTGTCTGGCTACAGAGCGTGCACACCAGGGCGGATGTAACATTTCCCAAATGGGGGGTCAGGAGAAAATGGCATGGGGGCGGCTTCATTACCCATGGCGCGAAAAAGCCGCCCCCATGCCATTTTCGGTTACAGGACTTTTATTAGTCAAGTAAAGCATCAATAATAACATCAGTTGTTGTTGAAGTTGCAACAGACACGCAGCATGCATAAAGCTAAAGGTCTGACTCAGAGAGTTTTCTGTTTTCAATGATGAAATGCTGTTGGTTTAGTGGTGACACAGCTGTAGTTAGTTAGTAGCAGTAGTAGTGTTTCACATCATTTCAAATATAAGCACTTTGTTTTGAAACATCTTGGATTTTTTTTTACATGCCATCGTGTTTAGTGCAGGGGCAGACGGGCATTTAGGGAGGCATTCCCCCCCCCAATGCCCATGTCTACATCCGCCCCTGGTGCACACGCTCCCATTACTCTACACGCGTGCTCAGAGATAAACGCACACGCCTCGCCATGCACATCACCCAGACAGTGTGTGAGTGTGTGTGTGTGTGTGTGTGTGTGTGTGTGTGTGTGTGTGTGTGTGTGTGTGTGTGTGTGTGTGTGTGGAGAGCTGACAGCTCATTAGACACAGGTGTGTACAGGTGAGTTATGGCTGCTCTTTACGGCGGTGCTAGTGCGTGGAGGCGGAACCAATCCTCCCTCACGATCAACACACAATCAGCAGCGGTGGAAAGTTTACTCAACACTCCCACTACTAGCATTTATTCTTTAAAGAGAGGATGCCGTGATTTTTGTATTTTTTTTTTTTTTTTTCAATTTTGTACATGTTTAAGAGGTGACAGTATGTAAATAGACCCCTTGGTGTGTTTTTTTATGTGCAATGATGTCTTCCCTTTGTATTTAGGGTTTCTTCCTGGAGGCTGAACCTTTCCAGTTAAACATGCCAATGAAAAAAGCTTCAATATAGTGACATCACGTGTTCAGCCCCTCCCCTAACTCCTCCCCCTTTATCATGCAACTAAAGCTGTGGGTGTGGCTTCAGTTCAGGTGGATCTCCACCCATCACCACCCACCAGGCAAACCAGGCATACTTAATGAACTGGTAGGGTGGAATCATAAAAATGACAGTTTAACAAACACTGTACACTTTTAGGGAAAAAAAAATCTTACTTTTCATATAACATTAATGATCATGTTTTAGGGTAGAAAAAAATGATGGCACTCCATCTTTAAAAGGATCCCTGGCTAATAAGACAAATATGCCTTAAAACACTATACTTGCCTTCTATAACTAAAACATGCAGATAAAAACACCTTCAATACTTTTTTCTTTCATAAATAGATATTCTTTCACTCAATAGGAGGTGCTCCGGTCGCAGGATGATGATGTCACATGAGCATGTTCATCCATATATTCTAAAGAGCTAGACGACACATGGACATGTGACATCATTGTAGAGGCATTTTAAGATCCAAGCCTCTGACTCCATGGTGAGGGCCCTGGGGTGTTTGACGCATATTTCCATGAGAATAAAAGTTCAAAAAGAAATTAAAGTTTAACAAAAATATTTTATTTAAATCCACAAGGGGTCCAGGTAAACGATCAAACAGAAAAAATCCAAAAATACTAATCCAAAATTGAAAGAAAATTAAACAAGTAAATAAGTATGTGGTCAAAAACTGTATGCCTCTGGCCTCACCAAACTTTTCTTTGTCCCATTGTTCTCTGTCTGTCAAATAGCCTGAAACAGACTGCCCCCACTTCCTCTCCCAGTTTGGCCCTTCAAAATAAAACATCCAGGTTTTAAGAACCAATACAATGGACTCCAAAAAGGAGCTTTTAATTAGGTGTAAATTATAAAGGAAGTGAAAGGGCTAAATACATTTAACTTACCAAACTTTTAAATTTCTAATTGGAGGTGGAGGCTTATAATAATTGAATTAGCTATGCAAATTAGGATTATTTAAAACCATAATCAATTATTGATAAATATGAAAAATAAACATTATTAAAGAAGTGGACAAAATAAAGAAAACCTAAACTGGCTCCAACATTCCGGCCCCTAATTGTTGGCTTTAGAATAAACAATTACAACATAGTAGAATTTAAATGGAGCCCAGTAGCATTACATGATTCTGCCAAAACGTGTTTTTTTTTTTTTCATAATTGATTTAAATATTCTTTTTGTCCACTATGCAATTCACTTTTATTTGTTAAGAAATAAGAAATAAGAAAAGTTCTTTCTTCTTAATCTCCTTGAAGATGAAGCGTAATGTCCTTGTTGATGTCCTTGTGTGTATGTATGCGTGTGATGTGTGCGGGGCGTCTAGGTTGCTGCCTCCAGCAGGAGACAGAGTTTAGTCACTGGTCTGTCCATGATGCTAGACTTTGTCTTGACTTTGACCTGCCGGACCAAGCCTTTAGAGTCTGGCATAGTCTGAAGGACACGACCCATCAGCCAGGCGTTTCGGGGTGCAGTCTCGTCGACGATGAGGACAAGGTCACCAGGTGACAGGCTTCGTCTTGGTCGGTTCCACTTTTGCCTCTCTTGCAGAAGTGGCAAATACTCCTTTGTCCAACGCCGCCAGAATAAATCAGCGATGTACTGTACTTGCCGCCAACGCCTTCTACAGTACAAGTCCTCCTTTTTGAAGACACCAGGTGGTAGCCAGGGTTTGCACTTCAGTTGCAGTAGATGGTTTGGAGTGAGCGCTTCGAGATCACCTGGATCATCTGACATTGGAGTAAGTGGGCGATCGTTGAGTATTGCTTCCACTTCACAAAACGCAGTTTGCAGACCCTCATCATCCAGTGTTTGTTCCTTAAGAACAGATTGGAGGACCTTTTTAACGATGCGAATTAATCGCTCCCAAGTACCTCCATGATGAGCACCAAGCGGGGGGTTGAAATGTCCATTTAATGTCCTCTTTAAGCAGGGTTTTGTGAATTTTATCATTGTCCAGCTCCTTTAATGATTCTTTCAGTTCACGATTGGCACCGACCAGGTTTGTTCCATTGTCAGATCTGATCTCGGACACTTTTCCTCTCCTGGCGATGAAACGTCTTAGAGCATTTATGCATGAGTCAGTTTCCAGAGAACAGGCCATTTCCAGGTGCACAGCACGGCATGAAAGGCAGGTAAAAATGACCCCATAACGTTTTACTGTACTTCTCCCTCTTTTGACCAGTATAGGCCCGAAGTAATCAACTCCAGTGTGCGTGAAAGGTGGAACATCCACAGACACACGATCTTTGGGGAGGTCAGACATAAGTTGCTCTCCAACTTTTGCATTTTGCCGCCGACAAAATATACATTGTTTGAGTATTTTACGAACTGCTGCATTTGCCTGTGGAATCCAATAGCGCCGTCTGAGCTTTGAGAGTGTGTGATTCCTTCCACTGTGTCCAACCTGCTCGTGGACGTGCCGCAGAATTAAATCAGACACATGATGTTTCTTAGGAAGTATCATTTGATGTTTTGTTTCCTCAGGCATAGCAGCTCGACTCAATCTTCCACCGACCCTCAGGATGCCATCGACCATTATTGGGTTAAGTTTGTGGATCTTGCTGTTTTTTCCAATGTGGCCTCTATTTTTTGACAAAATGTCAATTTCCTCATTGAAGCACTGATCTTGCACATAGCATATAATTGCCTTCTCTGCTTGCTTCAAGTCCTCCACTGACAGGTGTTGGATACTAGTAGACTGAGGTTTGATCAAGGGATTTTTCTTCTTGGCCAAACTTCGCTCCTTCAATAGGGCTTTTAATTTGAGAAACCATGCCACTGCTGTCTTTAATTTGTTCCATGTAGAGAAGTGCTGTATTAACTGACATGTTGGATTGTTCTCCATCTTCACCTCAGTACTGCAGACTGTGATGTCTTTCTTCACCTCTGGATCACCTGCAGGTATGGGCCCCAGTGCTGCAGATTTTGGCCACTGGGTGGCAGGCAAGATGAGAAAATCAGGTCCATTTATCCATCTTTTAGATGACAGCAGGGCATCAGCTTTCAATCCACGAGAAGCATCGTCTGCTGGGTTGTGCTTAGAATTTACATGTCGCCACTGAGAGATGCTTGTAAGTGCTTGGATGGTGGAAATTCGATTGGCCACGAAAGTTTGAAATCTTTGATTACGATTGGCCAAATACCTCAAGACAGACATGCTGTCAGTCCAGAAAACTGAATCTTCAGTTATGATTTGAAGTTCTGTCTTTAACAGTCTGTCCATCCGTGCAGCTAAGACTGCAGCTGCGAGCTCGAGTCTGGGGATGCTTGTGTGCTTCAGTGGTGTCACTCTGGCTTTTCCGTTCAAGAAAGTTACATGTGTGTTGTTGTTATAGTTTTCCAGGCGAATGTATGACACCGTCCCATAGCCACTCTCACTGGCGTCACAAAAGTGGTGTAACTGAGCTGATTTAATTTTTCCAAATCCATCTGGAATAACACACCTGCTCACTTGAATGTTGCTGAGGTGATTGAGTTCAGCCAGCCATTTTTGCCACTGCATGGATAAAGCATCTGGAATGTCATCATCCCACCCACACTTGATTCTGCAGAGGTCCTGAAGAATCTTCTTTGCCACAAGGACAACTGGTGACAGAAAACCAAGTGGGTCATAAATTGAGCTCACCATTGACAGTATTCCACGTCTGGTGGTTGGTTGATTTTTCAAAGACATATTGAAAGTGAAAGTGTCTTGTTCAATATTCCACTGCGCACCAAGCGCTCTCTCCACAGGCAGATGTTCTCTATCCAAGTCCAGATGTTTTAGCTCCTTGGCTCTTTCCTCCACTGGGATAGAAGCAAGAACGGACCTATTATTGCTGGTCCATTTGGTTAGGCTAAATCCTCCCCTTGCACAGAGGTCTTTGAGATCTTTATACAGGCAAATTGCCTGTTCCACGCTGTCAATCGCCTTAACGAGGTCATCTACATAAAAGTTATTAATAACTGTACTGATGACGTCTTCAGAGTATTTCTCCTCATTGTCTTTGGCTGTTTGTTTTAAAGCAAAGCTTGCACAGCTGGGTGAAGAGACAGCCCCGAAGAGATGTACAGTCATTCTGAAGTCAGCAAGGGGTTGTGTAGTGTCTCCATTAGGCCACCATAGAAACCTCAAAAAGTCTTTGTCCTCGCTGTCCACCCGCACTTGGTGGAACATTGCTTCAATATCCGCCATTAAAGCAACAGGTCCCTGGCGGAATCTCAGTAGTACACCCAGTAGGGTATTCGTCAAATCTGGCCCCTGGAGGAGCTCTTTATTCAAGGAGGTTCCATGGAAAGGGGCACCACAATCAAAAACAACACGTATTGTCCCTTTTCGTGGGTGGTACACCCCATGATGTGGTAGGTACCACACTCTGCCGTCCTTTCTCATCAGTGCCTCTTTTGGCACCGGCTCAGCATATCCTTTTCCTATGACATCATTAAGAAAGGCTGAGTATTCTTGATAGAAGTTTTCATTTCTCTTGAACTTTTTCAAAAGGTGATGAGCTCTTTGTTCTGCTATCTGCCGGTTATTAGGCAGAACCACATCCATATTTCTAAATGGCAGCTTGAGATAATAATGTCCATCATTTACTGTTGCTGAGTCTGAAACTGTTTTCATGAACTGTTTGTCCTCTGCAGACATTTCTTTCTTTTCATAAGTATGCTCCACAAAATCTTGATTGTATTGCTGTATTAACAGCTCCTCCACACTGGTGATGGAGGTCCTATTCACACTCAGAGTGTGTGGATCATGCTCTTGCACTGAGCTATAGTTGAGTGGGCCATTCACCACCCATCCAAACATAGTTTTTACAGCATAAGGCCCATTACCTACACTGTTAACTATTTCCCACGGTTCCAGAGCTTTGGGAGCATTCACTCCAATGAGAAGTCCAATGTCTGCATTAATTCGTTTCACATGAACATTATTCAAGTGCGGCCATTTTTGTATGTCCTCCTGAGAGGGAATATTTTTGTGAGTGACAGGGATGCTCTCATGAGTGTACACATCAGGCAGTCTCAGAAAAGCATTTTCCTCCAGCCCGGCCACTTCCATTCCAGATATTTTGTGACTGTGAATTGGCCTTTTTTGTCCCAGGGTGGTCAGAAGTATATCAGTTTTGTTCCCTTTTGCATTAAGCTCCTCCATTAGTGCTTCTGTACAAAAAGTAGCGGAACTACCTGGATCCAAAAAAGCATACGTGGTCACAGTTCTATTTCCTTTGCTCATTTTAACTTGCACAGGTACAATAGCCAACATGCAATCACCGCCATAACTACCGGCCCCAGTATGCCTAGTAGTGTCCAAGGACACGAGTGCATTGACAGCTGGCTCACCCTCAGCATCCTTCGTGGCACTGGCTGCAGATGGTTGGCTCTGCTTTCTGTCGATGTGCAGGATGGTGGGGTGCTTTTGTTGACATGTTTGACAAGTCATACGTTTTCCACAGGTTTTTTCCCATATGACCTTTGCTAAGGCATCCAAAGCAAAGTCCTTTAGTCTTTAGAAATTCAACCTTCTCCTTATTAGGCTTATTTTTGAACGTTTTGCAGAGCAACATTATGTGTTCTCCGTTACAAAAGAGGCATGGCTGTTCAAATGCAGAAGGGACATTTTGCTGCTTGACTACTTGGCCTGCGTTCGTAGGTTTTGGTTGTATATTGTGATCAGTTGCTGGGGTTGCTGGTGTTGTTACTGTTGTGGCAAAACTGCTTCCTTTTATTTGTGACTTGGGTCTTTGTGCGGCTTTAGTCTTGGGAGTTGAACCAGCTTTGTGAGACACTGAATCTTGAATATCTCCAAATATTGGGTCTAAAGCTATATTTGCTTGGCTCTCCACAAACTCTACCAAGTCCATGAACTTAGCTCTTTGTTTTCTCCTCTCCAGAAGAGCACATGCTGTTGACCTCCATTTGTCACGCAGTTTAAAGGGCAATTTGGCAACAATGGATCTCATGTTTGAGGGGGTTTCTAATTCCAATAAAAATTCAATATCTTGCATGACATTGTAACATTCCCTCAAAAATATGCCATATGCGTGTAGGGCTTTTCCATCTTCTGCCTTTATATGGTTCCAGTTGAGTGCCTTTGACAGATAAGCAGTTGCTATTTTCATTTCATGCCCAAAGTGCTTTTGAAGCAACATTTTTGCCTCCCTATATCCTCTTTGGGGGTCCATATGCATGCAGCTTCGCACAAGATCTCTTGGCTGTCCAGCAGTGTATTGTTCCAAAAAATATAGTCTATCTTGATTGCTGCTGGTCCTGCTCTCTATATTGTGCTCAAAAGCTCGGATGAAAGATCTGTAGTGAAGAGCATCACCATCAAATGTTGGAATGTCTCTGGTGGGCAATAATGAGAGCTGCTGTTGTCCAATTAGGTACTGGGTGATATTATTTTGTTTTCTGAGTATATCCGAAAGTATCAATGTCTCAGAGTGGTCACCTTCCCGGTGGCCTCTTTCCAGATCCTCCCTGGCACCTGCACTAACAGCACCTTGAGATGCAGAATAATGCTGGTGTGCACGTACTGACCCGGTGTTAGTCATTGAGCTGAGCTCTGGGTGCCGCCCCACACCACCATGTCTGGGGCCTCGATGCTGCACAGCCTCAGCACCACCACGTCTGGGCCCTGGATGCTGGTCAGCCTCAGCACCTCCATCACCACGTCTGGGCCCAGGATGCCATTCAGCCTCAGCACCACCACGCCGTCCCGCACCACCATGCCTGAGGTCTGGATGCTGGTCAGCCTGTACTGATGGGGTGTGAGCGCTTAATGAGCCGACATCTGGATGTCGCTCAGCACCACAGTGGTCGTGGCTCTGAAGTCCACCGTGGTCGTGGTGCTGAGCAACATCCAAATGCCTGAGCCCTGTATGCTGCTCACTTCTGCTGGCTTCTGTGCTGGATGGTTCCATAGTAGATAGCTGAGCGGCTTCTTCTGGTTCAGCACTGACGATAGTTGGGCGTGGTCTACCACCGAGCCGATCATAAACATCGAGAACAACTTCATTTGTTTCGTTCAATGTCAGAGGACTGAAATGGTTCAAAGTCTGTTGTGCTTGTGGTGGAGCCCTTTTGGAAGTGTGAGAGGAGGTCTCCTCCAATTCATTCAGCACATTCAATTTTGCAGTTGCAGCAGCCAGCTCAGAATCAACTGCGTGCTTTTCTTTTCTTGCTTTAAGCTGTAGCTCCTCCAAATCCAAAGCATATTTTTCTTCAAGACTTGCAGCCTTGGCTAATAGTGCAGCGCGTTCTGCCTCAGCCATTCTCCGTGCATGGACACTGGCTCTGCTAGATGTTGCACTCCTTGCACTCCTTCTAGATGTTACAGACTCACGGTCCACAGACTCCAAACTTAGGCCTTCGTGCTGCCCAATCTGAGTAGAATGAAATGGCTGTACTGTCTGGACCTTATGAGTCTCTAACCAAGAATTCACCTCAATTATAAACTCTTTGAATGCAAGCAACTTGGGTTCATACCAGTTTAGGTGGTCTGCATCTCTTTCTGCGACAGGCAGGGACATTTGCACATTTACTTGTAATTCCATAAATTCAGAAATAAGGTGTCAAACATTTCATATGTGCCTCTGACGTCCTCATAGGTTCCATCTTTCATCAGTGCAATAATGTCATTCTTTTTTACGTGTCACAGATCCAAGTTTGGCTCTCCGTGAGCCAATCAGCTTATGTAGCTGTTCCTCAGAAACTCCATCGGGCATTTCATTTGGATTTTCGTTTTCATTTACAGAACCGGCCATATGTACATTAGCGGCTGCCTGTGCCTGTGCATCATCATTGAACTCTTTCTCCTCCTCCATATTATTCCTGACATCAGGTTCTTCATCTTTACTGACATCCTTTTCTTGCTCCATGTCAGCACAGTTAAAAATTAATTGTTCTTAGAAGTTCATTTTCTGTGCATATTGCGTATTAAAGTTTCATTTAGGTCTCGCACAACAGGGCAAAAAAAATCAAAAATAGTCTTTTATCAGTACATTGTACTCACTCAATGTTTCAAGCACAGTTTAGTTCCATTTCCATAGAGTTTGTTCAGTTCAGTTTCCAAGTGTTTCCAGATCCTTTGAAATCCCTTATGTGCTTTGTGTTTTAAATCCGAGGAAGAGAATCCATATTTGTTTTAGTTGATTTGTTTGATTGTATCCATTATCCATGAGTTTCCGAGTTTCCTTTCTTTGAAGTGATTATTTTCCATTTTCCATTCCTCCATTAGATCCATTCTTTGATTTCCTGATTGTGTAGAAGCAGAAGTTTTTGACTTAGATGTAGAGGCATTTTAAGATCCAAGCCTCTGACTCCATGGTGAGGGCCCTGGGGTGTTTGACGCATATTTCCATGAGAATAAAAGTTCAAAAAGAAATTAAAGTTTAACAAAAATATTTTATTTAAATCCACAAGGGGTCCAGGTAAACGATCAAACAGAAAAAATCCAAAAATACTAATCCAAAATTGAAAGAAAATTAAACAAGTAAATAAGTATGTGGTCAAAAACTGTATGCCTCTGGCCTCACCAAACTTTTCTTTGTCCCATTGTTCTCTGTCTGTCAAATAGCCTGAAACAGACTGCCCCCACTTCCTCTCCCAGTTTGGTCCTTCAAAATAAAACATCCAGGTTTTAAGAACCAATACAATGGACTCCAAAAAGGAGCTTTTAATTAGGTGTATATTATAAAGGAAGTGAAAGGGCTAAATACATTTAACTTACCAAACTTAATATTTCTAATTGGAGGTGGAGGCTTATAATAATTGAATTAGCTATGCAAATTAGGATTATTTAAAACCATAATCAATTATTGATAAATATGAAAAATAAACATTATTAAAGAAGTGGACAAAATAAAGAAAACCTAAACTGGCTCCAACAATCATCATCTGCGCCAGGAGCAGTTCCTGTTGAGTGAAATATTCTCTATTGATGAACGAAATAAGATGACATTGGTGTTTTTATGTTATTTTAGTTATATAGGGAAAGTATAATGTTTTCAGGAATGTTTATGTTATTAGTCAGTAAGTAAGTAAGTAAGTGTGTTTTTGTTAGGGGGCTCTTATTTTGAAGATCCAAATTTACAGACCTAAGTAATGAGTAATGACGACTAAGTGAATCATGTTAGAGCAGTGGTTTTCAACCTTTTTGACACCAGGGCCCACCATTTATTCAGCATTTGAGCCACGGACCACCATTTAATTACATTTTCACCCCAAAAGACCAAAAACTAAATAATTATTTTGGTTTTGTCCACATTTCAGGGCTGGATTTTGCAAACAAAACAGTGTAGACATCTTAATTAAATTCAGATGATGAATATTTTAACTATTGGTTTCATTTTTACATTTTCCAGAGTTACATCTGGTTAACCAACTTTCCATCATTTAGCCTCGGGACCACCTGGAACCTTCTCAAGGACCACTGGTGGTCCCTGGACCACCTGTTGAAAACCCCTGTTTTAGAGTGTTGGAATGCTTAGTAACTTGTTGTTTGAGATGTTTGACAACCTGTGGTTAAGTATATCTACAAACTACAGTGCATCTCCGTTCTATTTTCACATCATGCAACAAACAAGTTAATTTGCAAGGTGTGTTTTGGCGGCGGTAACATGTTACCGCGCCAAAACACGTCACCCATTTTGGGTACAGTGATATGTACAACTGTAGTATGGCATTTGCATTGGCTGCCGCACACGGCCATCTACAGATGAAGACAGATGTGAGCTGTGATGCCACACATCGTGATCTTGCAGATATGCTACCGTAATTTCCGGACTATGAGGCGCTATTTTTTTTACAGGCTTTTGACCCTGCGGCTTATACAACGGTGTGGCCAATCTATGGATTTTTACAGGTAACGGCCACCAACGGTGCTCTAACACAGGGGTTTTCAACAGGTGGTCCATGAGAGGGTTACAGGCTCCCTAGACTAACTGATAGAAAGTTGGTTAACCAGATGTAACTCTTCGAGAGCGTAAAAATGAAACCAAATGGACCCGCAAGGGTCCATTTGGTTTCATTTTTACGCTCTCAAGAGTTATGATATTCACTATCTAAATCAGCACCACTTAACACACCCAGTGCCAGCCCTTTTTCATATTTTTGAGGTAGCCTGTGCCAGCGATTTTCATCTAAAAGTCATATTTCATATTTCGGTCCATGTTTCCCATCGGACAAGTTAGTTGGCGACACACTTCTGGTCCCGGGTTGGTCCGTCCCTTATTATGGTCCGTTCTGACTGGAATATGCGGTCGCTGCTCGCTGCTGTTATCATTGGGATCGTATCAAACCAGCGACGGTAAGCGACGTAGAGAGACGTAGATCAACCTAAGAGGCATCGGTCATAACTATTATTCATAATGATAACACGCGACGTAGCTCTACTGCAAGGGCACGAAAACTGTTTAAGAAGTCATAAGTCATGTTCATTTTGATCTAGGAAAAATTCAGTATTTTGCCCCAATTTTAGCTGGTGCGCCTTATATTCAGGTGTGGCTTATAGTCCAGAAATTAGGGTAAATTTTTGAAAGACGAAACGGGACATTCTGCATAACGAGCACTTTCTATTTTTCATATTTTCCTACTCCCACCACTGATAATCATTCTGTGCTGCTGGTAGGATAATGCTGGATCAGAGGCAGATTTACAACCTCCTGGGCACCAATTACACACAGCCCCCACTCCCCTAACACCAGCCCATTTGATAGGCTGCTAATGTGCTGCTGTGTGAGCCAATGGGGCTGAGGTATTCACACTGACACAAGACATAAAGAGACCAATTAGAGAAGACATTGATTCTGTCTCCTGATTTACAGCGTGTGACTGTAAGCCGTCACACACACCACCACCTGAGGACGTAAAAAACACCATCACATTCCTCAGGTCTGTAACCGTGTGAACAGGGATCTCATTGTGAGCTGGTCGGCTCTGCTAGTTCATCTTAAAGATGGAGTGCCGTGATTTTTTTCCACCCTAAAACATGATCATCAGGTATTATTGTTATATGAAGAATACGATTTCTTTCAAAAAGGTGTACAGTGTTTTTAAAGGTAGGGGAAGTGATTAGAAATTCATGGTGTAGTACCAGCCTGGTGCACTAGGGGCCCCCAAAAGTAGCTACACTATGTGAACCTGCTGCTCGCTCCTGATTGGAGGAGAATTGTGGTGACCTGGGGAACTTTTATTAGCTCCTCTGCTAACGTGGGGGAGGGGGAAACTCCATATGTGGTTTCCACACCTTATAATAGAGCATTTTAACAGAAAAAAAATATTTTTTGGGTGATATCTGACAAAAGTGAAATCACTTCCCCTACCTTTAAACTGTCATTTTTATGATTCCACCCTACCAGTTCATTAAGTATGCCTGGTTTGCCTGGTGGGTAGTGATGGGTGGAGATCCAGCTGAACTAAAGCCACGCCCACAGCTTCCTAGCTCACAACAGTCCTATTGCTTTCCCATTGAATGGGAGCGCTCGAGACACAGCTGTGATGCAATCATACCTTCCACACCGGCCAACCCCGTCTCAAGTGTAGGGTTGCTCAGTGCGTTGCACCAAACACACTGGGTTGAATAAACAAACGGACCACACAAAACGCCCTGAATAAACCAAGTATAAACCAATGACCACAGAGGGGTATGAACTCAACATCAAACGGTGGTCCTCTGTGGCTAAAATGCTGAATAAGTAGTGGGCCCTGGTATGAAAAAAGGTTAAAAAAAAACCAGGCATCCTGGCTGGTAATCCAGCGCTGGCAGTGTCCGTGGGTTCGACTCCCGATCCCGACGGCCTTTACTGCATGTCACCCCCCAATCTCTCTCCCCATTTCCTGTCAGCCTACTGTCTGTCCCTCTATAAAAATGAATAAAGGCGAAAGCCACAAAAAAAATAAATACATAAAAAAAACACTGCTATAAATGATATGATTTTGCTCACTCAATTGGTAACGTTCCCATTGTGGGACTCTGACTCACGGACTATAAGATCCAAGTTCCGTTTAACCCTGGTGGGGATGGAGGGTGTGTGTCTAACGGGGTTTAAATGCACCAGCGATTCCAGAAGCACGGCATCGGGGTTGGT
Organism: Benthosema pterotum; assembly: GCA_039105355.1. NCBI lineage: Eukaryota > Metazoa > Chordata > Actinopteri > Myctophiformes > Myctophidae > Benthosema > Benthosema pterotum. The sequence continues at coordinate 43,749,344 of CM076984.1, read as the reverse complement.
TCGGGGGTGAGGGGAGGGGTGAGGGGGGGCTGCGTATCTAGCTGGTAACCGAGATACAGTATTGAAATGCATTATCCGGAAAGGAAAGGAACGGTAACACGCAAACCATAAGGGCCGTTTCATGTCGCTGCTGCCGCCTGCGCTCTCAGATCAGTGCGTCTCACGGGTGAATAATCGTCGTCTCGGCCACTAACAGATTTAAATGGGAAAGCCATGGAAATCGATGACACGCATGGGAGCACAGCGGGCGGTCAATTATTGCCATGTATGTGCGGAGGGCCAATGGGGACCTGGAGACAGAGAGAGAGAGAGAGAGAGAGAGAGACGCTGCCTTCATGTTGGAGAGAGAGAGAGAGAGAGAGAGAGAGAGAGAGAGAGAGAGAGAGAGAGAGCTGCCTTCATGTTGGAGAGAGAGAGAGAGAGAGAGAGAGAGAGAGAGAGAGAGAGAGAGAGAGAGAGAGAGAGAGAGAGAGAGAGAGAGAGAGAGAGAGAGAGAGAGAGGCTGCCTTCATGTTAGAGCTGCTGATCCTTATTTCAGCACCGTGGAGAGCTCCACACGCTGCCACACAATGCAGTCAACACTTGTGGAACTCTCCATGGTGCTGAAACAAGGATGGGAGGGTAGTGGAGCTCTCCATGGTGCTGAAACAAGGATGGGAGGGTAGTGGAGCTCTCCATGGTGCTGAAACAAGGATGGGAGGGTAGTGGAGCTCTCCATGGTGCTGAAACAAGACGTGC
>CM076984.1:43613606-43743606 GCA_039105355.1 Benthosema pterotum | reverse complement strand
CACTGAATGGCTTAATCTTTCATGGCGGTGGTGTGATTTATCTTCTGGCCGGTAGCCAGGTCAATATTTCTCCTTCCTGACGCTGTGGTGGTGGTGGTGGTGCTCTGAGCTGCTCTGAGAGAGGATACACTCTCGTGGCCGTGTCTACGTTTGACCCCATTCTGAGGGTGACTAACTGCAGTTTGGGTGCTTGGCGGGCAGAGCGGTGTCTCCAGGGGCGGATGTAACATTTCCCAATTGGGGGGGGGTGGTGAGGGTGCGGCTTCATCGCCCATGTCACTTCGCGCCAATCACGCCCATGTCATTTTCAGTTACAGGACTTTTATTAGGCAAGTAAAGCATCAATAATAACATCAGTTGTTGTTGAAGTCACAACAGACACGCAGCATGCATAAAGCTAAAGGTCTGACTCAGAGAGTTTTCTGTTTTCAGTGATGAAATGCTGTTGGTTTAGTGGTGACACAGCTGTAGTTAGTTAGTAGCAGTAGTAGTGTTTCACATCATTTTAAATATAAGCACTTTAATTTGAAATAGCTTGGGTTGTTTTGCATGCCATTGTGTTGGGGGAGGGGGGGGTCTGGTCCCCCACATGCCCATGCCTAGATCCGCCCCTGTGTGTCTCTCTGCACTCTCTCTGTCTCTCTGGCTAGAGATTTCCCCAGAGGTACAGGGAGGGAGTATTTTCGGGTTCCTTCTGGGGTTAGGGGAATTGGATTTTTTTTTTAACTGCTAAGTCCACACGGGTGATGGCTGCTCAGATGGCTTTAGATAAAATGTTTCATGACATTAACTTTCATCGCTTTTCTTTTAGGTTTTATGATCCTAATTACAACCAGAAAAAAATGATTTTTGGGAGTCCTGGAGGTTTCTCTCAGGTAAGTCTGAGCACTTGTTTGGGCCAGAAAACCACAGAAAATCTACTTAAAAGGGATATTCCACTTTCAAAAAAAAAAACTTTTGGTCATTTTATGGTCTACTCAGTCTCATGTGAACACACCAGACAGTTTATAAGTTACTCCTCTCAGTATTTAGATATTTGATGTTCATTTTAGCGCCTCCAGCTCCTTCCTATACAAACCCATTATAACTTCAAACTACATTTTAACCATAACAGAATATTCGAAGCAACCCATCTTTTTTTGCTGGTGACTGATATTGTCCTGATATTGTTAAAATTAAGTTTAACGTTAGAATGGGTTTGTATAGGAAGGAGCTGGAGGTGCTAAAATGAACATCAAATTTCTAAATACTGAATGGAGTAACTTGTAATAATCAGTTGTTGTTCTTTCTACAGACAGATGGGAGACAGCGGTAGAGGTGAAGCATTATGTAACATCCAGACACACACTGGGGTGAAACTCCTTCATTATTTTAGGCTATTTTTCTTCCTACACATCTGTCTTTCATTACGACTAAACACATTGCACTGCGTTTTGTCCCAAAAGAGGTTTTAGATGTGCATCAAGGCAGAAGAGCCTCAGGGCCCTCAGGGTCCACTCTGAACGGTGTTGTTTTTGAGTGGTGCGCCTAGTCTTGGGCAATATACCGGTATAGAGCTGCACAGTGACGTCACCGCCCCTGTTCCGGAAGTCTTTTCCCAATTCATTTTTCTCAGACTTTTCGAAAATAATTTATATCAAGACGATTACGCCGTGGACAAAGCCAACTCGAGTCGTGACGAATCATGATGACACACACAAACTTTTGGGACAATAAATTAATTTCTAAGATGAAAAACGAAACAAAAAGTCTTGTATCATGCCGTTTTCTACTTCTTCCCAATTATATATTATATGACGATATTGTGTTTGTTGTCATGATTTGTCACGACCTGAGTTGGCTTTGGCCGCGGCGTAATCGTCTTGATATAAATTATTTTCGAAAAGTCTATGAGAAAAATGAATGGGGAAAAGACTTCCGGTATTATTGAATATCGCGCTAATCAACATGTTATCAATACCGATATTAAAAAATCAATACCGCCCAAGACTAGTTCAGACGGGTTTAGGGTGTCAACAGGTGACCAAGCCTTTGCAGGCATGATATGATGTCACCTAGCCTGACCTCAGTTTGAATTGTCATTTCGTTTCACTTCATTATTCAGACAGAAGTCCCTCTCTACCACAGCAGTTTCTAGGATGTTTCACTTCATTATTCAGACTGAAGTCCCTCTCTACCACAGCAGTTTCTAGGATGTTTCACTTCATTATTCAGACTGAAGTCCCTCTCTACCACAGCAGTTTCTAGGATGTTTCACTTCATTATTCAGACTGAAGTCCCTCTCTACCACAGCAGTTTCTAGGATGTTTCACTTCATTATTCAGACTGAAGTCCCTCTCTACCACAGCAGTTTCTAGGATGGGCGTCTACAAAGCAGCAGTCTTAAAGATGGAGTGCCATGATTTTTTGTCTACCCTAAAACACGATCATCAGATATTAATGTTATATGAAAAGTAAGATTTTTTTTTCCCCCAAAAAGTGTACAGTGTTTTTTAAACTGTCATTTTTATGATTCCACCCTGCCAGTTCATTAAGTATTCCTGGTTTGCCTGGTGGGTGATGGGTGGAGATCCACCTGAACTGAAGCCACGCCCACAGCTTTAGTTGCATGATGAAGGGGGAGGAGTTAGGGGAGGGACATGATGTCACTATATTGAAGTTTTTTTCATTGGCACGTTTGACTGGAAAGGTTCAGCCACCAGGAAGAAACCCTAAATACAAAGGGAAGACATCATTGCACATAAAAAAAACATACAAAGGGGTCAATTTACATACCGTCACCTGTTAAATATGTGCAAAATTGAAAAAAAAACAAAAAAAAAAATACAAAAATCACGGCACCCCCTCTTTAGCGGTGATTGGTTCATATGAACCACTAAGAATATTGGGAAAGCAGACAACGTTGTGGTCGAAGTGATTGACAGGGCTGTTGGCCAATCGGGTGCTGGGATTGGATTTCCAACCGGCACAAACGGCCCCAAAGGCAGGGAAGCCAGTCCTTGAATCACAGGGAAAAAAATAAGCTGGTTGAAAAAAATAAAAATAAGCTTATTCAGGGCTGGGCCATGATATGATGTCACCCACTACATAGAGTGGCAGGCACTCACTTCACACAGGTGTGATGCTCCTCGGAGATGGATTTCTGCTTTAAACCAGGTGTGTGCGCTATCGCAGTGTTTTGTGTGTAATGATATTTTCAGGGACAAACACCAATGAATATCTCATGCTTGAGGATGAAAGTGGAATAAATTATGATAATGTCGTTTTGTATCCACAAACCCAGAGGGGAAAAACAGGCTGATATCAACACTCACTCTAGCCCCATACCTGGGCATCATGCGGCCCGGGGGCCAAATGCGGCCCTTTGGCTGACTCTGACCGGCCAGTGAAAGGGTACTGTGGTTTTCAACCAGTGGTCCGAGGACCTGGTTCTTGAGGGACTTCCAGTTAAATATGGAAAGTTGGTCAACCAGATGTAACTCTTTGAGAGCGTAAATATGAAACCAAATGGACCCGCAAGGGTCCATTTGGTTTGGTTTGTCAGAGTCAGTTTGTCAGAGTCAGTTTGACTCTGACAAACATGACTTCAGTTCTGGTATCCCACAGGGCTCAATACTCGGCCCCCTTTTGTTCTCCCTATACATACTGCCGCTAGGAGAACTTATTACAAACTTATTAGAGTGTAAAAATGAAACCAAATGGACCCTTGCGGGTCCATTTGGTTTCATTTTTACATTCTCAAGAGTTACAGCTGGTTAACCAACTTTCCATCATTTAGCCTGGGGACCACCTGGAACCTTCTCAAGGATCACTGGTGGTCTCCGGACCACCTGTTGAAAACCCCTGGTCTATGACAAGGGTTGAAAACCAGTGTTCTACAAGATCACAACACCTTGCATCCACACCACGCTGAGACTGAGTCACTGAGAGCTTGTGGACCTGCACGTTGACTGTAGTTGTGCAACACCATGGTTTTACAGAATCATACAATATGAGGCTGCAAGGAAAGCTGCACAGTGGAACGTTTGAAACGATGGGGGTTGAAAAACAAGCAGTAGGCTGCAGCCAGCTCTGGCGTTGTTGTTCAAGTGTGCAGAAGATTCATTTAACAACACAAAATGAACACGCAGATCTGTCAGAGCTGTACATGTAGACCAGGGGTAGGCAATTATTTTCCCCAAGGGGCCAAATGAGATTCATAAAATATTGTGGAGGGCCAAGACTAAAGGCTGAACTACTGTAAAGTCTGCGTAATATTAATTTAATTTCAAGATAAAATTAAGAGTGACACCAACCATTTTGACACCAGGGCCCTCTATTTATTCAGTATTTGAGCCACAGAGGACCAACATTTTGACATTTTAGCCCCACAGAACCCTAAACCAAATATTTCTTTTGCTTTTGTCCACAATACCAGGCTGGATTGGGCAAACAAAACAGCCGAACATAGATCAAAAATGACGTCTTTTTTTTTTTTTTTTTTTTTTTTTTTTACATTTTCTGATTGCATAGATTTGGGCTAATTCAGATGATGACTATTTTAACTCTTGAGAGTGTAAAAATGAACCCAAATGGACCCGCAAGGGTCCATTTGGGTTCATTTTTACATTCTCAAAGAGTTACATCTGGTTAACCAACTTTCCATATTTAACTTGGAACTCTCTCAAGGACCACTGGCGGTCCCCGGGCCGCATAATGCCCAGGTATGATGTAGAGCTACCTGAGTCAGAGCTGTACATGTAGACGAACTTGCTCCATCCGTAGTGCTCTATGACTCCCACCAGAGCGTCTTGGAGCTCTGGCCTCAGCTGGATGACGAACTGGTTGGCCGTCTCTATGGGGAAGGAGGGAGTGACGAAGCACACGTGCAGCGCTCCGCAGAACGACATCAGCATGTTGACCGTCCTCCTGTCGTACAGGCCGATGATGGCGTACACGCCTTTGGAGAACTGGGAGCAGACTGTGGAGAGAGAGAGAGAGAGAGAGAGAGAGAGAGAGAGAGAGAGAGAGAGAGAGAGAGAGAGAGAGAGAGAGAGAGAGAGAGAGAGAGAGAGACAGATGATGACAGGGTTATTCCTTGAAGCTAGAGCCGGGGAGGCTTGAAACTTTTAGTGGTGTTTGTGGAGGTTGGGAATCAGGGCCGGATCTATGCATGGGCATTTCAAATGAAATTGCTGACAGTATATTTAAAAATTACTACTACTAACTCGTAGTCTACTGACGCTGCTACTAACTAAGCTCCACTTCTAACTAATTGTAGTTACTACAACTAATACAATTTCAACATCATTTCATCATTGATTGAAAACAGAAAACTCTCTGAGTCAGACCTTTAGCTTTATGCATGCTGCGTGTCTGTTGCAACTTCAACAACAACTGATGTTAAATCGTGTGGGTCACGATTGAAATTAAAATGGAATGGGCGATGAAGCTGCCTTCATACCATTTTTGCCAGCCCCCCCAAAATGGTAAATGTTACATCCGGGCTAGCTCTGGTCCAGAGCTCCACTGCTTCTGAGTCTCTCTTGCATTGGAGCTCTGCTCGTCTCCGTTCAATCGGCCATTGATCCACCCAACCAGCCTCTCTAGTGGATATATGAAGAACGTTGGACTTTTTGGCCAGAACGCGATCGTTTTTCACCGGAAAAACAACCAGGATTTGCGCCCTCTACCGATATTGCCAATAGAAAAGTTCCATAGGAAATATTTTTCCTTCAGTGAAAAACGACCGCGTTCTGGACAAAAAGTCCGTTTTATCCGTGTGGTGGGGGGCTAAGAGTGCTACCACTAAGGTAAGTAGGCTTTCTAATGACACAAGACGTGTTTATTTTGGTGAGTAGGTAAATGTCACGGTACGTGACAGGCCTGGGTTGTATTTTGTACCCTGTTTTGGCTATTTTGTATTGTTGTTGTTTTTACCCACTGTTTCCTTGTGTTTCTGTAGGGTTTTGTGCTTTTCCAGTTGGTGTTGTTCTTGCTTGGTGTAACTTTTATTTTGTAGTAGTATTTTGTGCCTTCCTGTCTACCCCTGTAGTTCTGTACCTGCCTTGTCTTACTAGTCCTGTGATTGCCTGTGTTTCCACCTGTGTCCTCTTAGTTCCCCAGCCAATCCCTGTGTTGATTTAGTCTTTTGTCCACCTGTGCCTAGTTAGTCTGTGTCTATTTGTACTCCCCTGTTTTTTCAGTTGGTTGCTAGTTCGTCACATATGTCTAGAGTGTTCTGTTCCTTGTTCCTCATCTTTGTGTTTGTATTGGTTTTTGGAATAAAACCTTTGAATTCAAGTCCTGCCTACGCCTGACAACTGTCCTGCACTTGGGTCCTAAACCCCTGCCCTCGCACTGTGACAGTAAAATGGTCTGTATATATCCACTAGAGAAGAGAGGCTGGTCGGGTGGAGTAATGGCAGATTGAACGGAGAGGAGCAGAGCTCCAATGCAAGTCAGACTCAGAAGCAGTGGAGCTCTGACTTGCAGTGGAGCTCTGGACCAGAGCTACATCCGGGTCTGGTTGGGAATAGTCCACCATGAGTCTGTTCTTGTTTATTCTGTGTTCTGCACATCTTCTCTAGGAGTTCACCAGGAGTACCTGTCAGGGTGAATTTTTCTCGCAGAGATCAAAAGGATCTCGATCTCTGAGCGGCTTTGCCTTCATGGCATCGTAAGAGAGTCTGACGTGGGAAAAGTGACTTCAAACGGCGATGCCGGTTCAACGTGAGGAGCACATTTCAAACACTTTCAAAACAGAGTCACACAACTATCACACTGAACGGATGTAACATGTCCCATTTGGGGGGGGCAAGAGAACATGTTGGAGGGGCAAGAGAAAATGGTATGGGGTCGCACACATACCATTTTCAGTTACAGGACTTTTATTAGTCAAGTAAAGCATCAATAATAACATCAGTTGTTGTTGAAGTTGCAACAGACACGCAGCATGCATAAAGCTAAAGGTCTGACTCAGAGAGTTTTCTGTTTTCAATGATGAAATGCTGTTGGTTTAGTGGTGACACAGCTGTAGTTAGTTAGTAGCAGTAGTAGTGTTTCACATCATTTTAAATAGAAGCAATTTGAAATTATCTTTGGTTGTTTTGCATGGCATCATGTTTGGTGCAGGGCAGCCATGCCCATGCTCTGCTATCCAAGCGTCTGACAGGACTGATTGATGGGAGACTAACTGCTGTATTCATGTCCTGCAAACACTTCCATCAGCCGTGGGTCACAGAGTCACCCAAACAGACTCCTCTACCACGGGGGGAAACATAAACCTCCTCCTCCCAGCCCAGCCATCCATGGCTAATAACTGTCAGAAGCAGTGTTGCCAACCGCCAAAATCCAAAATGCACTAGTGGCACTTCCAAAATGCACTAGAATGTATGCGCTAGAGCAGGGGTTTTTCATAGCCTGGCTCAGCCCTGAATCAGCACCTTAAAAATACTACCTTATTTTTACTTTGTGATTCAAGGACTGGCTTCCTTGCCTTTGGGGCCGTTTTTGTCGGTTGGAAATCCATGCCCAGCACCTGATTGGCCAACAGCCCTGTCACTCACTTCGTTTCACTTTATTATTCTTTAAAGAAGCGTCAGGTTTTAGGTTTTATAAACATCATCCTCTGACATATTTTACTGCTTTTGTTCACATGCTAGTAACGCTCGTCGGCTGTGTTTGTTTAGCTAAACGCATTAGCATAATAATGACAACGTCGTCTGCTTTCCCAATATTGATATGGGTTGGTATGAACCAATCACCGTGAAGACTGCTGCTTTGATCACGCCCATCCCAGAAACTGCTGTAGTAGAGAGGGACTTCAGTCTGAATAATGAAGTGAAACATCCTAGAAACTGCTGTGGTAGAGAGGGACTTCAGTCTGAATAATGAAGTGAAACATCCTAGAAACTGCTGTGGTAGAGAGGGACTTCAGTCTGAATAATGAAGTGAAACATCCTAGAAACTGCTGTAGTAGAGAGGGACTTCAGTCTGAATAATGAAGTGAAACATCCTAGAAACTGCTGTGGTAGAGAGGGACTTCAGTCTGAATAATGAAGTGAAACATCCTAGAAACTGCTGTAGTAGAGAGGGACTTCAGTCTGAATAATGAAGTGAAACATCCTAGAAACTGCTGTAGTAGAGAGGGACTTCAGTCTGAATAATGAAGTGAAACATCCTAGAAACTGCTGTAGTAGAGAGGGACTTCAGTCTGAATAATGAAGTGAAACATCCTAGAAACTGCTGTGGTAGAGAGGGACTTCAGTCTGAATAATGAAGTGAAACATCCTAGAAACTGCTGTAGTAGAGAGGGACTTCAGTCTGAATAATGAAGTGAAACGGAATGACAATTCAGACTGAAGTCAGGCTAGGGTTTTCAATCGTTTTCATACCAGGGCCCACTGTTTATTCTGCATTTTAGCCACGGAGGAGGACCAGCGTTTGATGTTGAGTTTAGTCTCTCAGCGTAATTTAGGAGGAATATCTGACAAAATATTAGTGGGGTTTCGTCTCCATGTTAAATGTAGATGTCATTTACAACTCTTGTAAAAGTTTCACTTTCAGTCCTAATTTGTTGGTGAGGGTCTATAGAACCATTTTGGTTCGAGTGGCCCGCGCACAAATGACATAATTGGCCTGTAGGGGGCGTAACAAGGTGCCAACCCTATCAAAACATGTAAACTGTTGTTGTAACTATTGATCAAATTGTCCAATCTGTACATATGGGATATCTATGAATTCACAATCAGGTGTAGCATTTGCTACCTAAACCTAATATATAATAAAATATATTTTTTCATCCATTATTGGTGTATATCCACAAAAATAGCAAGCAAAACAAGCTAAAATTACCTAAGACCGAAGTGAGTTTCCATCTCCATGTTAAATTTAGTTGTCGTTTACAGCTTTAAAAGTTTAACTTTCAGTACTAAATTCTAGGTGAGGTCTACAGAACCATTTTGGTTAGAGTGGCCAGCATGCAGATAAAGATTATTAGGGGGCCTTCCAAAATATGATATATGACTGTCATAACTTATCCAATCTGAACATATGACATATGTATGAATTCACATTCAGAAGTAGTATTTAGTCATTTAGACCATATTATCGTAAATAGTCCCACATTGTCAATGATGAGGAATTCAGTGGTACTATTTACATTTGTCCTGTGACCATGGTAGATATTTCTCATAATGGCCACCACCTGCTGATATTTTAACAGTAATTACAATTCTCTGATCCTGATTCTGGTAACTAATCCTACCTTTTCAAGGACGAGGTCTAAAGGATGAGTGGGGTGAGGGCTTCCAGCCAGAGTTTCTCCTCACTTCTTATGTCAACTATGTCAATGCCATTGTCTTTGCTGAAGGTTTCTTTCAAAGTCTCTAGCTCAGCCCTGCAAGGTCCAACCCAGACTTGTGCAGATGGCTGCTGGCTCATCTGGCGGCCCCAGTTTGTGTGATTAGGTGGGGTTGACTGCCGCAATCAGGATTAGGGGCTTGACCCTTTCAAACTGTGGCAGTCTAGCCAAGTGTCTGCATTTGCTTTGGAGGCTATATAGAGGAGACAGTTGCTCTCCAGCACCAGGTGTCATGAGGTGAAGGCTCCTTCAATTGACATGATAGGGACAATGAGAATGACACTAAGGCCACTCCAGTGTATGCACATCCTACCAGATACAACCCCAATTCCGTTGAAGTTGGGACGTTGTGTAAAATGTAAATAAAAACAGAATGCATTGATTTGCAAATCGTTTTCAACCTCTATTCAGTTGAATACATCACAAAGACAATATATTTAATGTTCAAACTGATAAACTTTATTGTTTTTTGAAATTATACAATCTTTTGTAAATTGATCCCTGCAACACGTACCAAAAAAGTTGGGACGGGGCAACAAAAGACTGGGAAAGGTCATGAATGCACAAATAACGCCTGTTTGGAACATTCCACAGGTAAATAGGTTAATCTTAAACAGTTTAATATCGTGATTGGGTATAACAGGACCATCCCAGTCGTTCACAATCAAAGATGGGGCGAGGTTCACCACTTTGTGAACAATTCTGTGAGAAAATCATCCAACGGTTTAAAAACAATGTTTCTCAACATTCAATTGCAAGGAATTTGGTGATTTCATCATCCACAGTCCATAATATAATCAAAACGTTCAAAGAATCTGAAGAACTTGCTATACTAAAGCGACAAGGCTGAAAACCAACACAGAATACTTGTGACCTTTGATCCCTCAGGTGGCTCTGCATTAAAAACAATAAAAAACAATAAAATCAGTTTGAACATTAAATATATTGTCTTTGTGGTGTATTCAACTGAATAGAGGTTGAAAACGATTTGCAAATCAATGCATTCTGTTTTTATTTACATTTTACACAACGTCCCAACTTCAACGGAATTGGGGTTGTAGTTATGAGGGCAGATCTTCAGGTGTTCTGTTGAGTCTTCATGGGGAGAAGCATTATGCATTCCGAACCATCTTCAAGAAGGACATGAGAGTCGAAAAGAATGGTCACCATGGTGCAATATGTAACTACTTTGACTATTTTCCTGTCAACTAGCTTGTGTGTGAAGGTACAGAACTTCAGCAGTGGTTTTCACAAGACAGCTTTTACTGTATGGATCTGGATGGGGATCTGGCTAGAAGTACACAGACTGGTGTTGGATCTGGATGGGGATCTGGCTAGAAGTACACAGACTGGTGTTGGATCTGGATGGGGATCTGGCTAGAAGTACACAGACTGGTGTTGGATCTGGATGGGGATCTGGCTAGAAGTACCCAGACTGGTGTTGGATCTGGCTAGAAGTACACAGACTGGTGTTGGATCTGGCTAGAAGTACACAGACTGGTGTTGGATCTGGATGGGGATCTGGCTAGAAGTACACAGACTGGTGTTGGATCTGGATGGGGATCTGGCTAGAAGTACACAGAGTGGTGTTGGATCTGGATGGGGATCTAAATGGTAAATGGTAAATGGTGCATTTATATAGCGCCTTTATCCAAGGCGCTTTACATAGATTGTGCATGACATTCACCACATTCACACACACATTCAAACACTGATGGCAGTGGAAACCATGCAAGGTACCTACTAGCACATCAGGAGCAATTAGGGGTTAAGTGTCTTGCTCAGGGACACATCGACACTAACTCTGCGGGAGCCCGGGATCGAACCGGCAACCTTGTGGTTACCATCCGGTAACTCTACCTCTGAGCCACTGCCTGAGCCACTGCCTGAGCCACTGCCGTACTTCTGACTAGAAGTACACAGACTGGTGTTGGATCTGGCTAAAAGTACACAGACTGGTGTTGGATCTGGATGGGGATCTGGTTAGAAGTACACAGACTGGTGTTGGATCTGGATGGGGATCTGGCTAGAAGTACACAGACTGGTGTTGGATCTGGATGGGGATCTGGTTAGAAGTACACAGACTGGTGTTGGATCTGGATGGGGGTCTGGCTAGAAATACACAGACTGGTGTTGGATCTGGATGGGGATCAGGTTAGAAGTACACAGACTGGTGTTGGATCTGGATGGGGATCAGGTTAGAAGTACACAGACTGGTGTTGGAACTGGATGGGGATCTGGCTAGAAGTACACAGACTGGTGTTGGATCTGGATGGGGATCTGGTTAGAAGTACACAGACTGGTGTTGGAACTGGATGGGGATCTGGTTAGAAGTACAGAGACTGGTGTTCTGACCTCACTGGGTACTGGTCAATCGGGTAGAGCTGGTTTGAGTTGGAGTGAATAGTGAGTAGAGTATGTCAGCTGATTTCATGGGCTCACTTGATTTTCACATATAGGGTAGAAGACATGAATTTACTGCCTACATCAATACATCAATATTACACATTTTGATGATTTGACTATTATCTAGCATTTTATAAAAATAAAAAAAATCATAATCCTTGAAAACGTTTTGTCATCAGAATCAAGATTGTATGTTGTAGAAGCTGAATTGGTAAGATAACAGCAGATGGTGGCCACCATAGCTGTCATCACAGACCCATAGCCAAAACAATTCCTTATGGCAGGCTTTAACTTTGTGCCAAATGTCATGCTTTCATTAAAAAGTGCACAATTTTCACACATAGAGGCTGGGCTATAAGTGGGTATGTCTAACTTTAGTCCCCCCAATACTGTATTGTTTCTATTTATTTACAATTCATACCATTACTCATTCATGATAATATAGGTAGGCACTAACTTCATCCTTCTAGGTTCAACAGAATTTAAATTAGGTGCCCTTTGAAGTAATTTGATGTACATGGGCATCCATTTTTTCCATATCATATTCCAAACATTAATATTTGAAATCCAGTTAATTCCTGGGTTAGTATTGACTTGACATAGTAAAAGAAAACAAAGAAAAAACAGCAATTGTGAGAAAATAGACTTTTAAGAAAAACAAAAATCCGATTTTGGCCAATTTTGAAATTGGGCAAAAAAATGCATATTTTTTCATCTGCAGATGGGCCACTCGAACTAAAATTGTTCTATAGGTCATCATCTACAAATTAGAAGTGAAAGTCAAACTTTTACAAGAGTTGTAAATGACGGTGTGTCGTGGGACCCCACTATATTGGTCAAAATGGCAATTCTTCTACATTTTCTAAATGTGTAGATTATTGAAAATTAGGTAATTAGGTAATTAGGTAAAATTAGGTAATTCAGATGGTTAAATATGATTTAACTCTTGAGAGCGTAAAATGAAACATTTTACGCTCTCAAGAGTTACAGATCTATCAGGGTCCATTTGGTTACCAATGGTCCTTTCTAGGAAGGAAGGAGGACTCTATCATAGGAGGAAAAATGGTGAAAAACGAGGGTTTTATCTCTGGCGCCTGTCAACCAATCTCTCCCCAACTCACCAGCAAAAAAGCACTAGATTTTCCACCAGGAGTTCTTCACGGATTTTGCCGCTGGGGGGGGGTCTGGAAAAAAGCTAAATATAGCAACCAATGCGTCAAGTTGGCAACACTGGTCAGAAGATTATGTCTAATAAAAACAGAGAGCATGTTGTCGACCCGCCAGTCTAACAGCTAATCAGACGTGAGGTTAACCCTTTAATTACCAATGACGTAATTGCAGTGAAAATGGTGCTAAATCCAAGCCTCCCACTGACGTAATTGACGTATTGTGTGTTTTTGGCTGGTCTGGGGTGTTTCCAGGTGTAGTGGGGGCCCTCCGCCAGCAGAGGGAGCCCTCCCCCAACTTGTCACAAAGTTTCATGTAGCTGGGTCATTACAATGGACCCTTATAGATCTCTAACTAGCCCTAACAAAAACAACAACAAACAAAGCAACAAAGGGATTTTTTTACCTTACCTTATGTGTCTCCAAATAACAGCACAAAAGATCAAAAACATGTAAAAAAGATTGCCAATAGATCCAAAGGTCAATAAATCCAATAATTTGTATCAGGACTCCCATGCTGATGACAGGCTGCAAGCCACAGCCATGGCTTTGCAGCAGGGAACATAATTTGCTGTTCTGTGTTTGCAGTGTTGCCAACTTCCAAAATACACTAGTGGCACTTCCAAAATGCACTAGAAGGAGCTAGGGCAGTGGTTTTCAAACCAACTCACCAGCAAAAAAGCACTCGTTTTTCAAAAAAGTACTAGTTTTTCAATAATTTTGGTGCTAGGGGGGTCTGGAAAAAAAGCTAAATATAGTGACAAATGCGCCAAGTTGGCGACATTGGTTGCCAGGTGTTTGGAGAGAATCCTTGAGAATAATAATATGCATATTTCTTTTTTTCTGGGGAAAGTGGAGACTTGCAGGGTTAAAATGAGACATTTGTGACATTTGTGGTCATATCACACATTTTTATTTGGACATTCAAATATGTACTTTATTAGGGTATTTAGCTGGTCTGGCTACAGTATTAAGCCTAATTATGCTGGTAGGGAAAGGGTTAACAGCTGTGGTCAACACCGGGGCAGACATGGATCTGCATGTACGCACACGCAGGGGCGTTCTGGCCATTAGGCAGACCAGGCAGTTGTCTGGCGCGCCATGATGGGGAGGGGGGGGACCACCAGGGGGACCACCAGACATGATTTAAAACAGGGGTTTTCAACCTTTTTGACTCCAGGGACCACCGTTTATTCAGCACATGATCACATCAAAGACCTAAAATTGAAGAATTCTTTTGGTTTTGTCCACAATTCAATTCCAGGCTGTATTTTGCCAACAAAGCAGTGTAACCTTCTTAATTAAGTGGTGCTAATTCAGATGATGAATATTTTAACTCTTGAGAGTGTAAAAATGAAACCAAATGGATTTGGTTTCATTTGTACACTCTCAAGCGTTACATCTGGTTAAAGGAGAAAAGCACACCAACTTTTTTTAGCTTTATTTGCACTTAATTTGTTAGAAAAAAGTGGTCCAGGTGTTATTTTGTGAAAACACTCCTTAATGCCTGTTTCCCCTCTCCCAAAATAGGCTTACAATGGGGCTAAGGGGTCAAATGCAAGTTCACCTATACACATCACTCCAAAAAGCATTTTTCTGTAATATATTGTCTCCCCACCATGTCAGTAGTGTGTTAACACTCACACTTTCACTTTCGTTTCAGCAGTGGTTCAGCCATAAACCATGTGCCACGCCCCCACCTTTTGAGACAGCTGAATCACTGCTGTACCAAAAGTGAAAGTGAAAATGTGAATGTGAATGATGCACCACTGCTCAACAAGCCGCGCACGCGCACGCACGCACGCGCGCGCACACACACACACACACACACACACACACACACACACACACACACACACACACACACACACACACACACACACACACACACACACACACACACACACACACACACACACACACACACACAGTGGGCGATAGATATCTGGTGATAGATGTCTGTGTGTTACTGTTCTTCTGTGATGGTTCCAAACAGATCATCATCATATTTCCATGCAGTGTGAAGTGGAGTATAATAGAGTTCTCAGTGTGTCTCTGCGCCTGTCTCCATCTCTCTCTCTGCCTGACTGTCTCCCTGTCATAATGTAATGCACGCCTACATGTCTGTCTGTCTGTCTGTCTGTCTGTCTGTCTGTCTGTCTGTCTGTCTGTCCATTCCCCCGCTCCAGGGAACATCTAAGGCTTGATGTGCAGCAGCTTTTTCTGGTGAACCAGGGGCGGATGTAACATTTCCCAATTGGGGGGGGGGGGATGGTCCTGAGTTTTATTTATTAAACAATTAAGTAGAGCCCTACCGATGCCACATTTTTGAGGCCGATACCGATACGTTTTTTTTTTTCTTTTTTTTTTTTTTTAACTACACCGATGTTACCAATGTTTAATAAAGAATCACAATAATAAAAATACATTTGAAAAACTTCTAAACTCCAAATGTATTTTCTCTTTCAAGTAAACAATACACGACGACATTGACATCATTTACTTATGTGAAATAATTCCATTTTCTGTCTTTCTTTTTCTTTTCCAGGCATACTGTATATCGGCCGATATATCGATACAAATATCACAGATGCCGATGCCGATATATCGGTATCGATATTGGCTGATTTATCGGTACGACCGATACATCGGTTTAGCTCTACAATTAAGCATCAACAATAACATCAGTTGTTGTTGAAGTTGCAACAGACACGCAGCATGCATAAAGCTAAAGGTCTGACTCAGAGAGTTTTCTGTTGGTAATGATGGAATCCTGTTGGTGTAGTGGTGAGACGATTTAATTTAGTTTAGTGGTGAGACACACTTTAATTTGAAATATCTTGGGTTGTTTTGCATGCCATCGTGTTTGGTGGGGCAGAATGGGCATTTAGGGGGGCATTGCCCCCCCATGCCCATGCCTTGATCCGCCCCTGTAGTGAACACTCACTCATGGGAGACTTCCTGCACTACAGCTGGCTTTGAAAGAGGTTTCAGTGGTTTTATTTCTGCTGAGAGAGAGAAAGACGGAGAGGGAGTAGAGTAGAGCCTCCATCTATAGGCTTACAGCAGAGCTGTGAGATGAAAGCCTGGATCCAGAGTCCAGGCCAGGGGTCGGCAACCCAAGATGTTGAAAGAGCCATTTTTCAACCCAAAATTAAATTCTAAATCTGTCTGGAGCCGCATTTTATTATTCTTTTTTTCCTGAGAGTGTGCAAATGTGAACCAAATGGACCCTAGCGGGTCCATTTGGTTCCATTTGCACACTCTCAGAAAAAAAGGTCCTCAAAGAAAAATCATTAACATGGTGAAACACAATCTTTCTTCAGAAATGGAGTTTCTAAAGTTTTACAGAACTCTATTTCTAGTCCACACAACATCTCTAAGGTATATTAATGACATAGTAAACTGAGGTGGTTCAGATTGAAAGCTCCACCTCTGATAACTGCTGGGCTTTTTTGACATGGCCAAGTGCTACTTTAACTGGCAACTGTCAGACAGCGCAGCGCGTTTTGGGTGACTGAAATGTTTATATTATTTTGGTGCGGATCACCCCAGTGTGTATGTAATAATGCTACATCCATGCAGGGAGCCACTAGGGCTGTGTTCTAGAGCCGCATGCGGCTCCTGAGCCGCAGGTTGCTGACCCCTGGTCCAGGGCAAGGCTGATCTAAGAAGGCTAGGGAGGAAAGTAGGCGGAGTCCAATGTTGCCAACTGCCAAAATTCAAAATACACTAGTGGCACCAAAGATACTCCATTTATAAAGATAGGCATACTCCCATTCACGCTACTATATAGGCGACATGGACTACAAAGCCTACAAATGGTCTCCTAAGTAGTCATGGTCTCTCTCAGAGCCCCCTATCTGTCATATGTGAAACTGCAGATTACAAAGAGACTCTTCCTGACTCCTAACAAATCTCGCGAGAGTTGGTTGGTGGGATAAAGAATAGTCTGCCCACCAAACACGATGGCATGCAAAACAACCAAAGATATATCAAATTAAAGTGCTTATATTTAAAATGATGTGAAACACTACTACTGCTACTAACTAACTACAGCTGTGTCACCACTAAACCAACAGCATTTCATCATTCAAAAACAGAAAACTCTCTGAGTCAGACCTTTAGCTTTATGCATGCTGCGTGTCTGTTGCAACTTCAACAACAACTGATGTTATTATTGATGCTTTACTTGACTAATAAAAGTCCTGGAACCAAAAATGGCATGGGTGCGGCTGCGGCCCATGCCATTTTCTCCTGTACCCCCCAATTGGGAAATGTTACATCCGCCCCTGCCACCCCCCCCCCCCCCCTCCTGCCACCCCTCATGGTTCCTCCCACAGCCTGCTAAATAAATCCTCTACCTGGGCGTTGGATCAGAGCCCATGGCGTTGGCTCGGTCCAAAACGTTTCCAGGCGGGGGGTGGAGGAGTTCCCGGTATTCTCTGGTCCATCTGCAGCCTGTCAGCTCTGGAGCAGGTGGAGGGAAGACCTCCATCCCTCCATCACCGAACTGACAGGAGGAGGAGATCCCTCCATCACTCACTGCTCTGACAGGAATATGGGGAGGAGGGGAGACTAGAACATCTGGATGCTGGCACACGGCAGGGGCGTAGCTACGGGTGGGCTGAGGTGGGCCGCGGCCCACCTAAATAGAGAGCTGGCCCACAAATTGAAAACATGACTAAGAACTTGAAAAAACAAAGGACAAAGACCAGAGAGCCTCTAGAGAGAGCTTGAGAGGTCTGGACTCACTGTAGTTATAATGCCCCCCCCCCCCCCCCCCCCCCCCCCCGATTTATATTGTAAAATCAATAAATCGAACTCAAAGAGTACAAACGGAAACAAATGGACCCTAAAGGGATTAATTCGGTTCCTAATTGCCTCTAATTTAGGTGTAGTCCCTTTGGGACAAGCACATCTACAAGCACATTTCATTGATCTCGACAACTTCACTTACTGTAGTTATTATTAGAAAACCTACAGTCACCCAGAACAACCTTCAAAAGCTCAACAAGATCTATCCAGTACACACAAAAAAAGTCGTAACCTCTTCATCTATATATCTATCTAAGTTTTGGCCAGCGACACATTGCTAGCTTGTAGATCAGGGGTGGGCAATTATTTTTCCCAAGGGGCCAAATGAGATGCATAAAATATTGTGGAGGTCCAAGACTAAAGGCTGAACTAAAGTAATATTTATTTAATTTCAAGATAAAAGAGTAGGACCAACCATTTTGACACCAGGGCCCTCTATTTATTCAGTATTTGAGCCACAGAGGACCACCATTTGATGACATTTTAGCCCCACAGATCCCAAAACTTTCTTCAAGATTTCTTTTGTTTTTGTCCACAATTCCAGGCTGGATTTGGGAAACAAAACAGGATAACAAAAATGACCATTCTCTCACATTCTCTGATTGAATGTGTAGAAGACTTTGGGCTAATTCAGATGATGAATATTTTAACTCTTGAGAGTGTAAAAATGAAACCAAATGGACCCGCAAGGGTCCATTTGGTTTCATTTATACGCTCTCAAAGAGTTACATCTGGTTAACCAACTCTCCATATTAAACTGGAACTCTCTCAAGGACCACTGGTGGTCCCCGGATCGGTCAGAGTCAGACAAAGGGCCGCATTTGGCCCCCGGGGCCGCATAATGCCCAGGTATGTTGTAGATAGTTTCAGTCGTCTGGTTCCAGCCCTGACTCACCACCTTAAATTATTTCCCCTGGGGATTCTGGTGACGTCAGGTCTTTGGGGCTAGCAGTAGTCTTGGGCAATATACCGGTATTACCGTTTATCGCGATATTGGAAATCAATACAGTACAATACAGTACAATATCGCTGGGTCTATAAAAAATATCGAATACCGAATATCGCCAAATACGGTTATATATATACTGTATTCTATTAAAATATGAGAAATGAGACTTTTAATTGTAACTATACAAACAATTTTCATGTTATAGACATGCCTAAAATAGCCCTTATTTGGGCTAGGCTTTTTGGAAACAATGTATTTCCAACTCCAGTTTTTCCCCATTTAGGCTGCTTGACCAGCAGAGCGCTCAGTTTCTGACCCCTCAATGTCGCAATTCTGAGAACTAGGTGACTGGTGGAACGTGTCCGACTCTGATTGTACGCCATTGCCAGCTATTAGTCAAAACTGGTAAAATATTGAATATCGAGCTAATTAACACGTTATCAATACAGATATTAAAAAATCAATACCGCCCAAGACTATCTATCAGTGTTACGTTGTAGTTGAAAAAACAAATACAGCAGGTGATTGGCCGACAGCCATGTCACCCAACAGTGCCAAACAACAAACATGGCTCCTGCAATGCTTCTTTAAAGACGTGTCGGATTTTATAAATATCATCATCCAACATATTTTACTGCTTTTGTTAACATGCTATTAACACTCGTTGGCTGTTTTTGTTTGGTTAGCAACCAGGCTAGCACATTAGCCACGACAACAACGTTGTCTGCTTTCCCAGTATTCTGATTGGTTGGTAGGAACCATAACAAACTAAATGGGAGACCCAGAAGTTACAGCCAGTTGAGCCAGATCCTCATTTTAGGCTGTGCTTCGACACGTGATGGATTAACATTCTTAAGCCCTGTTCATGCTCTCTCCGACCATTTTGGGGGTCCATGACATGGAAAGGTTTGGTGAACAACATCCTCATAGGTCCGATGAGGAATATAAACGAGATATAAATGCATGCCTTTTTCGCAGATGATCTGCGTGGAGTCAAGCCATGTGTTTAAACAAGCACTGATACAGTGCAGCAATCTAGCGGCTCGCCTGCTGAGTCCAATAGAACCTAGCTGCAGCCTCACAGATCCTGCTGAGTCCAATAGAACCTAGCTGCAGCCTCACAGATCCTGCTGAGTCCAATAGAACCTAGCTGCAGCCTCACAGATCCTGCTGAGTCCAATAGAACCTAGCTGCAGCCTCACAGATCCTGTTGAGTCCAATAGAACCTAGCTGCAGCCTGCTGAGTCCAATAGAACCTAGCTGCAGCCTGTTGAGTCCAATAGAACCTAGCTGCAGCCTGTTGAGTCCAATAGAACCTAGCTGCAGCCTGCTGAGTCCAATAGAACCTAGCTGCAGCCTGTTGAGTCCAATAGAACCTAGCTGCAGCCTCACCTGCTGAGTCCAATAGAACCTAGCTGCAGCCGGTTGAGTCCAATAGAACCTAGCTGCAGCCTGTTGAGTCCAATAGAACCTAGCTGCAGCCTGTTGAGTCCAATAGAACCTAGCTGCAGCCTCACAGATCCTGCTGAGTCCAATAGAACCTAGCTGCAGCCTCGCAGATCCTGCTGAGTCCAATAGAACCTAGCTGCAGCCTCACAGATCCTGCTGAGTCCAATAGAACCTAGCTGCAGCCTGTTGAGTCCAATAGAACCTAGCTGCAGCCTGTTGAGTCCAATAGAACCTAGCTGCAGCCTCACAGATCCTGCTGAGTCCAATAGAACCTAGCTGCAGCCTCGCAGATCCTGCTGAGTCCAATAGAACCTAGCTGCAGCCTGCTGAGTCCAATAGAACCTAGCTGCAGCCTCACGTTCTCCAACTTTCCGAAGTGGAGTTCGGAGAGTCACAACATCCGCCGCTGCAGCTTTCAGAACAACATTTCGGAAAGATGAGTTTCAGACATTTCGGATGACACCACTTTTCAAATGAGGTCAACTTTCCGACACAACTTTCCGAAAGGTTCGGAAAGTTGAGAGAGCATGAGCAGGCCTTTATAGTGCAAATGAATTCCAGACTTTCATAAGGTCTCAAAGATTGCAGTTTGTCTCATTTAGAGGAGAAAAGGGACTATTAAGCGTGCACACGGATGTGTGAGTGTCGTTTTAGGATGTAGGTGACCCAAATACCTATTCATGAGATACACAATGTTTGTCACAGATACTACAGGTACTTTTTCTTGTGACAGAGGAGTGGCAGTATTGATACAGGGGTTGATACTAAAGTCTTCGAGGCACTTGCCCATCGGGCAAGTGCAAGTCAGGTTCTACTTGCCCCAAAATATATTGTAAATTTTGCATTTAAGTTTACTTTCTACTTGGGTGCTTTAAACATTTCCTTTCGCAGTCGAAGACTGTTTTGTTTAAGTCACAATCAGCTACAGTAAATATTCAACTTGTAAATCAGTGGTTCCCACAGTGGTTCCCATCGTTCACCCCAGCAAAACGATAGTTTGAAACCAAATGGACCTGGGAGGGAGATACGAGAGATGGCTAGAAAACAGGAAAAGACGCAGAGGCAGAGCGCAATGACCACCTTCAAGACAAATATATCTCATATTGTGTTATAACATACTAGTCACACACTTGCCCGATCGGGCAACCAGGTAGCAGTCTTCACTTCCCTGACCATTTTTTTTTACTTGCCCCGGGCAAGCGGGCAAGTGTTAGTGTCAAGCCCTGTGATACATTTATTTACAGGACCACATTAGTTTTTTCACTTTTTCAACCAATATTAATGTTTTAGGTTGTTATTAGAGAAATTAAAAGATGGATGTTAATTGTTATACATTCCTTGCTTTCTTAAGTTTTACGGATTTTAGCGATGAAAGGAGCATTCAAACATGAATACATATCTGTTTACACAATTTTAAAGTGATCCCTTTTTTATTATCTACTGCAGTTCTAATAAACCCCAAGAAATTAGATGCAATTTCCTGGGGTTTATTAGAACTGTAGATAAACAAATCTGTATTTATAGGACCATGTTCGAATGCCCCTTCTATAGCTAAAACCCCTAAAACTAAAAAAGCAAGGAATGTAAAAGAATTAACACCCATCTTTAACTTTCTCTAATAACCTGAAACATGAACCATAGTTGAAAAAAAAAAATAAAAATAAAACTAAAGTTGTCCTTTAAGTAAAACAACCAAGTACTTTTTCCCCCACCACTGCTCATAAATATTCTATAAACAAGAGAACAGGCAGGTTAGCTGAACAGGTGTAAGACGTACAGCAGCATTTTACACAGTTTCCCACACGTCAACGCTAGCTGACAGGCCGGTACGGTACACACAGTGCTACAGCATACAGTAGGTTCCCGCCTCGTCTTTCTGCTACAGAGAGATAGTGGCTCTGCTGAACAGTCATTTAGCATCGCACCACAACGCCCACACACGCACTCACGCACGCACGCACACGCGCTTATGGCGGTATGTGGATGACAAGCTGCTGTCTATAGCTCAGTGTTGCCAACAGCCAAAATCCAAAATGCACTAGTGGCACTTCCAAAATGCACTAGAATGCACTAGAGCAGTGGGTTTTCAACCATTTTCATACCAGGGCCCACTGTTTATTCTGCATTTTAGCCACAGAGGAGGACCACCGTTTGATGTTGAGATTAGTCTCTGTGACTAATTTAGGAGAAATAACTGGCAAAATGTTGGTCAAAATAGCAATTCTTCTACATTTTCTAAATATGTAGATTCTTGAAAATTAGGTAATTCAGATGTTTAAATATGATTTAACTCTAGAGAGCGTAAAATGAAATTAATTAATTTAATTAATTAATTTTACGATCTCAAGAGATACAGATCTATAAGGGTCCATTTGGTTACCAATGGTCCTTTCTAGGGAGGAAAAACAAGGGTTTTATTTCTGGCGCCAGTCAACCAATTTCGCACCAACTCACCATCCAGCAAAATCCTTGTTTCAGCACCATGGAGAGCTCCACTACCCTCCCATCCTTGTTTCAGCACCATGGAGAGCTCCACTACCCTCCCATCCTTGTTTCAGCACCATGGAGAGCTCCACTACCCTCCCATCCTTGTTTCAGCACCATGGAGAGCTCCACTACCCTCCCATCCTTGTTTCAGCACCATGGAGAGCTCCACTACCCTCCCATCCTTGTTTCAGCACCATGGAGAGTTCCACCACCACCCCATCCTTGTATCAGCACCATGGAGAGCTCCACTACCCTCCCATCCTTGTATCAGCACCATGGAGAGCTCCACTACTCTCCCATCCTTGTATCAGCACCATGGAGAGCTCCACTACCCTCCCATCCTTGTTTCAGCACCATGGAGAGCTCCACTACCCTCCCATCCTTGTTTCAGCACCATGGAGAGTTCCACAAGTGCTGACTGCATTGTGTGGCAGTGAGTGTGGAGCTCTCTGTGGTGCTGAAACAAGGATCAGCTGCTCTAACATGAAGGCAGCGTCTCTCTCTCTCTCTCTCTCTCTCTCTCTCTCTCTCTCTCTCTCTCTCTCTCTCTCTCTCTCTCTCTCTCTCTCTCTCTCTCTCTCTCTCTCTCTCTCTCTCTCTCTCTCTCTCTCTCTCTCTCTCTCTCTCTCTCTCTCTCTCTCTCTCTCTCTCTCTCTCTCCTTGATTTCTATGCTATGGGAGGGGGGAATTCAAACATGGTCCTAAATACATATTTGTTTATAACATGTATTCATTATTATCTACTACAGTCCTAATAAATCCCAGGAAATTACAACTGGCCTAAGACGTTCACAGGATCTACTGAATGTGAATTCACACACACTGTTAACAACTGACAATCTGCTGGAGGAGCATAGAGCCAACAGCACCCCATTCACACACACTGTTAACAACTGACAATCTGCTGGAGGAGCATAGAGCCAACAGCACCCCATTCACACACTGTTAACAACTGACAATCTGCTGGAGGAGCATAGAGCCAACAGCACCCCATTCACACACTGTTAACAACTGACAATCTGCTGGAGGAGCATAGAGCCAACAGCACCCCATTCACACACTGTTAACAACTGACAATCTGCTGGAGGAGCATAGAGCCAACAGCACCCCATTCACACACACTGTTAGCAACTGACAATCTGCTGGAGGAGCATAGAGCCAACAGCACCCCATTCACACACTGTTAACAACTGACAATCAGGCGATACGGAGCGTCTCGCGAGACTGCTTGCGAGGCAGTCCAATGTAGCAGTAGGAGTATGCAGAAATGCGTTGGACTCAGGTATTTAATCCAGCTTTAATGACTTCAAAACCCTTGTTCTTTAATAGTAGTACAACATAAACATTACAGAGACTATTCGTGACTGAACGTTACTTTAAAACAGTTGTCGTTTTTCATACGTACCTAAAATAGCTCTCATTTGTGCCGTTTCTCGTTGAAAACAATGTATTCCCAACTGCAGTTTGCACTCAAGAGAGGTTCTGTATAGTCACGTGCTCCACTCTGGTTTCTGACCCCTCAATATCCTAACTCTCCCACTAGAAGGCTCTGGCCTGACCCAGAGGCTCAATATGGCAGTTTGTCACATTCAGTAGATCATTTGTGGCCAGATGTCATCTCCTGGGGTTTATTAGGACAGTAGCTAGACAAGGATAACAAAGAGAACATAGAGTTGTCCATGCGTGTCCATTTTCACCCTCAGACGTTAACGAACAGTGACAGTGGTGACAATGCCAGCGTGTAATCGTCCTTTCAGAGGTCTTACCTCAATGACCATACAGGCGTATGCATAGGCTCAACTTACATAACTTACATTGTGTTTTATGTAGTTATAGCCACTCTATGGGGCAGGGGTGTCAAACTCTGGCCGGCGGGCCTGAGTTTCATTAGGCCCTTGAGGCAATATCGAATTATCATTAGAGCTGGCTGCCGGTAATATACAGCTGTCTACATGTCGAAGTGTCCTTGGGCAAGACACTGAACCCCACCTTGCCTCCAGTGGTTGCCACCACTGGTGTATGAATGTGGGAAGTGGGGACGCTGGCGTTGACTGTTCGCCGCTCTATTTCCCAATGTATGAATGAATGGACCATTGTAAGCTCTGAGTATCACGCTGTGCATAGAAAAGCGCTATAAAAATGCAATCCATTATTATTATTATTAGCTGTGGCACCGCTGTAACACTGCATTCACCGCTAATACTACAGTTCCCATAATGCTCTGCTGTCTGCTCTAATATATTTACCTCAGAAGGCTGCAAATAGAAAAGAGGCATTACATTTTATTTAATTTTTATTCATTATGCCATTGATGTTTTTTCTTTTAAAGTTGATTTTGCACTATTAATCGTTCCTTATTCATTGTCAAATCAGGGTAGCAAACTGAGCAATAATTAATGTTTTACTCATGCACTTCAAGGCTTGAATGTTTGATTCATTTATTATTCTTATTTTATTTTCAAATGTATTATTAGCCTGTGGAAAAGTTTGTTAATATTTACCCCAGAATATTTTACCTCGATTTTGCATGTCACTATAAAGTTATAGAAGCCTTCCTTGTTCAATACTCAATGGAAAACTAGTGCACCAGCCTGGTGCACTAGGGGCGCCCAAGAGTAGCTGGGGACCACCTGGAATCCTCTCAGAGACCACTGGTTGAAAACCTTGTTGTATGCACTACAGTATATATAGATACTATTCAGGTGCGGCTTATAGTCCAGAAATTACGGTACTGTACTTTGAGTTGCTCTGGATTAAAGGCGCCTGTTAAAAGCCTAAATTGAGGTTGTGTGTTTTCGATCCAAGTGCTGATCCGAGAGCAGATCGCTGGTTGACGTAACTGATTGACGTCAACCTCTGTGGGCAGCTCTGCTTCAGGCCTGCTGAGAAGCTCCATGATGCCTCCTCCACATCGATCAGAGTAATTATAGCCTCACTAAAGCGTTAAAAAATCCCAATAGAAGATATACAGCCCATAATACAAGTCAGTGAGCAGCTGGCCTATGGGGGCAGTTACACCCTGAGCCATAGCAGTACTGTATACATGTCTAATGGTTCATAATGGGTCTCCGCTGTGCATGTTTAAAACTAATAGGACAAAGAATTGGGGGAGGAAATTCCAGAACAAGTGTGGGAAGACAACAACTCAGTCAAAGGGGCAGAGGGAATTTGCTTGGGGAAAAATATATATTTTATAACTTCCAAAACCCAAAGTAAACAACTTAAAGGTATGTTAGGAACATAAAACAAATGATAAATTTGATAGCCATTATGGCATCTGTCACATAAGCCATTCCCTGAATTTCAGTCCTCAACGCCTGTTCTAAATATGTTTTCTATCGAAAGGTGATGGACTGTTTTATGGATAAATGACAACACATGTGACTCCGTTGCATAGTGACATGTGACTCTGTTACATGTGACTTCGTTGCATAGTGTTATTCTTTCTTGTGCAGTGGTGAATGTGTGTGGAGAATGTCTAAAGAGTGCAGACTGACTGGGAAAAGAGCACTGACTCAAGGTAGAAGGAATAAGGCCATGGTTGTCATGGTAATCTGTTGGCCTTTAGGCAAAGCCTGGAAATTGCACAGGTGTGGGGATTTTTGCTCATTATGTCCACTGGCAGACCAGAGTCTTTTGTGGCGGTTCTAGACAACCGTGCATCCGACCAACATGATGCCAGAGACTGCCTCCTGGCATAGCATTCCTATGTAAGCCAGGCAGAAATATCTGTGTGTGTGTGTGTGTGTGTGTGTGTGTGCGCGTGTGCGTGTGCGTGTGCGTGTGTGTGTGTGTGGATATGACCTGTAGAATCAGTTTTCCCAGTGTTGTATCACTATGTCAAGTGCACTTCCCATTTCAGTAGTAGGAGAACAACAAAGTTTCTCCAAGATTATAATAAATTAAAGGGAGAAACTAATCAAAACAACGGATACACAGTTGTTGTTGTAATTAACTGGTAATGATCTTCACGGAAGATGATTTCTCATCAGCTGTGCTTTGTTTCTGCCATTATGTTCATAATGTGCTTCACTAGATAACTGTTTTGATTGTAGGTTGTGTGTGGGTGACTGCGGATACGTTTTATCTTCTAAATGTGGTGAATTTACATTGCATCTGTTTGTAATGTAGACTAATATGCTCTGTCGCATCAAAAACAAATAAAAAAAGGAACCATGTATACTACTACTACTACTGCTGCGACTACTACTATTACTACTGCTGCTGCGACTGCACTACTACTATTACTACTACAGGGCTTGACACTAACACTTGCCTGCTTGCCCGGGGCAAGTAAAAATAAAAACGGTGGGGCAAGTGAAGACTGCTACCTGGTTGCCCGATCGGGCAAGTGTGCAACTTAGTGCAGTATAACACAACACAAGATAAATTTGTCTTGAAGGCAGTCATTGCACTCTGCCTCTGTGTCTTTCCCTGCTTTCTAGCTGTCCACAATTCCAGGCTGGATTTGAGAAACAAAACAGGCAAATTAACATACACATCAAAATGACCATTAATCTTCTACTCTAGTTGTGTAGACCTGGGCTAATTAAGATGATGAATTTTAACTCTTGAGAGTGTAAAAATGAAACCTTCTCAAGAGTTACATCTGCAAAATTTACAATATATTTTTGGGGGGCAAGTGACCATGAGCTGAGGGAAAGTAGAACCTGACTTGCACTTGCCTGATGGGCAAGTGCCTCCGAGACCTTAGTGTCAACCCCTGCTACTACTACTACTACGACTGCACTACTATTACTACTATAATAATAATACTAACAACAAGAACAACACCCCCCTCCACTGCACATCTTGGTTGTACAAAGACTTGAACTTTCCATACAAAAGCAAAACGTGCTACGGTGGATGTGGCTCAGGAGGCAGAGCAGGTCGGCCAATGATCCAAGGGTCGCCGGTTCGATTCCCGGGTCCTCCTGTCTACATGTCAAAGTGTCCTTGGGCAAGACACTGAACCCCACCTTGCCTCCAGTGGTTGCCACGACTGGTGTGTGAATGTGTGAAGTTTAGGACGCTGAGCGTTGACTGTTCACTGCTCTACTTCCCAATGAATGGACCATTGCAGGGTTTTCAACCTTTTTCATCCCAGGGACCACCATTTATTCAGGATTTGAGCCACGGACCACCATTTGAGGATATTTTAGCCCCACAGACCCCAAATCTAAAGATTTCTTTTGCTTTTGTCCACAATTCCAGGCTGGATTTGGGAAACAAAACATACATTCCAAAATGGCTAATTCAGATGATGAATATTTTAACTCTTGAGAGTGTAAAAATGAAACCAAATGGACCCGCGAGGGTCCATTTGGTTTCATTGACATTAACACTAACACTTGCCTGCTTGCCTGGGCCCGCTTGCCTGGGCACGCTCTCAGGGACCACCTGTTGAAAACGCCTGGTTTAAAGCACCCAAGTAGGAAGTAAACTTAAATGCAAAATTATTAGGGGTGGGACTCGATTAAAAATTTTGATCTAATTAATTAGAGGCTCAATAATTAATTAATCTCAATTAATCTCATTTTAATCGCATATTATTATTTACCTGAGAAAAGTGAGAAAGCACATTTTTGAACTGAATTTATTATTATTATTATTATTATTATTATTATTATTATTATTATTATTATTATTATTATTATATTATGAGTGAAGCAATGAACTGAATGAGTGAAGCAATGAACTGAATACTAGGCCTGTGAATCTGTGGGTGTCCCACGATACAATTCAGTATCAATTTTCTGGGTCACGATTCGATCCAAAAACTAGATTTCTAGATTTTTTTTTTTTTAAATTCTCGATTCAAAAAGATTCCCCAATTCCAAAGCTTTCCTCTTTTCTTTTTTTCTTCTTCTTATTTACCAAATTCAAGTACAAACGTTAGCATTTCTCAGTCAGTCCAGTACAATAATTGACTCTGGGGCAAAATAAATAAAATACTGGCAGTGCCACACACACAGCGCTGATTGTTCTGGAGCATACATTTGCGTACATTTAGCAGTCATTATTATCATGCAATTTAGTGTCAGATAAACACAGTGAAGTGAACTACTCTGAACTAGGCTACTATGATCAAACCGTTTGCCCAAAGCCCACGTCAGTTGATCATCTGAGCGCACACACACACACACACACACACACACACACACACACACACACACACACACACACACACACCACACACACACACACACACACACACACACACACACACACACACACACACACACACACACACACACACACACGGCTACAGCCAATATGAACTCGACTCCAGCTGCACTGATGAGCGCCGGTCGCCAACTCCAGTTTGTCCCTATTCAAGCCATTGAATGTCGGACACCTCAACGTCGCTCTGGTACTAGCAGAATGCAGAAAGACTTACCCAAGCTCCCTTCTCTTCACGGGGTCAGTCCAATGGCGGCTCTTCTACATAGATTTCTACGAAACGGGGACAGTAACACTAGCTCCAACATGTTGGATGTGATTTGAGGCTCGAACTGCTGCGATGGTATGCACATTCTTTGTTGCATAAACTGCCTTTTTGTCCACGCTTCCATCCGTTCTTTGCTTAAATCTAAATTTGCCATCAACGGGGCCGAGTAATGCTTGCTCATCTGGTTTGTTGTTCATGTTGCGAGTTGTTTTGTTTTGTTTTTGCTGCGGGGGAAGAGGACGACGAGGCGGACGGAGCTTTAGAGTATAGACTGAGTTACGTTTACTCATAGAGCTAGTAGACCAATGGCGATTCTTCTACATTGACTTCAACTGCAGTTTGTCCCTATTCAGGCCATTTGAACAGCGCTCAAGCGCTCAGTTTCTGACTCCTCAATGTCGTGACTCCGGGTGGACTGCCGCTTCGTGTGCGTTAGCATATTGGGTAGGTGTGAAACGGTGATACAGTGAGAAACGTTCCACTTCAATGGTGTGAATGGGCCATCAGTGACAAACGTTCCGTTCCAATGGTGGACAAAGAAAAGGTGCGAATAAATGCGTTATTTTTTATAACGCGCTATATTTTCTGTAATTAATTAGTCTCAATTAACGCGCTAAAGTCCCGGGCCTAAAAATTATATATTTTTTTTTATATATTATATAATATATTTTTGGGGGGCAAGTGATCATGACCTGAGGGCAAGTAGAACCTGACTTGCACTTGCCCGATGGGCAAGTGCCTCGGAGACCTTAGTGTCAAGCCCTGCAATGTGCCTTTTGTGTGACCGTTACACAACCTACAGTGTAGTCCAGTATGTGGCATCCCTGTGAGCTACAGGAAGGAACTACACACAGTCACACATCACATCAACGTCCTGCTAATACATAATCCCTCCTCAGGGGACTGGCCCAGGATCAGTGTCGCCAACTTGGAGCATTTGTTGCTATATTTACAGGGCTTGACACTAACACTTGCCCGCTTGCCCGGGGCAAGTAAAAAAAAATGGTCGGGCAAGTGAAGACTGCTACCTGGTTGCCCGATCGGGCAAGTGTGCAACTTAGTGCACTATAACACAACACAAGATATATTTGTCTTGAAGGTGGTCATTGCAATCTGCGTCTTTCCCTGCTTTCTAGCCATGTCTCTCCCAGGTCCATTTGGTTCCACACTATCATTTTGCTGGCGCCACAGACCCTGAGTCTGTGACCACTATAGGATACACTGATTTACCCTGATTTACATGTTATGTAGCTGATTGTGACTTAAACAAAACAGCCTTCAACTGTGAAAGGAAATGTTTAAAGCACCCAAGTAGAAAGTAAACTTAAATGCAAAATGTATGATATATTTTGAGGGGCAAGTGACCATGGCCTTGAGGGCAAGTAGAACCTAACTTGCACTTGCCCAATGGGCAAGTGCCTCGGAGACGTTAGTGTCAACCCCTGATTTAGCTTTTTTATTCCAGACCTCCTTAGCGCCCAAATTAGTGGGAAAAACTCATGGCGGAAAATCTAGTGCTTTTTTGCTGTATGGTGAGTTGGGGCGAAATTGGTTGAGCGCCCGTGTGCGCACACACCACACACACGTGCACACACCCACACACCCACACACAGTATTTCCACAGTCTCCTCATCCATCCTGTATTGATCATGCTGACGGCTCTCACTTCATGGAGCGGGGGAGTTTGGGGGGGGGGGGGGTTGCGGAGAGGTGTGTGGGTGGTGGGGGGGGGGGGGGGGGGGGTGGTTTCGCCTGAGAGATCAGACCCTCTGAGAGTTGGGGGGAGAAAACCTGCTGGCCAGATCATTGAGGAGTGACAGCGCAAATGCACCCCAATTAGTCCAATACATGTGCGTGCACGCACACGCACACGCACACGCACACACACACACACACACACACACACACACACACACTTTGTTAAAGGGGAATTCCACCCATTTTCAACATTTTTTTCTGACAGCGTAAAAAAACTGCATTTGTAAGCTTTCACCAAAAAAAAAAGAAGCGACTAAAGAAATCCATTGACATGGTGAAAATACGTCTTGATGTATGATGTCATCAAGATGTTTCACCATGTTAGTGGTTTTCTTCAGACCTCCATTTCTTGGGAACACAGAATGGGGGAACTTTTTGTATCATGTCCACCCAGCACCTCTAAGGTATACTAATGACATATTAGAATGTTGGAAATGGGTGGACTTCTCCTTTAATGGGATATGCTTGCCTGCTGGTCGGACACACGGTTGTACAGAACCGCTACAAAGGGCTCTCTCTTTCCAGCGGAGCATAATTAGCCCCTTCAGCTGTTAGAATTCAGCTCTACAGCCAATTGATTTGCCTGAACCAATTGATTTACCATGGCAACCCCCGCACCTGCTAATTTCATTAGTTAACGAGTCTTTTCACAGTCAGTCTTCACTCTCCTGACACAGGCAGACAGACAGATACAGACATCTCCATGTAGTGGCACTGAAAGGGACACAGACACGGGTAACCCATAGTGTCTAGAGCAGGGCTCATCAAACTACGGCCCCTGGCGGACCCGGCCCGCCGCCACATTTTACCCGGCCCCTGAACAATAATAATAATAATAATAATCGCGGGTCTTTTCCAACATTGAAATGTAAGTAATGCTGCTTTCGCGCCGCATCTCTCTCTCTCTCTCTCTCTCTTGTCTGTCTCTCTCTCTCTCTCTCTCTCTCTTCTCTCTCTCTCTCTCTCTGTCTGTCTCTCTGTCTGTCTCTCTCTCTGTCTCTCTCTCTGTCTCTCTCTCTGTCTCTCTCTCTGTCTCTCTCTCTGTCTCTCTCTCTCTCTCTCTCTCTCTCTCTCTCTCTCTCTCTCTCTCTCTCTCTCTCTCTCTCTCTCTCTCTCTCTCTCTCTCTCTCTCTCTCTCTCTCTCTCTCTCTCTCTCTCTCTCTCTCTCTCTCTCTCTCTCTCTCTCTCTCTCTCTCTCTCTCTCTCTCTCTCTCTCTCTCTCACTCACACAGCCAGGTGCGCCGAAAACAGCTGATCTGCAAGCTCACCGGGTTGCAAAATGCTCAAAACAGGTCCCAAAACGTGGTTTCACCCGTGCAACTGTTCGAGTTTTTGATTTGTATGACGAAGAATGCGCGACACGATCTCCGTGGGCTGGGCTGGCAGGCAGCCAAGGCAGCCAGCTAAGGAAGCCAACGGGTGCACTATCTAGCAGAGGAGTTGCGACATTGAGGGTCAGAAATTGAGCGCTCAAGCAAACGTGTTTGTTGCCAACTTGTCCCCATTCTCAATACAACTTTATGTAGAAGTGCTGGCCCCATGAAGTGAACAGAGTTGGCGTTACTCTGTCTGTACTCATGGTCCTGGGTGTCACTCAGTTGTTTCATTTGTTCCACCTGCGTAGTCTCAGAAGCGCTTTGAATTGAACTAAAAGTAGGCTTATGATAAAAGCAAAACCTGCATGACCCTTTTGCTTCATATTGATCAGTTGTTCAGTGCTGGTTAGCAATATGTGATGCTAGAGAACAGTGGCTCTCAAAGTGGGACGTCCAGCCCCCAGCTAAATAATCAAATGGACTCTCAGAGTTGAATTGAAAGAAATAAAAATACAAATAAATATAAATGGGGGTTAAAGAGAGAGAAAGACAGTCAGCTACAAGGTCAATACTTTTTTTTCTCCAAAATTATGAAGGGGAGATAGAATGTGTTTGAATAGTAGCCTACAAAATCGAAATTGTTTCAATGCTAATAAGTGAATAATAAGTTTGTTGTGGTAACAGCTTCATTACAAGTAGGCTACAAGGTTTGAAAAACCCCTATGATCGTCACATTTTTTTCTGTTCAAACTGACCCGGCCCCCCATTGGAGAAGGGAAAAGTTATGTGGCCCTCGCTGGAAAAAGTTTGGTGACCCCTGGTCTAGAGTCTAGACACTTTAGACACCCATAGTGTCATAGTTTCTGACATGATATTCCAAGTTCTGACACTAAATTCTAGTTTCTTACGCTACATTCTACTTTCTGCTGCTAGATTCTGGTTTCCGGTGCTACATCCGAGTTCCCGATGTTAGGAATTATTTCCCCAACGCGAGATTTCAAGTTTCCAGCACTAGATTCTAGGTTTTTTTTTAGCGCTAGATTTTATTTTCCGACACTAGATTCTAGTTTCTGACACCAGATTCCAGTTCTGAATGTCTGAACTGGAATGTCACATGAAACTGTCACTGAACTGTTCCAGTGTCAGTGATGCTCAACATATTCCACGCCAAGGACCACCAGAATCAACTATATTTTGCTGTGGACCCCCCATCTGAAAACATGTTGTTCTAGGGATCCCCCAGAAGCAAAGACTAGAGTGAAAAATGTTTGGTTCTGAAATAATATATCCAAAGATTTGTGCCACATTTTCACGATTTTTCCAAAAATCGCAGAGATACAAGCTCATAGTGCGCCACTCGGTGGCGCGCTATGAGCTTGTAGATCTGATATTTTTCAATAGATAAAGTATAACCATAATCTTTAAACGGGTGCTAGGACAGGGCCGGATCTAGAGGGGGGGCAGGCATGGGCAGAGCCCACCCAAAAGTGGATCCTGCCCACCCAATGAAAGGTAATATCAGTGGATTTCAACCAGTGGTCCTTGAAAGGGTTCCAGCCGGTCCCCAACTATATAGTGGAAATTTGGTTAACCAGATGTAACTCTTTGAGAGCGTAAACATGAAACCAAATGGACCCTTGCGGGTCCATTTGGTTTCATGTTTACGCTCTCAAGAGTTAAAATATTCATCATGTGAATTACTAGAGAATGTAGAAGATTAACGGTCATTTTGATCTGTATGTTGGACTGTTTTGTTTCCCAAATCCAGCCTGGAATTGTGGACAAAAGCAAAATAAATCAAATGGTGGACCTCCTCCGTGGCTCAAATGCTGAATAAATAGTGGGCCCTACATGTCTGGTGTCAAAAAGGTTGAAAACCACTGGTTCACATGAAAAACTTTGGAGTTGCCCATACACCCTGCCATTCTTCCAGCCCACCCTGGCAGGGCTGGCTAAATCCGGCCCTGTGCTAGGACCAGGGCTGCGCATGGGATGCTACTTGGTGCTCCCAAAATGTGTTGACCCGTATCACCAGATGGATAAAAGAGGGATGCATAAATAACTTATTACTGTTTTTCTCTTTGAGCATGAAAGTCTGTCCTTTAAGCCAGGGGTTTTCAACCTTTTTCATCTCAGGGACCACCATTTATTCAGGATTTGAGCCACAGACCACCATTTGAGTACATTTTAACCCCACAGAGCCCAAAACTAAAGATTCATTTTGCTTTTGTCCACAATTCCAGGCTGGATTTGGGAAACAAAACAAGCAAAACATAAAGACCAAAATGACCATTGATCTTAGTTGTGTAGACTTGGGCTAATTAAGATGAATATGATGAATATTTTAACTCTTGAGAGTGTAAAAATGAAACCAAACGGACCCGCAAGGGTCCGTTTGGTTTCATTTTTACGTTCTCAAGAGTTACATCTGGTTAAACAACTTAGCTGGGGACCACCTGGAACCCTCTCAGGGACCACTGGTGGTCCCCGGACCACCTGTTGAAAACCCCTTCTTTAAGCCAATGGTTTTCAACTTTTCTCATACCAGGGCCTACTATATATTCAGGATTTCCCCCCTGAATCCAATTCCCATGCCTAGATCCGCCTCTGGTACGCAGAAGCACTTCGTAGCTCTTGATTGACAGCTCAGTGTGGATTCTGACAGCTCAGGCACAGTCAGGGGCGGATCTAGGCATGGGCATGGGGGGGGGGGGGGCGGGGATGCCCCCCTAAATTCCCAGGCTGCCCCACCAAACACGATGGCATGCAAAACAACGCAAGATATTTCAAATTAAAGTGCTTCTATTTAAAATGATGTGAAACACTAGTACTACTACTAACTAACTACAGCTGTGTCACCACTAAACCAACAGCATTTCATCATTGAAAACAGAAAACTCTCTGAGTCAGACCTTTAGCTTTATGCATGCTGCGTGTCTGTTGCAACTTCAACAACAACTGATGTTATTATTGATGCTTTACTTGACTAATAAAAGTCCTGTAGCCGACCATTTTCTCTTGCCCCTCCAACATGTTCTCTTGCCCCCCCCCCCCCCCCAAATGGGACATGTTACATCCGCCCCTGGGCACAGAACTGGTGCAACACTCCTGTTCACCCTGACTATGACAACAGATATGCCCGGTGTTGCATACTAGGTATGCATTTCTAGATATTGGTTGTTCCCGACTTGCATCATTCCCAACGGTGGCCACACCACGGCCACATGTCCAGCATCTGAAATAATCTGAAGTTTTATTACTATAACAATATGTCGCCTCATTCCGTTGGCAGACGTCGTTCAGAGGATTCCAGGTGGTCCCCAGGTGGTCCCCAGCTAAATGATGGACAGTTGGTATCCAAATGAACGTGAAATGATAGGATTATCATTTCACGCTATCAACAGTTAAATATCAGAATATCAGTTAAATATCACAGTTTCACTTTTGTCAGATATCACCCACATTTTTTTTCTGTTAAAATGCTCTATTATAAGGTGTGCAGACCATATATGGAGTTTCCCCCTCCCCCACCTTAGCAGAGGAGCTAATAAAAGTTCCCCAGGTGGTGGCGAATTCTCCTCCAATCAGGATCGAGCAGCAGGTTCACATAGTGTAGCTACTGTTGGACGCCCCTAGTGCACCAGGCTGGAACTACACCATGAATTTCAAATCACTTACCCTACCTTTAATTGTCAAGAATTTACACAATTAGTAAATGTAGAAGAATTGTTATTTCGGCCAACATTTTTCCAGTTATCTCCTAAATTGTCGACACAAACTGGAAAATCCTACAGTGCTGTGGTGCACTGAAAAAAAAGAAAAAGTATGGTGGAGGAGGAAGTGGGACGGAACTAGGAACCAAACTGTGCCAAATGGTTTCGGGGTCAAGGGCAAAAAAGCAGCACTTGGCTCTGATTGGTTATCCCCAGCCAAACGTCGGCCGATTCGGACGAAAAGCTCAGCAATTTTTATCTTTCTGGCCGACGTCGCCCACCCACGTTGCCCGTTCTGCTGCTGTCGCCTGAATCGGCGGCTCCCATAGAGAAATAATGGATGTCGGGCGACGTTGCTTTTATCATCCCTGCCGTTAAAACGTAGGGTAAGTTTTGGGTCAGGTAGACTCGGAACTCAACATCAAATGTGTCCCAGCACCACCCCAGGTGGAGTCTTTAAAGGGACAATAATACATAGTAAACATTATACAAGTGTACCTTACAAGCAAAAACGTTACACCATGTAGGTCCATTTGGTTATACTGTCATGTACCTACTGGGAATTCCAACCATTTTTTTTTCTGAGATCATTCAAATGTATAGGGCCCTGATATGAAAAAGGTTGAAAAACACTGTTTTATATATTATTTCAATGTGTATGTTGTGGATGAGCTGCCAAAAATAGCTCTTAAACAGCTCAGCCGCCGTTGTGCACAACGTTTGCTAATCAAAGAAGAGGAGTCCCAGATGTAACGATTTGGCAGTGTCATTATTATAAAGTGAGTCAACAGCAGATTATGATAATGTGATGTATAAGTGGGGACTAATATGTTGCGTGAGCGTGGTGCTGCTCAATGCAGCTACACATGAAACAAAGGAAAGCTCTCCCTGTGTGTGTGTGTGTGTGTGTGTGTGTGTGTGTGTGTGTGTGTGTGTGTGTGTGTGTGTGTGTGTGTGTGTGTGTGTGTGTGTGTGTGTGTGTGTGTGTGTGTGTGTGTGTGTGTGTGTGTGTGTGTGTGTGTGTGTGTGTGTACACACCGCACACGCATGAACACAAACAGGGATTGTTAGATGAAAGGTCACGCATGGCACACACACAATTACCATCTCGGAGGCATCACATGTACAGTACACTGCTGTTACTAATGAATTGCCTTTGAAACAAGGATTCACCCATTTTTTTACACTACAACCCCCTTCTCCTCCATCTCTCTCCCCCTCTCTCCCCCTCTCTCTCTCTCTCTCTCTCTTCTCTCTCTCTCTCTCTCTCTCTCTCTCTCTCTCTCTCTCTCTCTCTCTCAGAATAAATCCACCTCATGTAATCTAACCCACTTTACATTACGTTGTACATTCTCCTGTGTGTGTGTGTGTGTGTGTGTGTGTGTGTGTGTGTGTGTGTGTGTGTGTGTGTGTGTGTGTGTGTGTGTGTGTGTGTGTGTGTGTGTGTGTGTGTGTGTGTGCTCATGCATATTTAGCCTCATTTCTCTTCAGAGACAAGAGTCCATTCACCTCTATGGCTCTTGCCCTCCCAGACTCCCCGGAGCCATGGGGGCATACATACATACTCCCATTGTACGCCTACACACTTGCACACGTTATTCCTTGCTTTCTTAAAAGGAACCCTGCCTAATGAGACAAATATGGATAATACGTTATACTTGCCCTCTGTAACTAGAATTGAACATTTAAAACACATAGAATAAGCTTTTTAGTTTAAAAATAGTTAATGTTTTTATCCCAAGGTGGCCGCCATTTTACTCTGCCTGTCACATGGTCTCACAGTGATGACGTCACAGACGTCAAGTATATGGGATGCATAAAACAATTACATATCTATGGTCAATTCTGTCTGTTTTTAGTGTTTTACAGTTCTTTATTTCACCAGCGGGGGTCGCCATTGTCATTACAAACAGAACAGTGTATATACCTCGATGTCTTGCGTTTTAATCCTGTATAATCATGGAACGTTCCATAGTATGTTCTATACTACAGCTCTTCTGTGACATCATCACTATGACAGGTCATGTGACAGGCACAATAAAATGGCGACCCCCTTTGGATAAAAACATGAACTATTTTTAAACTAAAGAGCTTATTCTATGTGTTTTAAATGTTCAATTCTAGTTATAGAGGGCAAGTATAATGTATTATCCATATTTGTCTCATTATGCAGGGTTCCTTTTAAAGGGGAATTCCACCCATTTTCAACATTTTACTATGTCATTATTCTACCTCAGAGAAGATAAAAAATAACATGGTGAAACGCAAATGGATGTTATTTCACCATATTAAAGATTTTTCTTTTAGGGACCATTTTTCTGAGAGTGTACAAAATATACTGCATAATTTATACATTTCAGTGTATGTTTGTGATGCTGTTTGTCTGCTGTGCCTCTGCTTCACTATAATTACAGTGACACACACCACACACACACACACACAACACACACACACACACACACACACACACACACACACACACACCACACACACACACACACACACACCTAATAAGTGTTAGATATATACTGTATATAATTCAGAGCATGTGTTCTGGGTCTTAGGCGTGTTCGGGGGCGGATCTAGGCATGAGCATGGGGGGGCAATGCCCCCCTAAATACCCAGTCTGCCCCCCCCCCCCAAACACGATGCCATGCAAAACAACCCAAGATATTTCAAATGAAAGTGCTTCTATTTAAAATGATGTGGAACACTACTACTGCTACTAACTAACTACAGCTGTGTCACCACTAAACCAACAGCATTTCATCATTGAAAACAAACTCTCTGAGTCAGACCTTTAGCTTTATGCATGCTGCGTGTCTGTTGCAACTTCAACAACAACTGATGTTATTATTGATGCTTTACTTGACTAATAAAAGTCCTGTAACCATTTTCTCTTGCCCCTCCAACATGTAATCTTGCCCCCCCAAATGGGACATGTTATATCCGCCCCTGGGCGTGTTGGTCTTGCAACAGGAGCCCCGTTGGGACAAACCAGCAGGAATGTGGGTCAATATGAAAGACACGTGTAGATCGGAATAGATTTTTTCCGCTAAATAAGCGTTTTAGCCTATAAGACCCTTCTGGCATGCACTGTTGGAGCCGTGCTGCCGCGCTGCCGCGCTGCCGTGCTGCCGTGCCGCGGATGTTTGTTGGCATAATATTCCACCTGTACCCTTGTATTATTGGATAACAGACAGTGATGGGCAAGTTACTGGAGAAGCTACACTGTAGAGCTTAAAATCTTGGCCCGAGACCGCGCCGACCCGACGGG
Organism: Benthosema pterotum; assembly: GCA_039105355.1. NCBI lineage: Eukaryota > Metazoa > Chordata > Actinopteri > Myctophiformes > Myctophidae > Benthosema > Benthosema pterotum. Next base: position 43,704,473 of record CM076984.1, on the reverse strand, counting down.
CCGGGTTCGGTCGGGCCGAGTCCAAATGGTTATGTATTTGTCGGGCTTAGGGCCGGGCCGGGCCCGTCAAATTATATAAGATATTTTTCATAAAATGATACATTTTGCGACGCCGCGCGCAGCGGTGAGCTGCGCTGCACCACGTGTGTGTGTGTGTGTGTGTGTACCTAGACAGTTGGACATGGGCAGAATGACTGCTTTTCTTATAACAAATTAACGATTTATGAGAAAAAACGTCTGCCTGCAGCAATTAGCTCGTTTAGAAAAAGTGTCGGGCTGGCGGGCTCATGCTGTCAATCATGTATCGGGCTTCGGGCCGCACCGGGCTTAATTTCTTACCGGGCCGGGTCGAGCCGGGCTCAATATTTTAGACAATTTTTAAGCTCTACTACACTGTAGTAAGCTACATTACTTCACTACTATAGTAAGCTACACTACTTGCTACTCTCGAAAAAAAACTACAAGCTATCGCCAGAAAATTGCAGCAAGCTACATCAACACTACTTAATATAAATATATATCTCAACTTAATGTACAACTTTTTAAATAATAATCATAATAATAAAACAAATAAAAATCATAATAATAATCTAGGGTGGGTTTGAACCTAGGATGGTGGCATGTCTAAGTTTGGGGATGTAAATTAGAGGTTTTCTACCCATTAAAAATGGGTGGAATTTGAAATGTGTGTGGGAAAATGTAGTAAGCTACTTTCCGTGTTACTTGAAACAAGTAGTGTTGCTTCACTACAAGCTAACCGAAACAAGTAATGTAGCTTCACTACAAGCTATTCCCAGAACAAATGTAGTAAGCTACAAGTTACAGGAAAATGTAGTTAAGCTATGTAGCTTAGCTACTTGTAACAAGTTACTGCCCATCACTGACAACAGACAAGTAATGACTTCAGATTGACGCTCAAAAACAGTTAACCCATGATGAAACGTTTGCTCTGAAAAGAACATATTGAAGGATTTGCGCTGCATTTTTACGGTTCCCTCCTCCCCCCCAAAAACAGCCACAGATTGGCGCGCGCTATGGGGCGTGAACGACTGCTATTTATCAATAAAAGTACAGCAGGCTACGGAGTGGTCCCCTCACTGAAACAGTGGAGAGTGGTCCCCCCACGGAAACATTTTATTTCTCCATTTGTGCTCGTAAAAGCTGCTGTAAATGTTTAAAAGATGAAACCGTGTGCACTTTGCACACTTCTATAACTGCTTTGTTCATTGGAATCATTTTTTTCTGAAAATAAGAGTGAACGAGTCAAGTCACTATAGTGAGGACTGAACAGTATGCGAGACTGACGACAACCTGAATTTAATCACACGACTGAAACCTTGTATTTTCAACCATGATTTGAACCACTATTTCTCCTGTGACAAACTGGTCACTCGTCCCCTACTATATCAACATCCACTATCCAAATCCTACAATACACACACACGCGCGCACGCACACACACACACACACACACACACACACACACACACACACAACACACACACACACACACACACACACACACCACACACACACACACACACACACACACACACACACACACACACACACACACACAAAATGCACGTCACACATTTTCTCTCTCACATACATTTCAGAAATGGTCACTTTCAGTGTTGCCGACTCCTTCTACATTTTCTAAATGTGTAGATTCTTGAAAATTAGGTACTTCAGATGCATCTCTGGCTCCTGTCAATCAAAAGCACTAAATTTTCCGTCAGGGCCTGGGGGAAAAAAAGCTAAATAATAGCGACAAATAGCGGCAGGTTGGCAACACTGGCCAGCCACGTTGACCGCCAACACGCCCCGCGTCACCGTGACGCGTGTAAACGATAATAGAATGGTGTCGATGAAGGTCAAAGGTGAAGGTTTATTACAGCATATTATTATGGGTTCAGTGTCATTTAACGACTGTATACAACACAGATCAATGGCAGTTAACCAGGGAAAGACAATAATCTAGAATGTGTGTGTGTGTGTGTGTGTGTGTGTGTGTGTGTGTGTGTGTGTGTGTGTGTGTGTGTGTGTGTGTGTGTGTGTGTGTGTGATCTCGGATCAAAGGGCTCACCCAAGGGAGGCAGCAGTAGGCCCAGTTAAAGGGAGGCTTCACTGTGCTTCACTGTGCCTGGATCTGCCTAGCCTCGATCTCCAGGCTCTCATCCGCGCTGTGAGATGAGAGCCTGGATTCACGGTGCACCAAAACCACTGACGGAAGACGGGACTTCCGGAAGTTCCGGTTAGATAACTTCCGCTGGAAGTTGCCATTAGTCACGATGCGGTGCTCCCGAAAATGAATACCCCACGGAAACATTTTTTTTCTCCCTTTGTGCGCGCAAAGCTGTTATAAATGTTTTTTTTCTTTTTTTTCTTTTTTTTTTCTGAAAACAACATTGAAGTCAAGTCGCGAGTGAGGAGTGAACAGGGTTGTTTCTCTGGGGATTGTAAATACAGTCACTTCCGCAACTAACGTTGGGCCCTGGTATCAAAAAAGGTTGAAAACCACTGTTTTAGGGTCCTTCACAGCGTGCGCACAACATTTTCCTCTTTGTATCATCTTGACATGAATTTAACACAAAGTAGAACGCACGGTGGTCCAGTTTCCTGGAAGGTGGTCCCCTGAGAGAGCCAGGGACCACTCCGGGTCAGCGGCTAATTCGCCCCTGTGCGAGTCTTGCCTCTGCATGACCTACTATAGATGAATGGATGCTTGTTGCTGCATGTCTGCAGTCATTGTATGGACGCTGTGCATCATCACGGTGTATTCAGAAGGTACTATACGTCGTTTACACATGGTTGCACTCTTTATGTATGGCTTTATGATGCTCTAGTTGGCCACGACCAGTGTTGCCAACTTGGCGCTAGGGCATGAACCAACCACGTCTTTTGGTAGTCGAATCGAATACTTTGGTAGTCGTATAATTTTCGACCAGTCTATTGTGATATACGTACATTTGTTTTTTCATCTAATAAAAACGTGCGATTTTGGGCTTGAAACAGTTCTGGGATTGTTATTGAAACATTGGCTGAAAAAGGACATGAAAAATAAGCAATCAACCAACAATCAGTCCAACACCACACAGGGGTTGACACTAACACTTGCCGCTTGCCCGGGGCAAGTAAAAAAAATGGTGGGGCAAGTGAAGACTGCTACCTGGTTGCCCGATCGGGCAAGTGTGCAACTTAGTGCACTTTAACGCGACACAAGATAAATTTGTCTTGAAGGCAGTCATTGCACTCTGCCTCTGTGTCTTTCCCTGCTTTCTAGCTATCCACAATTCCAGGCTGGATTTGGGGAAAAAAACAGGCAAATTAACATACAGATCAAAATGACCATTAATCTTCTACAGTGTAGACCTGGGCTAATTAGGATGATGAATTTTAACTCTTGAGAGTGTAAAAATGAAACCAAATGGACCTGCAAGGGTCCATTTGGTTTCATTTTTACGTTCTCAAGAGTTACATCTGGTTAACTAACTTAACTGGGGACCACCTGGAACCTGGGGGGCAAGTGACCATGACCTGAGGGCAAGTAGAACCTGACTTGCACTTGCCCGATGGGCAAGTGCCTCGGAGACCTTAGTGTCAACCCCTGCCACAGCACACCACCATTATGTCTGCTGTGGAAAAAATACAAATATATTTTAAAAATGATTATTAGCGAATAACGAATAGTGAATTAATAGTCGAATAGTGGTTTGCTAGTCAAATAATCGAATAGTCGAATATTTAGTTGATGCTGGCGCATTAGTCACTATATTTAGCTTTTTTCCCAGACCCTCCTAGCGCCAAAATTAGTGAAAGATTCCGGACGGAAAATGTAGTGCTTTTTTTGCTGCATGGTGAGTTGGTGCGAAATTGGTTGACAGGCGCCAGACAGTGTTGTTCAAGTCTGCGATTTTTAAATGTAGTCTTAGTTTTAGTCCACGTTCAATCACCGGTTTTAGTTTTTATCCTATTTAGTCAAACTCAAACCTTTTTTATTTAGTTTAGTTTTAGTCGACGAAAAGTAAAGCATTTTAGTTTTTATTTTAGTCCATGATACCGTGATTTTATTTGACTAGTTTTAGTCAACAAAAACGAATGTCATTTTAGTCTAGTTTTAGTCTTGACAATTTAGTCTAGTTTTAGTCTGGCAATTATTTTAGCCATTAACTGAATATATTTTACATAGAAATCATCCTTTTGATAAAAATGACTCATCATGATAAAAATGACTCATCATGTAAATTAGATTAATGGTCATATATATTCCCTTCCAGGCAAGCATTTTTGAAGTGCACTAGTGCATTTTGGCAGTTGGTAACACTGACCAGAGGACGTGGCCATCGCCAGAGCCTTCTAATGTCCACACAACATCTCTAAGGTATATAAACGACATATTAATGGGTGGTCTTCCCCTTTAATTTGATAATGTCTCAAGGGCCAAATGAAATTACACGGCGGGCCAGATTTGGCCCGCGGGCCAGAGTTTGACACCCATGCACTAGTGCATTTTGACAGTTGGCAACACTGCCCAGACGACGTTGGACATCGCAACCTCATTTGCCTGTTTTTTACTCCACTCGCCTGATTTATTTTCCCCTCTCTTCCCTCCATTTTCTTAACCTTGACTGTCCCACATACTGAAGTGAAACGCCAAATAGTTGGGTCGTTTCTGACCGTTCCGTGACCGTGGAGAGCGAAGGTCCGTTTCTCAATGGAATTATCATCTAAGAGGGTTATTAAACAAATTTGGCCAGGGTGCCCTTTCTGAAAGTGCGGGCAATTTTTTTTAGAGCCCATAATCCAAAATGTCCGCCCAAAAAATGTGTTTTTTCCTTCATAACTTGAAATGCATTGATTTTACACCCATAAATGTATTGAACATTAATACAAAGTTGGGCATTACGGACGATCTAGTACCGAGCACATGTCTGTATCTTCTATGGTTCTCGAGATACAGCATATAGGTACTTTCACAGATTGAGTAGAGCAAGACATTATTAACATTGATTTTTAAGTCAATCAAATGGTGATACAGGCATGGGAATTGGTACACACACTCTTCAAACCCCACTATTTCTAAAAGTACTGCATGCTCTGCAAAATTCCAAGATGGCAGCCCCCAAAATCCAAGATGTCCGTCCAAAAATGTGGTTTTTCATTCATAACTCAAAATAAGAAGATTTTAAGCCCCATAAATGTATTGAACGTTAATATAAACTTAGGCATTACGGACATTTTGATACCAAGTACATGTCTGTATGTACTACGGTTCTTGAGTTACAATATATAGGTAGTTATGAGGCACCATAAGGGTAACATTTTGGCACGTTTCACTCATTTACTCAAAGTTCCCTTTATCACCATGTCTACTATGTTCAGGAAACGGACCTACATGGGTCTGCTATCATAAACCACTTCAAGTTTTTCAATTGATGAAACGGGTCGGGAGTTATTAAACCGAACGTGAATGCTGTTCCAGTGCTAAATTTGCTGCGCACATTTTGCGAATATAAGCCAGGCAGAATTGTCCTGTCTGTGCATCACACTGAGTCTGTGCTTCACAATAAGAGTATATGTGAAGTGGACGCACCAAGTGTAGCATGTGTCAGAATGTCAGGGTATAATATGCTAATAAGTGCAATAGGCTAATACGTGCAATATCATAATATACTGTATGTACAATAGGCTAATAGTGTAATAGTGTAATATATGCAATAGTGTCATAGGGTAATATGTGTAATAGTACAATATATGTGCATTAGGGTAATATGTGTAATAGTGCAATATATGTGCATTAGGGTAATATGTGTAATAGTGCAATATTTGTGCATTAGGGTAATAGTGTAATATATGCAATAGTGTAATAGTGTAATACGGCAATAGTGTAGTATATGTGCAATAGGCTAATAGTATATTATATACAGTAGTGTCATAGTTTAATAGGGTATTATGTGTAATAGTGTAATAAGTGCAATAGTCTAATAAATGTAATAGTGTAATATTTGTGCATTAGGCTAATAGTGTAATAGTGGAATATATGCAATAGTGGTATGGTGTAATAGGGTAATATGTATAATAGTGTAATAGTGAAATTACTGTAATAAGTAAAATAGGCTAATAAGTGTAATAGTGCAATATTTGTGCATTAGGGTAATAGTGTAATTATATGCAAGAGTGTAATAGTGTAATACGGCAATAGTGTAGTATATGTGCATTAGGTTAATAGTATATTATATGCAGTAGTGTCATAGTTTAATAGGGTATTATGTGTAATAGTGTAATAAGTGCAATAGTCTAATAAATGTAATAGTGTAATATTTGTGCATTAGGATAATAGTGTAATAGTGAAATATATGCAATAGTGGTATGATGTAATAGGGTAATATGTATAATATTGCAATAGTGTAATTACTGTAATAAGTAAAATAGGCTAATATGTGTAATAGTGCAATATTTGTGCATTAGGGTAATAGTGTAGTATCTGCATTAGCGTAATTGTGTAATAGGGTAATAGTGTATTATATAAAATAGTGTCATAGTGTAATAGGATAATATGTGTAATTGTGTAATAGTGTAATAAGTACAATAGGCTTATAACGGTAATAGTGTGATATCTGTGCATTAGGGTAATTGTGTAATATATGCAATAGTGGCATAGTGTAATTGTTCTATTACACTATACCACTATTGCATATATTACACTATTACCCTAATGCACATGTTACACTATTACACATACTAGCCTATTGCACTTATTACAAATATTATAATATTACACATATTACACTATTACCCTAATGCACACATATTGCACTATTACACTTAATTCACTATTACACATAATACCCCATTACAGTACTGTATATAATATAATATTAGCCTATTGCACATATATTACACTATTACACTATTATCCCTATTACACTATTGCATCTATTACACTATTACACTATTACGATAATGCACAAAAATTTGACTATTACACTTATCAGCCTATTCTACTTGTACTACACTATTACATATATTACCCTATTACACTATTACACTATTGCATATCTTACACTACTACCCTAATGCACACATATTGCACTATTACACATATTACCCTATGGCACTATTGCATGTATTACACTATTAGCCTATTGTACATACAGTATATTATGCTATTGCACGTATTAGCCTATTGCACTTATTAGCATATTAAACCCTGACACTATGGCACATGCTACACTTGGTGTGTCCGCTTCACATACTCATACTTCACACACTCTTATTGTGAAGCACAGACTCAGTGTAATGCACAGACAGGACAATTCTGCCTGGCTTATATTCGCAAAATGTGCACAGCAAATTTAGCACTGGAACAGCATTCATGTTCGGTTTAATAACTCCCGGCCCGTTTCATCAATTGAAAAACTTGAAGTGGTTTATGATAGCAGACCCATGTAGGTCCGTTTCCTGAACATAGTAGACATGGTGATAAAGGGAACTTTAAGTATATGAGTGAAACGTGCCAAAATGTTACCCTTATGGTGGCCCATAACTACCTATATATTGTAACTCAAGAACCGTAGTACATACAGACATGTACTTGGTATCAAAATGTCCGTAATGTCCAACTTTATATTAACGTTCAATACATTTATGGGGCTTAAAATCTTCGTATTTTGAGTTATGAATGAAAAACCACATTTTTGGACGGACATCTTGGATTTTGGGGGCTGCCATCTTGGAATTTTGCAGAGCATGCAGTACTTTTAGAAATAGTGGGGTTTGAAGAGTGTGTGTACCAATTCCCATGCCTGTATCACCATTTGATTGACTTAAAAATCAATGTTAATAATGTCTTGCTCTACTCAATCTGTGAAAGTACCTATATGCTGTATCTCGAGAACCATAGAAGATACAGACATGTGCTCGGTACCAGATCGTCCGTAATGCCCAACTTTGTATTAATGTTCAATACATTTATGGGGTGTAAAATCAATGCATTTCAAGTTATGAAGGAAAAAAACACATTTTTTGGGCGGACATTTTGGATTATGGGCTCTAAAAAAAATTGCCCGCACTTTCAGAAAGGGCACCCCGGCCAAATTTGTTTAATAACCCTCTTAGATGATAATTCCATTGAGAAACGGACCTTCGCTCTCCGCGGTCACGGAACGGTCGGAAACGACCCAACTAAAATAAAAGAACTTCCAGAAAGACTTGAAGCTATCAGAACTCGATGCTCACTTTGAATGATGCCTTTGTCACAATATTAAAGGATTTAAAGTCTTGGGAAAAAAGTCATTATTTCTTACTAGCAGTATCTCTGCCAGCCAGAACTTCCCTCTTGCCTTTAAACATATTCGATATTGTAACACATCTACCCCAGATGAAGCCGCACCCATACCATTTTCAGTTACAGGACTTTTATTAGTCAAGTGAAGCATCAATAATAACATTCAGTTGTTGTTGAAGTTGCAACAGACACGCAGCATGCATAAAGCTAAAGGTCTGACTCAGAGAGTTTTCTGTTTTCAATGACGAAATGCTGTTGGTTTAGTGGTGACACAGCTGTAGTTAGTTAGTAGCAGTAGTAGTGTTTCAAATCAATATAAATGTAAGCACTTTAATTTGAAATATCTTTGGTTGTTTTACATGCCATCATATTTGGTGGGGCAGTCAGGGCATTTATGCCCATATACAGGGGTTGACACTAAGGTCTCCAAGGCGCCCATCGGGCAAGTGTAAGTCAGATTCTACTTGCCTTCAGGTCATGGTCACTTGCCCCCCACAATATATCGTAAATTTTGCATTACGTTTACTTTCTACTTGGGGTCTTAAACATTTCCTTTCGCATTCAAAGACTGTTTTGTCACACAAAGTCACAATCAGCTAAATATTCAACTTGTAAATCAGTGGTTCCCATAGTGGTCACAGACTCAGGGGTCTGTGACCCCAACAAAATGATAGTTTGGAACCAAATGGACCTGGGAGAGAGATAGGAGAGATGGCTAGAAAGCAGGGAAAGACACAGAGGCAGAGTGCAATAACCACCTTCAAGTCAGATATATCTCATGTTGTGTTACAGCGCACTAAGTCACATACTTGCCCGATCGGGCAACAACATAACAGTCTTCACTTGCCCAACCATTTTTGTTTTTACTTGCCCCAGGCAAGTGTTAGTGTCAAGCCCTGATTTAGGCTGTAGCCTACCCAGATATCAATCTATCCTACCCTGATTCAAGAGAAAGAAAGACAACATTGCCAAGCTTATGTTATAACAATATGAAGAAAGCATGTGACACCTACATGGCTGTGCCGCCATGCATCGAAGGATAGCGGGGGAGAGGATGGTGGGGGATTCGTAAATTAGCCTACATCAGGTAGGGTGATACATTACTGAGGGAGCACAATGATGATTAAGCACTATTAGACTATTATATACAGTACAATATATTATGAACTACACATACTGTAGCCCAGGGCTGCCCAAAAGGTAGATGGTGATCTACCAGTAGATCACACAGACCATGCAGGTAGATCACATGACAGTCCCCCCAGCACTTGGACCCTTATAGATCTGTAACTCTTGAGAGCGTTAAAATGAAACCAAATGGACCCTTACGGGTCCATTTGGTTTCATTTTACACTCTCAAGAGTTAAATTATATTTAAACATCTGAATTATGTAATTTCCACACAATTAGAAAATGGAGAATAATTGTTATTTTGACCAACATTTTGCCAGTTCTCTTTCCCAATTGTGGACAAAAATGTGAACGTTCTTAGTTTTGGGTGCAAGAAACTAAACTTAACATGACAAACTGTCAAGTCAAACCCCTGGTTTCAAACGTCAGTAATAGCATATACAAGAAAACCTTCCAATTCTCCCCCTCTGTTTTTCATTATAAGTGCATTATTCTTAAACACTATAACAGTAAGTAACACCATCACCAACTATTTCAAAGCTCCAACTTACTAGGGGAAAGAAATGTATTTTCAGTAATGGAACAATCACAATTTTGATGTGTAGATCTTGTTCAGCCGGTCATTATGAAAGTAGCTTTCAAGTCAAAAAAGTGTGGGCACCCCTGCTGTAGCCTATGCTCAAAAGAATGCTTGGATGTTGGTATACCAGTGGATGCATGCATCACAGACACACAGACAGCAGTAAATACAAAAAAAATCTGCCATCGAAACTTCGGTCTGTCAGTCAGAGATGACAAAAGACAGGATTGGGAAGAAATGGCTGCCACTGGTTGGTACCATTCACTGTTGTTTTCGTAACTCCTGACTATAACTAAAATGACTTCGTCAGCACCTCTTTTTCAGGTCGAAGACTAAAACTGACGAGCTAAAATAACTCTTCAGGATGTTGAATAAAACTAGACTAAAGCTATCATGAATAGTAATGACTGAGATGTGAGTAAAATGAACAAGCCTTTCGTCCAAAAGACTAAAACTGAATAAATCACAAAATGTCCGTCGAACGGTGGTGTTGCTTTTGTGAGGAAAAATAAGCAACCAAGTCTAACATCAGAACACCAACTGCACCTTAAACATACTGTGCCTAGCTATTATACACTGACTTCGTTAAATTAGTTTAATTACATGTTTTTTATTTCATTTCTTTTACTAACGTGGGACTGAAGGATTTGATTTTCCACAGACTAAAACCTCTTTGGTGCCATTCTGGAAAGAGGATGGATTCTAAGGTCTTATCACTATGGAGATAGCCTTTTCTGGTGCATGTGTGTCATAGACATTCTTGGAGCTGTCAACATGCTGTCTCAGTCAGACAGCCTCTCTGTGTGAGATCATATTAGACCGTGTGCTACGACATGCTCCATCTCTGGTCATGTACTGGACACGGCGGGCTGCACTGACACATACACAGGTTTTTCAGAAAAAAATAGAATCTAATGTCAGGAACTAGAATCTACCTTTAGGAACAACAATCTAAAATTAGAGTCTAGCATCGGAAACTAGAATCTAGCATGGGGAAGTAGAATCTAGCTTTAGAAACTAGAATTTAGTGTCAGAAACTAGCATCTAGCTTCAGAAACTAGCATCTAGCTTCAGAAACTAGAATCTAGCGTCAGAAACTTAAATCTGACGTAGGAAACTTAAATGTGACGTCGGAAACTAGAATCCAGCATCGGAAACTAGAATCTAGCGTCAGAAACTAGAATCTAGTGTCGGAAACTAGACTCTAGCATCGGAAACTATAATCTAGTGTCGGAAACGGAATCCTGACGTCAGAAACTAGAATATAGCTTCATAAACTAGAATTTAGTGTCAGAAACTTAAATCTGATGTCAGAAACTAGACTCTGGCTTCAGAAACTTGAATCTAGCATCAAAAACTAAAATCTATTGTCAGAAACTAGAATCTGGGGTCAGAGCAAAAAGGGTTAGACTAGTTATTATTGGATAGACCAGTCATTATTCCAGCATTGACACCCATTCCCTAACCCTAACCCTATAACTTCCAGAAGGAGAGCAGCGCAGTGCAAGCTTAAAAGGAGCCCTGCATAACGAGATAAAATATGGATAATACATTATACTTGCCCTCTATAAATAGAATTGAACATTAAAACACATAGAATAAGCTCTTCAGTTTAGAAAATAGTTTAATGTTTTTATCCCAAGGTGACCGCCATCTTACTGGCCTGTCACATGACCTGCCATATGGATGATGTCACAGGAGATCTGTTGTATAGAACATAGTATGGAACGTTCCATGATTATACAGGATTAAAACGTAAAACATCAAAGTATATACACTGTTCTGTTTGTAATGACAATGGCGATTGGCGACCCCCGCTGGTGAAATAAATTACTGTAAAATGGACTGTGACAGGTCATGTGACAGGCACAATAAAATGGCGACTCCCTTGGGATAAACAACATTAACTGTTTTTTAAAAAAAGCTTATTCTATGTGTTTTAAATGTTCAATTCTAGTTATAGAGGGCAAATATAATGTATTGTCCATATTTATCTCATTATGCAGGGTTCCTTTTAACAGTGTTTTTTCTGCACGTCGGTGGAAACGGCAGGGTCTAATCATAGCAACGCTTCCCACTGCTGACTCCCATGACCCTCCTGGTTCACCACATGTTCACCGTGAAAAAAAGAGCACAACAGTGTTTACGTTTGGGAAGAAAAAACCCGTCAGCCATCGTCCTCTGTGGGTGGAGGAACGAAGAAGATAAGAGCCGAGCGCATGGCAGATCCTTGTTTAGCCTTTTGTGTACTGAACGCACTTTGGTGTTCTAGCCACATTGTGCTTTACCTATTGAAAAATAGCAGATCTACAAGCTCATAGCGCGCCACCGAGTGGCGCGCTACGAGCTTGTAGGTCTGCTATTTTTGAGAAATTGTGAAAATGTGGCGCAAATCTTTGAAGATGTTATTTCAGAATCAAACAATTTTAGCTCAAATCTTTGCTTCTGGGGGGGATCGCTAGAACATTTTCTTTTTTAGATGGGGGTGAACAGCCAAATATAGATAATAATTCTGCTGGTCCTTGGTATGAAATACGTTGAGCGTCACTGACACAGGAACATAGATTTTTTTTTTTTTCCAGGAAAACTAGAATATAATGTCAGAAATTAGAATGTAGCATCAGAAACTAGAATTTAGTCTCAGAAACTAGAATCTTAGTGTCAGAATCTAGCATCTACTGTCAGAAACTATAATCTAGAGCCGGAAACTAGAATCTAATGTCAGAAAGTATGTTGTAGAATCTCATGTCAAAAACTAGAATCTAGTGTCAGAAAATAGAATCTAGGGGTGTGCTGAAGTATCGTTATTGTGATAATATCGTACACTTCCTCCTGCAATATATATCGTATATGCCTCAGCAAATATTGTGAAATTTCCGGGATGATTCCAGGAGGAAAAACGGGTCGCAGAACTAAAATGTTAGATGACTTCTATAGCTGCTTCATTCCCAAAAAAACAAACACAAGATAAAAACAAAAACCCTGGTATGAGAGAGACAAATAAAAGCAAAGATTAATAATTGAGGATATACATTAGTAAGTTCTGATTTTTACCTTTAAGTTTTTTTTATTCATTCATTAATTTCTTTTTAGTTTTTGTGTTTCAGCTGCAGTTACAGTATCATGATATATCATTGAAGAATTTCATGCAATATATTGATATATCACAAATATCAAAATATATCAAATATCATGATATATTCATTATGGAAGGCCTAATATCGCCACCTATATCGTATCGTGAGGGACCAATATCGTCCCAGCCCTAGAATCTAGTCAGAACAAACTGGGTTAGATAGATTCATTACAGACTCTAACAGCTATAGCTGTGGGCAGGAGCGTTGCAGTTCTACTGTAAACATTGTTTACCAGGAGTAGAGATGAAAGGTGCTAGCGCTATAGGGCTTATAGCGTTGTAATAGGATTATACAACCTTAATACTGAAGGTACATACAGAATAGATCAATCCCCAACTCTAACAACACACCAAACAACACAGGCTTTAAGTCACATACGGTAATTCCTGTGTTTAGCAAACATTGTTTAAATACTACTTGCATTACAACATTAAAGATGGGAGTGCTGTAATTTTGGTATTTCTTTCTTCTTTTGTTGCGATTTTTTTTTTTTTCTTATCATCACCATGTTCACCATGTTAATGTTTTTTTTCAGACCTCCATTTTTAGGAAATACAGAATTGGGGGAACTTTTTTATCGTGTCCAAACAACATATCTAAAAGGTATATTAAAATGTTGAAAATGGGTGGTTTTCCCCTTTAATTTGATAATGTCTCAAGGGCCAAATGAAATTACACGGCGGTCCAAATTTGGCCCGCGGGCCAGAGTTTGACACCCATGTGTTAGACAATCCATCGCATCACAAACCATGTTTAGCGACGGCCGTTAGCGGAGCCAAACATTGATTAGCAATCGACGTAAATAGCCTGCTTCCGTGCTGCTACAATATCCACTTTATTTCCAATTCCAGGGCTCATGATTGAATTTCGCTGCAGCCATACATTACCATATTACATAGTACTACATCTGAAATAGAATATCCTTTTTACATCTTCATCCATCTACCTCCCTCTCTCTCTCTCTCTTTCCATGGCAAAGTGGAAGATTAATATTAGAACAGTCTAGACGGCCAGATACTATATGTTTTTGCTCTCGCCTGTCTCTCCTTTCATGGGTGTCAAACTCTGGCCCGCGGGGCCAAATTTGGCCCGCTGTGTAATTTCATTTGGCCCTTGAGACATTATCAAATTAAAGGGGAAGACCACCCATTTTCAACATTTTAATATGTCATTAATATACCTTAGAGATGTTGTGTATGTGGACATGATAAAAAAAAGTTCCCCCAATTCTGTATTTCTAAAAATGGAGGTCTGAAAAAATCATTAACATGGTGAAATACATCTGATGACATCACCAAGATGCATTTTTCTTTCAGACCCATTTTTCCTGAGAGGGTACAAATGGAACCAAATGGACCCGCTAGGGTCCATTTGGTTCACATTTGTACCCTCTCAAGAGTTTTTTGAAAATGGGTGGAATGGCCCTTTAAAAGGTTAGTTTCTTCAAACTTGTATGTATCTGAGTTTTACACCCCTGAGCTAGAGCAGTGGTTTTCAACCAGTGATGCGGGGACCACCAGTGATCCTTGAGGAGGTTCCAGGTGGTCCCCAGGCTAAATGATGGACAGTTGGTTAACCAGATGTAACTCTTTGAGAGTGTAAACATAAAACCAAATATTCATCATCTGAATTATCCCAAGTCTACACAACTACAGAATGTAGAAGATTAATGGTCATTTTTGATCTATGTTTGCTTGTTTTGTTTCCAAAATCCAACCTGGAATTGTGGACAAAAGCAAAATAAATCTTTAGTTTTGGATTTGTGATGTAAAGTGTCCTCAAATAGTCATCTGTAAATGCTGAATAAACAGTGGTCCCAAGGATCAAAAAGGTTGAAAACCACTGAGCTATAGTATCTGTAGGAAGAGCGTAGCGACACGTGTGCGCCTGCATGGAGCTCTGCAAGTTTCCAAACATACTGTAGGCCTACTGTTCATAGCTATCCACTACATCACCACACAGCCTATTTTCCCACAGTGGCGACATATGCCGTACGTGTTCGCAAGATGATTTCGCAGTTGGAAGATAACATGAATGGTAAATGGTAAATGTTGCATTTATACAGCGCCTTTATCCAAGGCGCTTTACATAGCTTGTGCATCACATTCACCACATTCATACACACATTCATCCACTGATGGCAGTGGAAACCATGCAAGGTACCTACTAGCACATCAGGAGCAATTAGGGGTTCAGTGTCTTGCTCAAGAACACTTCGACACTAACTCTGCGGGAGCCTGGGATCGAACCAGCAACCTCGTGGTTACCATCCGGTGACTCTACCCCTGAGCCATGAATTAGTCACTGAATTAGTCGCGGTGCTCTGCTGACCCCCCCATCCCCCCAACGGTCGGAACATATGACGCAAATTGATTTCACTTCTCCTGGCTGTTGTTCTATTATCCTATACTGACTCACCTGCCAATGAGGATTCCCAACCGAGAGGAGAGAGAGTGTTTGTTGTAATCCTCCTGCCAAACACTCCCCACTGACCACCAGACATGTTTTAAAAGGATACCAGGCTAATGAGACTAATAGTGATAAACACATCATTCTTTCCTCTATAACTAGAATTGAATATTTACAACACATATAATATGTTCCCTGGAGCCCCCAGGGAAAATCCAATGTCCTAATTATGAACACTCTTGAACCCTGCACCACACGGATAAAATGGACTTTTTGGCAGTATTGGAAGAGGGTGCAAATCCTGGTTGTTTTCCCGGTGAAAAACAAAAACATGTAGTTCATTAGTGTGGCGGGGCTCAGAGTGCTTCCACTAAGGAAAGTAAGGTTTCTACAAACACAAGTCGTATTTTAGTGAGTAGGTAAAACATTAACTCATTAATTGCCCATTTTTAATGAATTAATCAAGCTCCCAGGCCCATATTTTGAATTCCAGTATAATATTTTGTGATATGACCACAATGTCACGAAATATCTCATTTTATGCATGAATGTCTCTGGTTTACACAGGAAAAAAAATCATCTCTCTACCACATTCCATTGTTGAGTTATTACTGGCCATGCCACTATTCCTCATGATGCCAACAATATACCCCAATTTTCACATTTTTTATTCATCAAATTAATGCCAATCAAATAAAGCATATGATTCCAAATACTCATCATTTGTAGAGTTGATCATATACTATATGATAACACCCAGTAGGTGGCAGTAATGAGGACGATAGCCGGAAATGAAGCGCATTTCCGGTCACAGAGTAAGAGTACTTCCTGTTTATCCGTTGCACTGCTGCTATGCAAACAGTGTGGTTGTGTGATCATCATGAAGGCCTCGATTGGAGCGATCGTGTTTTCTATCATATATAAGTCAAATCAAGCTGTAATGACGCACCGATGGTTGGATTATGATCAGCGATGGACATACAGACCGCGCACGCGCACGTGCAAGCGTGCACGCGGCGATTTTGGCCATTACTAAGTGAGTAGAACCTGCCGTTAGCCGATCATGCTAAAAAAATGTTAATCGCCTGAAATGAATGTTATAAAAATTAAGGATTAAATAAAGCGTCAAACACAGCGTCAAGGGCATCAAGGGCTTAGGTATTATAGCGTGTTTACAGCGTCAAAATGCGTCAAGGGCAATGAGAGTGTTAAAGAAGAGAGGCTCGTCATCCGAGAGATTATGACTTTAGTTTCACACAGCTCCACTGCCAGGCAGAATCCTAGTAGCAGTGGAGCTATGGACCAGAGCTAGCTTGGGAGTCCACGTTCCTTTTTTTCAAAATGGTTGAAACCTAGCCTGGCTGTATACGACTAGCACTGAAGGGTAGCTATCAAATCAGCTCAGATCACCATGGTATAACAACGCCATGAGGCTCTTCTCACCTGAGACACGAAGCCTATTGTTACATGATATGACCTATATAACACTTGCTATTTAAATTCCAGAATATTATCAGAAGGTAGTCGGTGTAGTGACTGTAACACGCTGTACTTTGGAGAGACAAGTGCTAAGGAAACCCAATTTGACAGAACAGAGAAACAGCAGCTTGTACAGCTTGTAAAATTAATTTATTGTCAGTACGGTCTAGAGCGCGACTGATACCGTTTTTTTAACCGATGTTTAGTAATCAATTGTATTAAAAATATAATTGGAAAAACGTCTTTACATTTTCATTCTATTTTCAATAGAATGTGACATTGAAAACATTTAAAAGGGGAATTCTACCCATTTTCAAAAAAATTCCTGAATTCCTGAGAGGAAACAGGGGTCTGAAAGAAAAATCATTAACATGATGAAATACATCTTGGTGATGTCATCAGATGTATTTCACCATGTTCATGATTTTTTTTTCAGAACCTCCATTTTTTTAGGAAAAATACAGAATTGGGGGAACTTTTATCATCCCGTCCGTCCGTCCGTCCGTTACCAGTTAATCTCCGGCACCGTTTACCCGATCAATGCCAAAATTTGCATACACACTCCCTAGATGCCAACGATGAACCTCTGCTCTGAATTTTCCAGAAGGGCCTAATATAGCGTCACCAGGAGGGCGATTTTTGCCATTGTTTTGCAAAAATCTGTGTGTGTGTCCGTCTGTTACCAGCTCATCTCCCAAACCCTTAACCTGATTGATGCCACAATTTGCACACACACACTCCCTGGATACCAACCATGAACCTCTGCCCCAAAGTTTCTACAACTGCATGTTATAGCGACATCAGGAGGCCGATTTTTGCCATCTTTTTGCGAAAATCTGTGTGTGTGTCCGTCTGTTACCAGCTAATCTCACAAACCGTTAACCCGATCGATGCCACAATTTGCACACACACTCCCTGGATGCCACCCATGAATCTCTGCCCCAAATTTTCCACAATGGCATGTTATAGCGCCACCAGGAGGCCTATTCGTGGCATCTTTTTGAATAAAAAAAAATGTGTGTGTGTCCGTCTGTTAGCAGCTAATCTCCCAAACTGTGAACCAGATCAACATCACAATTTGCACACACACTCCCTGGATGGCAACCATGAACCTCTGCCCCACAACGGCATGTTATAGCGCCACCAGGAGGCCGATTTTGTAAAGATGATGAACACAGCAGGCAATTTACATAAAATCTTCAACACACTATAATACTAAGCTGAGAAAAACATTCCACTCTTTTCACAATGGCTTGTTATAGCGCCACCAACAGGTGAACATTTGCAAAACACATTTCTGGACAAAATGCCTCATCAATCATCCAAATGCTAAAGTCATAATAATAAAATAAATGGTACCCTTTTTACATTGGCCTATTATAGCGCCACCAGGAGGCCACAACCTGTCCTGGCCTGGTGGAGACCTGTGCCCAGAGGGCACTTTTCTAGTTTATTTCTTAACCTATTCTAGGCCGATACCTGTTCTAGGCTATACCGGCCGATATCAGTATGGATAGCACCGATACCAATGTCGTTACATCGTTACAAGACCAATATATCGGCTGGGCTTTAGTACTGAAAGTCATCCTGTACTCACAGGTAGTGTTGTAGTCGAGACCACTTAAATCGAGACCAAGTCAAAACCAAGACAACCACGGACTTGATCGAGACGAGATCGAGACGAGACTAGCACCTAGAGGGTCAAGATCAAGACAAGACAAAGACCTAGCGGGGCTGAGAACAAGACAAGACCAAGACCTAGAGGGGCCGAGAACAAGACAAGACCAAGACCTAGAAGGGTCGAGAACAAGACAAGACAAAGACCTAGAAGGGTCGAGAACAAGACAAGTCCAAGACTGGTCAAGACAGAGGCCAAGACCTAGTCTTGTCATGCCCATTTTAACATAAAATGGGCATGACAAGAACTAACGTTCTTAATGATTTTCAACCTTCTATTATTATTAACACTGAATTTGATTGTTGTGCCCCTGTCCACCATTACATTTTTAAACCAAGACAAGACCAAGACAAAACAAAGCGAGACAAAAACAAGACAGAGACGACGAAAAAAACATTCTCAAGAATGTCTAAAGACGAGACAATGCCTCGAGAACACTACTCACAGGCATAGGTCATGGAGAAGCTGTTCCCCATCTTCACCATGTCCACCTGAGGCACCAGTTTGGGAATGTCCTGATGCTGGGAGAGGGCGAAGCGGAAAACCTCATATTCCTGCGAGTCGGTTGGGAATAGTCCTCCTGTGGAGTGGAGCACAAGAAAACCTGATTTAATAAAAGAAATCAGACCTCAATCTGAAGTGAGTGAGTGACACAGCGCCCCCTGTTGGTAAACCAAAACATGGGGACAGGGATAGACATTGGTGTTCCTTGGGAGTGGGTTGCACCACTCAAAAATGTGCCCCTTAATTATGAGTTCATGTAGTTTACAAATATTTTTTTTTTTCTGATAAAGGGGAAGTCCACCCATTTTCAACATTCTAGTCATTGGTATACCCTAGAGGTGCTGGGTGGACATGACAAAAAAGTTCCCCCATTCTGTGTTTCCCAAGAAATGGAGGTCTGAAGAAAACCACTGATATCAAGATGTATTTTCACCATGTTAATGGATTTCTTTAGACGTTTCTTGTTTCCGAGAGCGTACAAATGGAACCAAATGAACCCGTAGGTACCTACTAGCACATCAGGAGCAATTACACATTCAGTGTCTTGCTCAAGGACACTTCGACACTAACTCTGTGGGAGCTTGGGATCGAACCGGCAACCTTGTGGTTACCATCCGGTGACTCTACCCCTGAGCCACTTCCGCCCCTGTTGGTACACATGTTGGATTGAAGCGTGCCGCGTTGTTTAATAAAAAGCATTTTTGCCCGGAGATTTCAGTGTTTTTCGCTCTAATTCCGCACCAATGATTTTCAAAGCCAAAAGGATACAGTCCATCCATTGCACCTGCCAACCGACAGGGCGGCGCTGAAGTGCGGAAGTAGAGCGGAAAACACAGAAATCTCCGGTCAAAAATGCTTTTAATTAAACAACGCGGCACGCTGCAATTCCAATTTCGGGCGCAATAAGTGTCTAACACCCGTACCAACATGTGTGAGTACTTTATATTCGAAAACGGAATGTTTATGTACACCAGGGGTTGACACTAAGGTCTCCGAGGCACTTGCCCATCGGGCAAGTGCAAGTCAGGTTCTACTTGCCCTCAGGTCATGGTCACTTACCCCCAGAATATATCGTAAATTTTGCGTTTAAGTTTACGTTCTACTTGGATGCTTTAAACATTTCCTTTCGCAGTCGAAGACTATGTTTTGTTTAAGGCACAATCAGCTACATAACTTGTAAAATGATAGTTTGGAACCAAATGGACCTGGGAGAGAGACAGGAGACAGCTAGAAAGCCGGGAAAGACGCAGAGCGCAATGACCATCTTCAAGACAAATGCATCTCGTGTTGTGTTATAGTGCACTAGTCGCACACCTGCCTGATCGGGCAACCAGGTAGCAGTCTTCACTTCCCCGACCATTTTTTTTTACTTGCCCAGGGCAAGTGGGCAAGTGTTAGCGTCAAGCCCTGTACATGGACATAAATGATACAGGTTGGGGAGATTCCCCTCAAAATGGATCAACTTGCTGCATGACTGTCATGATAATGACAGTCAGGGCTTGACACTAACACTTGCCCGCTTGCCCGGGGCAAGTAAAAAAAAATGGTGGGGCAAGTGAAGACTGCTACCTGGTTGCCCGATCGGGCAAGTGTGCAACTTGCCCGATTTCAAGTTTGTGAATTTAGGAGATAAGCGTCAAAACGTTTGGTCACAATAATAATTCTTCAACGTTTTCTAATATTGTGTTGTGTACGCTCTTGGAAATTAAATCAATCAGATGTTTAATTATAATTTAACTCTTGACAGCGTAAAATGAAACCAAATAAGGGTCAATTTGGTTCCAAGAGTTACAGATCTATAGGGGTCCATATTTGATTACCAACTAACTGTCCATCATTTAGCTGGGGACCACCTGGAATCCTCCCAGGGACCACTGCCTGAAAAGCACTGCTCTATTGGAATTGGAAACATCCCCATAATATTATTATTGTTGTAAACAATGACAGTTTCTGTATGCTTGTAAAAGAAAAAAAGCACACACACACACACACACACACACACACACACACACACACACACACACACACACACACACACACACACACACGGCTGACGTCGCGCACGAATTCAATAGTCACAGGTGTTTATAATAAGAGCGCAAACCCGACCAATCATAATCAAGGACACAAACTATTCCGTTCTATAATAGGCTGTTTGACCCAAATTTAATTACACTGATGACAATCAGCTTCGCGCGATGATGACAGACAGACAGACAGACAGACAGACAGACAGACAGACAGACAGACAGACAGACAGACAGACAGACAGACAGACAGACAGACAGACAGACAGACAGACAGACAGACAGACAGACAGACAGACAGACAGACAGACACTACCAGCAGAACTGAAAGAGGAATAATAATAAATAAAAAAAACTGCACCGTTAGACGAGCAGCAGCAGGGGCGGATGTAACATGTCCCGTCGGGGGGGGGGGCAAGAGAACACGTTGGAGGGGCAGGAGAAAATGGTATGGGGGCGGCTTCATCGCCCGTGGCGCGTCGCGCCACGGGCGATGAAGCCGCCCCCATACCATTTTCGGGTTACAGGACTTTTATTAGTCAAGTAAAGCATCAATAATAACATCAGTTGTTGTTGAAGTTGCAACAGACACGCAGCATGCATAAAGCTAAAGGTCTGACTCAGAGAGTTTTCTGTTCAATGATGAAATGCTGTTGGTTTAGTGGTGACACAGCTGTAGTTAGTTAGTAGCAGTAGTAGTGTTTCACATCATTCTAAATAGAAGCACTTTAATTTGAAATATCTTGGGTTGTTTTGCATCGTGTTTGGGGGGGGGGGGGGGGGGGGCAGACTGGGTATTTAGGGGGACATTGCCCCCCCCCCTCCATGCCCATGCCTAGATCCGCCCCTGAGCAGCAGCAACAAGCAAAGCAACAATGGACGCAAAAATAAAATCCCTGCTGTTTCCTTCCATATCTTTCTTATCTTACCTATATTGATGTTACTTGGGAAACTTGAGCTCGTCGCCAGGCAGATCCCTGGCAGTAAACTGGCGCAGAGGACGCAGAACAACGAGCTCCCCTGCATAGTTCCTTTTGCATGGAGCTTGTTGAGGTGGAAAATGAGCCCCAACCCCAAAAAATCCAAAAAGCATCCACGGTGGTTGAAGTTAAATCCTTAAATCCTCCCCCTCTCTCTCTCTCTCTCTCTCGCTCTCGTTCTCCTACTCCTTCGGGTTACAGCTGCTGCATGATCGTCTTCTTCTCATTCTCAATCAATTCTCCTCGACGGGTGAAAGAGAAAAGCCCTGACAGAAGACGAGAGAGAGTGATCGACGGTGATCCAGCCTTTATTCTCCTCGCTTCTCCCCGTCTCCTGCTGCGTTCTGCTGCTGCTGCTGCTGCTGCTGCTGGTGGTGGTGGTGGTGGTGGTGGTGGTGGAGCCGCTGCTGGCTGCGTGTCATTGGCTACTCCGTCAGACTGAGTGCATGGAGAGGAGAGGAGAGGAGAGTGGAACGCATGAAGAGGAGCCGAGCCGAGCGAGCGCAACCCACAAGTTCTCTTTGGAGAAAGAGAGAGAGAGAGAGAGAAAGCAGGGGCGTGCGCACATAGGCGGTGGAGGGGGCATGCATGGCATATTCGCTGCTCCAGCTCCTTCCCTTTCACGTGTCTTGATAAAAGGATCCCTGCCTAATAAGACACATATGCCTTAAAACATGCTACTTGCCTTCTATAACTAAAACACGCAGATAAAAACACCTTCAATACTTTATTTCTTTCATAAATAGAGAATCTTTCACTCAATAGGAGGTGCTCCGGTCGCAGGATGATGATGTCACATGAGCATGTTCATCCATATATATCCATCCATATATTCCATACATATATAAAAACGCTCTGCCTGGCGCAGCTATTCATTCCAACGGTGCGCCTGCTGTTCTTTAGCGTTCCGTGCGCTATTTCGTGGTTCTGGTCCGGATGGAATGGGACGGTGCACGTGCGCCGCCGTTGTACTGTGTCATCTGCCGTTTCGTGTTGGTGGTGAATGGAATGGTGTACGGCGCGCGCCACCGTTGTACCGTTTCGTGTGCCGTTTTGTGTCTTTGTCTGCCTAGGCAACTTGTAAATGACGCACGCGCACGTGTGTGCATATGATGTGGCTCTTTGTCACCGCCACCGATACCTGGCTGGCAAATACCAATTCTGTTGTTAACTACTTCATAAATATTTCAATCAATAAATCAAATCATACAACATCTCACTGTGAGAGAAATGTGGAATGTGGTGCCGCCATGCAATTATGGAAGACTATTTATAAATAGCCTATATAATATAGCCTACGGCACAATAGAGACCATTTTTTGAACAGCTCCATTAGAAATCCAATCGCAAAATCGCTAAAACTAAAGAAAGCAGCACCAATCTTATACTTTCTCTAATAACCTAAAACATGAACCTTGGTTGCCCATTAAGGGGTTTCAGCCCCTGCCCCCCTAACACTCTGTGCACGGCCCTGCACGGTGGTGGAACAACCCAATTTATATGAGTCGCTCGCTGTATGGCTACTACTAGTAGGTAAGGAAGGCTTAGCCAAAAATAACCGTTCTACAAGCCAACATGGCGGCGTACAGTACATGTGACAACGTCCAGATTAAGCACTCTGTCTAAATTGAATCCATTAATAGGCCTATTCAGCCTATTTCCACGGAGCTCGTGGTTGACATCAGTGTCTCCATAATTCTGCTTTAAGGGGCGGATGTAACATTTCACAATTGGGGGGCAGGAGAAAATGGTACGGGGGCGACTTGATGAACTTGCACCCATACCATTTTCATTTAAACATCCATATTTGGATATACCAAACAGCTCCCATACCATTTACAGTTACAGGACTTTTATTGCTCAACTGAAGCATCAATAATAACATCAGTTGTTGTTGAAGTTGCAACAGACACGCAGCATGCATAAAGCTAAAGGTCTGACTCAGAGAGTTTTCTGTTTTCAATGATGAAATGCTGTTGGTTTAGTGGTGACACAGCTGTAGTTAGTTAGTAGCAGTAGTAGTGTTTCACATCATTTTAAATAGAAGCACTTTAATTTGAAATATCTTGGGTTGTTTTGCATGGCATTGTGTTTGGTGGGGCAGACTGGGCCTTTAGGGGGGCATTGCCCCCCATGACCATGCCTAGATCCGCCCCTGCCTCCTGCTTTGGTTTCCTTCACTTCGCGTGCGTGTGTCGTGCGTGCCATATGATATAATGACGGAATTTAGAAGATGTTTTTGCGCAACGCAGATGAAAATGAAAGTATGGGTGTCGAGGCTAATATTTACAAGTAACTCACCTCTGCTCTGTTTCTGCAGAGTAACTTCTGTTTACATTCGGCCGTTCGTCCGGCGCCATTTTCTGTAAAGTCTGTATAAAGTTTCCCCGCCAAGACACTGATACGAACCGGAACCACAACACCTACACTCAGTGTTGCCAACTTGGCGCATTTGTCGCTATTTTTAGCTTTTTTTTCCCAGATGGGCCCTGGTATGAAAGTGGTTGAAAACCACTGCTCTAGCACATTCTGGTGCATTTTGGATTTTGGCAGTTGGCAACACTGCCTACACTACTCATGCCTTGCTTCAGCAGTGTTGCCATGTCTGCTCATTATAAGCAGGGGTGTAGTGGAGGGGGGGGCGCGGGGGGACGGAGTCCCCCCACTTCTCTCACATATAAAATATTTTGGGGCAAAAATATGTTTTTTTGACTTGTCATTTACTTTTATTGATACAATTAGCATTGGAAACCATCTTTCTCATTATGCTATACTTGTCTGTGTCTTTTTAATAGTGTGTGTGTGTGTGTGTGTGTGTGTGTGTGTGTGTGTGTTGTGTGTGTGTGTGTGTGTGTGTGTGTGTGTGTGTGTGTGTGTGTGCATTGCGCAGGTACACACAAATGCACATGCATGTGTGAGTGCATGTGTCTTAAGAGGCGTCCCCCCACTTCTAAAAGTACCACTACAACACTGATTATAAGCCACCATTGACTTGTTTTTTTTAAGCTGGAAGTCACTTACAAAATAAATGATTGGCAGTTGCTGGTTGATGTTTAAACATCAACAACTGCCAAACACAGTATACGAAACAAGTCTAACAATTGTTAGTGCCTATTTCCGCATTTATTTTGAATAGCCTACCAAATTTTGGTGTGGGACTTCATTGACTTCATTGCCCGTGTCGCTTCGCGCCACAGGCGATGAAGTTGCCCCCATACCATATTCTCCTGCCCCCCAATTGGGAAATGTTACATCCGTCCCTGAGCTATTGTCTTTTTACTTCATTTATCACACAGTCACCATTATTACTGTCAGAACAGAGTGCAATACTCAGGAGAGAGAATGACTTTTCATTAGCCCTCATTGTCCATTCATCAGCACTATATTAATGATGCTGCATGGGTTCCCCCGCCTCACGCAGATCCAGGGGCGGATCTAGGCATGGGCATGGGGGGGGTGGTCAATGTCCCCCTAAATGCCCAGTCTGCCACCAAACATGATGGCATGCAAAACAAAGTATTTGAAACACTACTGAAAATGCTATCCCTCCAAGGCCTGGACTTATTTCTACTTGAAAAAAACTGTTTTCAACTTTACTACTAGGTTGTACTACCATGATCTATTTAAAAAAGCATTTTATTTTATTTTATTTATTTATTTATTTATTTATGGAAACATATTATATTTATGCTAATTAATTAATTAAATAATTAATTATAATAAAAAAAAAACTTTTTGGGGGATATCTTTTAATATAATGAATACATGATCTAGACATTCTAATAATCACAAAAATACATTTATTGCAGTCATTTTACATACTTTTATTAGGGTTAAAGGCTAAAGGTCAAAGGTTAAAAATCATCAAAAATTCCAGAGATTAATTAATTAATTGAAGAGGCTAATTGCAGCCTCTGTGGAGGGGTCAACCATGATATTTAAGTGAAAAAATAACAAAAAAAAAATAATGGTGACACGTTTTAAATAATTAAAGGGTTAATGTTGCTAAAAAGCAACACTGGGCCTTCTAGGGCTAAGCTGCCCCCTTACCCCCCCCCCCCCCAATTGGGAAATGTTATATCCGTCCCTGCGCAGATCAGAACGGATCCCGTTGCGTCATGTGATACAGCATATATACCTTTTACGCAACAATCGCTGCAGGTATAAGTGACATGTTGGTTTAATGCATGTGTGTGTGTGCAGGTCGATGTGCTTCTTCATGCGTGTGCGGCGCCGGCGTCGTACCGCAAAGTACACATGATGACAGAAGAGAGAGAGAGAGAGAGATTCCCGGAATCACTCGGTTACTTGTTGTTTCCTGCAGCTAAAAATACCCGGAGCATCGGATACTAGCATGTATGTTGGTTGGCTGCAACATATTAGTCACCGTGCCGCACTTATATCACATTACCATAATCTGCTATTGACTTGGTTTATAATAAGGACGTGGAGAGAGAGAGCTTGGTGCACACAATCCCCTCAAGGGCCTCTCTCTCTGTCTATGACTCGCCTCTTTGATATTAACCCTTTGTCTACTAAACGCATTTTGTATGTTTTATCTGTTGAAAAATAGCAGATCTACAAGCTCATATCGTGCCACCGAGCGGTGCTATATGAGCTTGTAGTACTGCTATTTTTGGAAAATTGTGAAAATGCGTCGCAAATCTTTGAATACATTATTTCGGAAGCAAACATTTTTTCAACTAAAATCTTTGCTTCTGGGGTGATCACCTAGAACAACATGTTTTTAGATGAGGTTCTGCAGCTAAATAATAGATATTTCATGAAAATATGAAATATGTTGAGCATCACTGACACAGAACGAGTTTTTTTTTTTTTTTTTTTCAGAAAAACTAGAATCTCACGCCAGGGACTAGAATTTAGTGCCACAAACTAGAATCTAGTGTCGGGAACTAGAATCTAGTGTAAGAAACCGGAATCTAACTTCAGAAACTACAATCCGCTGAGAGGAACTATAGAATCTAGCATGAGGAACTAGAATCTAGCATCGGAAACTAGAATCTAGCGCAGTGAACTATAGAATATATCATCAGAAACTAGAATCTATCGCAGTAAACTAGAATCTAGCATCACAAACTAGAATCTGATCAGGGCACAATGCGTTAAACTGTGTGTGTGTGTTGTGTGTGTGTGTGTGTGTGTGGTGTGTGTGTGTGTGTGTGTGTGTGTGTGTGTGTGTGTGTGTAGTAGTGGCTATAAGCTGTGCATGCTATCTGCGGCTATATTTGGCAGAAAAATCGCAACATGCTCATGATCCACAAAGAAGGAGAAATTAAATTGTCCATAAAATAGGCTGCCAACAATGAAATACTGTTGTTTACGTGTTTAAAAAACGTTAAAATCAGGTATAATTAGATTCACGGCGTGGCAACCGCAGCTTTTGCATTCAAATTTATGCCAAGCATCCTTAAAATGCGCACACACCCGCTTACGCACGCACGCACATGCACGCACACACCCTTTGTTAAGACTAATTAGGAATCCATGGCGAAGCCATTGGTGTTGTCACTCCCATCTGGGCGGCAGTATTTCCTCGTCTCTCTCAAGAAACCTATAGAAGGAACGGACAGATTTCACGTCACTACCAGTCACGTGACTGCCAGGGATGCGCCATGACACCCCCAAGTGACAAAACTCTTATGGGAAGCTAGACGAATACATGGCAGTGGATGGCAGCGCGCACGAGATCTTGTAAACAAACATTATTTATGAACGACTCCGACCGTCGTCATATAATCGGCCCAGGAATATAAAAGAATACCCATAGCAGGTTGTTGTCCTGGTGGGTGTTTTTCGACAGGGGCCCAGTTTAATTTTATTGAGCTATTTAAAAAGAACAGAGTGCGATTCTGCTGGGGCTGCCTAGGCTGTCATCGCGAGACTGAACTGTGGGACTGGACGGGTGCCAGTTTGTGTGGATATAAGCAAACATGCAAGACAAAGTCAGCCAGTTGACGCCTACCTCAATTCAAATGATTCTACTGCTGTTCATACGTTATGTGAAGAGTGGTTTTGAATGCAATAATCAACAAGATCAAACGTTTCACATCTCATCTCACATGTTGAGATATGTGTCCGATCAGAGTGTGAGCTGGTAAATCTGCAATATGTAGCCTATATGATGAAAGTAGCCTAGTTATACTCATCATACACTCGATCATTACATTTAATGCACCATGACAAGACTAGAGACTAGACAAACATCCAAGGAATTATTTCATTTCAAAGTTGATGGTTTTCAATGGCAAGAAGAAAAACAATTACATACAGTATACACATAGCATATGACGCTGTTACAGTATGTACATGTGGTTTGTGCCACCCTCACCATGATTTGCTTTGCTAGTTATAATTTTGTACGTCTCTTAATGTCTTGATAAAATTA
This sequence comes from Benthosema pterotum, assembly GCA_039105355.1. Classification (NCBI taxonomy): domain Eukaryota; kingdom Metazoa; phylum Chordata; class Actinopteri; order Myctophiformes; family Myctophidae; genus Benthosema; species Benthosema pterotum. The sequence continues at coordinate 43,675,852 of CM076984.1, read as the reverse complement.
ACAAGTGGTCACTATTGTAATTAAACAAGTAGGCTATAGCCCATTCTTAACTATTGTGTCTAACAGTGTTTCAGACTTGTATACGGTAGTTATACTTGATTAGTTTGTAGGCTACTGTAATTCGCCAACTGTATTTCTCCATTTCGGAAAATTTAATTCATTCATTCAGTCTTCATTGTAATAGGCATAGGTCTATTTGCATGTGAAGAGGTAATGCGTTTAGATTTACAACTATGTCCATAACAATTCAAGTGAAGTGAGAAATAACATCATTCGACTTCTACTGAAAATGGATGGCAATTTAAGCAACCTGGTTGCTTGTTTCTTGCACACAATCTGGCATAATCTGGCATGACTGTCTGTGATTAAAGCCGGCAGATCCGTCACAGTAAGTGGCAGATAAAATTGGACTGTCTTTGCACAGCTTTATAAAGTTACACGGTGTACACATCGAAAAGAAACACAGTGGATAATAATCTGTTATGTGTATTCTGTTATTTTCCAGAAGTGTTTGAGTTACAATTGCACCAGTCGTTCAGAAATAATTTTTGAATATGTGCATACACACTAGGCTTCATTGACTTCAATGTATCCCCCGCAGTTTCCTGCGGCGGTTTGTCACCCGTCGACAAACCGGCCGATTTGAATTGCCAGTCAGAGAAAATGACATGTCTGTCCTTTCCTCTTTCCTTGGTCTCTCTGATGATTATGTTAAACAGGAGTGTTGGAGGAGCTGAGCTGCGAGCGCACAGCGCAGCGCAGCGCTGATCGATTAGCCAGGGACCGCGCATGCATTGCAGACCCGCCTGATCAATGCAGAATGGATGAGGACTAGTGTAGAAAAGAGAGAGTGTGTCTAATTCATGGAGGGGCAGTCCAGTCCTCCAGGACAGATATTATGACTTATGAGTGGTTGATGAGATGAGTGTAGTAGTAGTTCCACTCTGCGGAGCGCGACGGTCAGGCATGCTGGAACACACGGCACATCATTCATGCAACAGCAGCATCTTACCAATACTAACCATGCTACTATATTTTAAAAAATAAATGAAAACTGTAAATGAAATTCCAAAGCCCGAGCTCTCACGTATTAGGAGGACAATGTCAGTCAACAGAAAAAAGATTGGTTGTCTTGAAATAATCTGTCATGGTTAAAATGGAGTTTTAAGTTATAATGGGTTTGTATAGAGATGCGTAGTGACGTCACCGCCCCTGTTCCACTAGTGGATTCACCATTCATTTTTCTCATAGACTTTTCGAAAATAATTTATATCAAGACGATTACGCCGCGGACAAAGCCAACTCGAGTCGTGACGAATCATGATGACACACACAAACTTTTGGGACAATAAAATAATTTCTAAGATGAAAAACGAAACAAAAAGTCTTGTAGTCTTTGTAAAAAGTCCGTTTTCTACTTCTTCCTAATTATATATTACTAGGGCCTTACCCGTTGTGAATATATGAACACCAAATGATGTACTCACTGTGTGGGTAATGTGAATCCTTCATCACATTATGTGATGAAGGATTTGATGAAGGATTGCTTTAATGCACACGCACAGACACTGCAATGGCCAGTCATAAAGTGTGTGTATGTGTGTGTGTGTGTGTGTGTGTGTGTGTGTGTGTGTGTGTGTGTGTGTGTGTGTGTGTGTGTGTGTGTGTGTGTGTGTGTGTGTGTGTGTGTTTTGCTATTTGCATTTCCCCCTGTGGCCAAAAAGGGAATTGCCAATGTTAACCGAATGGGGAAATCTAATGCACCAATAAATTCATTATTAATCAACAATTTGTTAATTTGAAAAAAGGGCTTCCTCAGTCTCTTCCTAATGTTATGGTCAATGACTGTGTGAAAAATCAAAGCGATTGGTGCAGCCAGTGATGAGTTATGCTCGTTTCAGACAGACAGACATTCAGACAGACATTTGCTTAGTTATAGTATTGATATGACGATATTGTGTTTGTTGTCATGATTTGTCACGACCCGAGTTAGCTTTGGCCGCGGCGCAATCGTGTTTTTATTAACCATTTTCGAAAAGTCTATGAGGAAAATGAATGAGGAATCCACTAGTGGAACAGGGCTGGTAACGTCACTGCGCATCTCTATAGGAAGGATGCGGATGCACTAAAATGAATATCAAATATCTAAATACTGAAAGGAGTAACTTATAAACTGTCTGGTGTGTTCACATGAGACTGAGTAGACTGAGACTTTTTTGAAAGTGGAATACCCCTTTAATGAATTCGACTCCTGTGGACCACATGTGCATCATTCATGGATTTTTTTCTTTTCTTCTGCTTTGACCGTAGACTTGATTATAACACTCCGCTAAACGATTGATGTCAGGCCAGATAGAGTTGGAAGAATTCCTGGCAAAAGTGCAGAATCAATTGCAGCGGAGTTGAGTAGACGGCGATGAGATGCGTCTAACGTCTGGCCCTGTGTCTTAAGCCAGTCTGTCCTGAGGACAAAGGGAGCAGTGTTGCCAACTGCCAAAATCCAAAATGCACTAGTGGCACTTCCAAAATGCACTAGAATGCGCTAGAGCTGTGGGTTTTCAGCTGTTTTCATACAAGAGCTCACTATTTATTCTGCGCATTTTATGTGTATATTCTTGAAAATTAAGTAATTCAGATGTTTAAATATCATTTAACTACAGTAACAGATCTATAAGGGTCCATTTGGTTACCAATGGATCTTTCAATGAAGGAAGGAGGACTCTATCATAGGAGGAAAAATGGTGAAAAACGAGGGTTTTATCTCTGGCGCCTGTCAAACAATTTCACCCCAACTCAGCAGCAAAAAAAGCACTAGATTTTCCGCCAGGAGTTTTTCACTAATTTTGGCACTTGGGGCGGTCTAGGAAAAAGCTAAATATAGCGACAAATGCGCCAAGTTGGCAACACTGTAATGGAGGTTCCGAATGGGGGAACTAAAATGTTCTCTCTGGGACTCTCTGAGTCTCACGGGGACTCGAATTGAGTCTGAGATCTTGAACTAAAATGTTCTCTCTGGGACTCTCTGAGTCTCACGGGGACTCGAATTGAGTCTGAGATCTTGAACTAAAATGTTCTCTCTGGGACTCTCTGAGTCTCACGGGGACTCGAATTGAGTCTGAGATCTTGAACTAAAATGTTCTCTCTGGGACTCTCTGAGTCTCACGGGGACTCGAATTGAGTCTGAGATCTTGAACTAAAATCTGTCTCTCAAAATGAAAACAAATTGTCTGGAACTAAAGTTAAGTTCCTGGAACTAAAGTTTCTTTCCCTGGAAAATGTTCACTATATTTCAAAAATATCAGATCTACAAGCTCACAGCGCGCCACCGAGTGGCGCGCTGTGAGCTTGTAGCTCTGATATTTTTCAATAGCCGTACCCAAACACCTGAATGCGTACCCGTTTAGAATGGCTTAATTGGGATGAGTTATTGACGTGGGCTCTAATTAGCTGCCTGGGTAATTGATTGTTTGGCCTGTCCGCCTGTCCGAATCCCACCGTTCCACCGTGCGACTCAGACTAACAGCTGGACTGACTCTCAGAATACAGATAAATGCTTAACATGATTAGAGTTTGGGACTGGCCGGCGCCTTGTTGGTTTGAGCACAGACCAGAGGCACTCTATTCCTTACAGCAATGTACTGGATACTAATTTAACCGTTTGTGTACTTAGCGCGTTCTTGTGTTCAAAGCATTACGTTACACTTAAGCTATTGAAAAATATCAGAGCTACAAGCTCACAGCGCGCCACCGAGTGGCGCGCTGTGAGCTTGTAGCTCTGATATTTTTGAAAGATTATGAAAATGCAATGCAAATCTTTGAATATATATTCTTTGCGAAGCAAATATTTTGAACGAAAATCGTTGCTCCTGGGGGATCCCTACAACAACATGTTTTCAGATGAGGGGGTCCTCTGCAGCCAAATATAGATAATTCTGGTGGTCCTTGGCATGAAACATGTTAAGCATCACTGACACAGGAACATACAGTAGATTTTTCAGAGAAACTAGAATCTGTCAGAATCTAGCATCAGAAACTAGGAACTAGTCAGAAACTAGAATCTGTCAGAATCTAGCATCAGAAACTAGTAACTAGTCAGAAACTAGAATCTGTCAGAATCTAGCATCAGAAACTAGAAACTAGTCAGAAACTAGAATCTGTCAGAATCTAGCATCAGAAACTAGAAACTAGTCAGAAACTAGAATCTAGTGTCAGAAACTACAATCAGGTGTCAAATAGAATATATTCTTAGATTTGCACATCATTTTCACAATTCATTTAACAAAAATATCAGACCTACAAGCTCATATCGCGCCACTCTGTGCTTGTAGATCTGATGTTTTTCAATAGCTAAAGTGTAACATTATGCGTTGAACACCAAAGGGTTAATTACTGTGGGGAGGAAAAAAAAACATCATGGCTGCTTTCATCTTCTTTTATCATCCATGATCATACATACACACATATATGGAGAGAACACACCATACATGAACCTTATCTATAATGTATAACTGCTAGAACTGGACTTTTCTTCTTCTACTTCTAGCAATTATACATTATAGATACTGTACAAACTGCACATGTAGAGATATACTATACATGGTTCTATATGTACAGTATCTATAATAACCCGTTAGGGTTCATTTGGTTGCATTTGTACGCTCTCAGAAAATATGTTGAAAATGGGTGTAATTCCCTTTAAGCTAGCTGTAATGCAACTCTAGCTTCTGTTATAATTGGGCTGAATCTAAAGTTGCAATTCAAGTGTTTGAGTGCATTGAGAGTGTATAAATGGAAACAAATGAACCCTAAGCCATTGACATGGTGAAATACATGGTGATGTCATCAAGATGTATTTCGCCATGTTAGTGGTTTTCTTCAGACCTCCATTTCTGGAAAACACAGAATGGGGAAATGTTTTTATCATGTCCACCCAGTCCAACACCTCCAGGATATACTAATGACATATTAGATGGATTATATGGAGCTGTCAGGACTCAGTATATCTCCATATATGGAAACCTGTGGGCTTGTTAGGCTAATACAACTGCCGTTATATTATTCTCTCATTCTCTCTCTCTCTCTCTCTCTCTCTCTCTCTCTCTCTCTCTCTCTCTCTCTCTCTCTCTCTCTCTCTCTCTCTCTCTCCTCTCTCTCTCACACACACACGCACGCACACTGACTGCATAATTGCCTTTCCCCTCCACTTGCCTGGGGGATCTGTGTGAACGTTCCTGTGGTAATACAGATCGATGTAGTCCATGCTCGTACGGTTCCAGAACATTGAGCATCACCACACACACACACACACACACACACACACACACACACACACACACACACACACACACACACACACACACACACACACACACACACACACACACACACACACACACACACACAGATCTGACAAATTTCAGAGAACAATTCTATTGCCAGGCCTCCCATGTTGGCACTTGAATATATATATATAAATATACATATATATATATATATAAATATACATATATATATATATATATATATATATATATTATATATATATATATATATATATATATATATATATATATATATATATATATATATATATAATATAAATATTTATATATATATATATATATATATATATATATATATCTCACTTGTATATAGACATATACAAGTGAGATCACTCTTTGACCCGAAAACAGTTAACCCATTCTGAATTGAAAAATGATTTAAAGATTTGCGCCAAAAAACCTACAAGCTCATGGCTCTATGAGATGTGTTTCATCATGTTAGTGGTTTTCTTCAGACCTCCATTTCTTGGAAACACAGAATGGGGGAACTTTTTTTTTTTTTTTTTAATCATGTCCACCCAACACCTTGAAGTTACATCAATGACATGGTAAAATGTTGAAAATGGGTGGAATTCCCCTTTAAGGAGTTGGTGGTGGACTTCATATGCTCAGTGACAGCGGTCTTGTTAGCCCTGGCATGTCTTTGTATTCCGCCATAAATGGCTTCATGTCAGAGCCATGGAATAGAAGATCGTATGCTGTTACACAGAAACATCGGCGCTCTTTAGTGGTCATTTACTCTTGTTTGTGACACAAAACGCCTATTTAGTCAAATATCTCCACTTTTCACGAGACGCACACAGATATGTTTCCACTCGGGCAAAGGGGCTCATAATAACAGCTGCACCTGATCACTGCAGGCGTCATCAGGGTAACAGAAAAAGTTTGGGCAACACAATTGGCAGGTGGTGTGATTAATAGTTTTCAAGCCGTTGAAATGAATCTATGTCATCCGGTATCATTAGATTTACAGTAACAACTGATGCCGCTGACGTTAACGCTACTGTACGTAACGTAACTTACCGCGCCGGTTCAATACGATCCCCATGCTAACAGCAGCTAGCAGCGACCGCGGCGACCATTGCTAGAGCATAACAAGGGACGGCCTAACCCGGAACCAAAAGTGTGTGTCCGTCCACTAACTTGTCCGTCGGGAAACATGGACCGAATATGAAATATGACTTTTAGATGAAAATCGCTGGCACTGGCGAGCTCCAAAAATATGAAAAAGGGCAACACAATTGGCACTGGGAGTGATTAATTAATTGTGTTCCCCAAACTTTTTCTGTTACCCTGATGACATCTGCAGTGTTTAGGTGCAGCTGTTATTATGAGCCCCTTTGCCCGAGGGGAGAGATATGTCTGTGTGCGTCTCGTGAAAAGTGGAGATATTTGACTAAATAGGCGTTTTATGCCACAACTTTCACATGGATATGAAACTAGAGGACTATATCGCACCCCACGTCTTTGGAATTATTTAATGGGTGAGTACAAACAAGAGTAAATGACCACTAAAGAGTGCCGATGTCCAATCCATGGCACTGATATGAAGCCATTTATGGCGGAATACAGAGACATGCCAGGGTGACAGTGGTCTTGTATACAGTACATGCCCCCCAGGCATCCTGAACAACAACAACGGGGTGTTATATTACAGTGGAAGTGATGAACGGCTTGGCCCCGCACATCACCTCAGGGCCTGACCTGGAAAATACAGACTGAAACTGGCAGAGGAGGTGAGATGACGCCTGGATCACACCTCCAGGCCTGTTGGAGAGAGAGAGAGACGTTCAGGATCTCAGAGATGTTACTTGTATTGTTGTAGTTCTCGAGGCCAGCCTCGAGAAGACAATTTTTGTTGTCTTGGTCTCAGGGCCAAATCTAGCCAGCCCTACTAGGGCTGGAAGAATGGCAGGGTGGGCACCTCCGAGGTTTTTCATACGAAGCAGTGGTTTTCTCTTTTTCACACCAGGGCCCACTATTTAATGGCATTTGAGCCACAGAGGACCGCCATTTGATGACATTTCAGCCCCACAGACCCCAAAACCAAACAGTCAAACATCCAGATCAAAATGACCATTAATCTTCTACATTCTCTAGTTGTGTAGACTTGGACTAATTCACATGATGAATATTTTAACTGTTGAGAGCGTAAACATGCGGGTCCATTTGGTTTCATGTTTACGCTCTCAAAGAGTTACATCTGGTTAACCAACTTTCCAACATTTACCCTGGGGACCACCTGGAACCCTCTCAAGGACCACTAGTGGTCCACTGGTTGAAAACCACTGATATGACCTTTCATTGGGTGGGCAGGATGCACTTTTGGTTGGGCTGAGCCCACCCCTGCCCCCCTCTAGATCTGGCCCTGCTCGGTCTTGTTTTTGTCTCGCCCTCAATCGTCTTGGTCTCGTCTCGGTCTCACCGCTCTACACTTCATTTGTCTCGTGGTCTTGTCTTGGTCTCAGCCTCAGTTTGTCTTGGTGTTGTCACAATCTCGGAGCAAATTTCCAGTGTTGCCAACTTGGCGGATTTGTGACTATATTTAGCTCTTTTCCAGACCCCCCCTAACGCCAAAATTAGTGGGAAAAACTCCTGGCGGAAAATCTAGTGCTTTTCTACTGGTGAGTTGGGGTAAAATTGGTTGACAGGCGCCAGAGATAAAACCCTTGTTTTTCACCATTTTCCTCCTATGATAGAGTCCTCCTTCCTTCCTAGAAAGGACCATTGGTAACCAAATGGACCCTCATAGAGCTGTAACTCTTGAGATTGTGAAATGACCCAGAACTTTTTACTCAGATCGTCAGAGGACAGGTTAGTCAAGACACCAGAAACAGCATGACGTCATCACACATCCTGTTTAGGAGATCTGGCACTTCAAAATAAGTTTTTTATTTATTTATTTATTTATTTTTTACCAAATCCACGGCTTGAGACGTGGCATTGGGCAGAAAAGGAATCACACGCACTCACGATGTGTTAAGTATAGCCAGAGTAATCAAAAAAAGAAGAATATGATAACAAACTTCAGCTCCAGAACAGAACACAATCACTATTAAGGTTAGGAAAACAGAACAACTAAATGGCGTGCATGTGAAGAAATAAACATTAGGATGATAGCAAAAAGTTTGGAACCATTTTGTGAAAAAAAACAAAAAAACAAAAAACAAAAACAAACAAGGATTAGAGGGAACGGAAACAAGGAAAAACAATTACTCCAAGAAAACATGCAGAGGGTAAGATGAGGACACAGCTAGTTTAGATGGAGGAGAACATGTGTGCGTTCCGTGTGTGTGTGTGTGTGGTGTGTGTGCGTGTTGCGTGTGCGTGTGCGTGTGTGAGAGAGATAACAAGGAGGAAAGGAAAGGAGAGAGGACACGTAGTGAGTGTTGACCGGTACAGAGGCAGTGGTCCATGATCCATTAGCCACTCATCTGCATAATGCTCCCTCTGGCCTCCTTAAAGACAAGCAGAGGTGCAGCACTTGTCTGCTGGGGAGAAACTAGAAAGTAGAATAAACTAAGTACACATGAGGGAGGAGGGGAGGGAGGGAGCGAGGGAGGGAGGGAGTATGTGGGGGGTGGGGGGTGGAGGGAGGGAGGAGGGAGTATGGGGGGGGGGAGGGGTGAGGGAGGGAGGGAGGGAGTGGAGGGAGGGAGGGGGTGTCAGAGGCATGGATGGATGGAGTTCCCACATTGCTAGAATCACCTAGCCTGACCTCAGTCTGAATTATCATTTTATTTCACCTCATTATTCAGACTCGGGTTGCCACATGTGTCTGACAAAAATCCTGGACATTTTGACCATCCAATCGGCCAGCGATTATTAGCAGCGATTATTGTCCTTTTGGTCAGAAGCAACGCAGCTCTTTAAATATCTGACCCAGAAATATATCATACTTTTACACTGAAATGTTACTGCTCTCGTTATTTTATTACTCTTCTACATATCAGATCAATAATTACTTAACCATTCATTTTCAACTCTTTCTGGAGCAGTCCAGTTTTCATTTTTCTTATCTCAGTTTTTTTCTCATCTTTAGAAAAAACTATTTTTTACATTTTCCTAAATAATTTTAAGATTACAGCCAGTGCTTAATTTGTAACTCGGGAGGTGCCGGAGCGCACCTCACGCACATGCATGCGCACTGCGCGCGCGTGCACGTGCGCCTTTTCTGCGTGCACCGGAAAACGTGTGCAGAAAAGTCTTTTTTTTTTGGCGGAAGATTACTGTGTGTGCGTGCGTGCGTGTGTCGTGTGTATGTGTGAGAGAGAGAGACGCACTATGGCACACACACTTTGTAAAGAGCCGATCCACAAGCTCAAATGCGTAGTGTGCTTGTGTTTCCAGAGAATCGAGACCACAAAATGTAGGGGTCCGGCTGCTTCCTGGGTACCTTTTAATAATTATTATAGCGATCATATTCCACCGTGCCTCGCGAGGGAGGGGGAGACGGCCAGGAGGGGGAGCCTGAGCTGCGAGCGAGCAAATCCCGCCCCGACTCTCAATAAACATCCCATAGCTGGGAAGGCTCAGCCTCAGCCAATAGAGTGGTATCCTATAGCAACGACTGAAATGAACGGGGCTGTATTGGCTGGATTGCCACTCATATCTCCCGGATCGGCCTCTGCAGGTGGGGGAGCGCCACTGACAGCTCCCGGAATGCATGTGGAGCAAGGGGGAGCGGCGCTCCTGCTTGCTCCGGCACAAATTAAGCCCTGTCCACACCCTCTCGTGTAATAGTGTTTAATTATATCACTATCACCTCCGTGTCCTCCACTGCACCGACCAGAGGCCCCTGCCCCCTTCCCTTCCTCCCTATGAACACAATATAACCTCCAGGATTCTCAGAGGGAGAGAGAAAAAGTCGACTCAAATGGACTGCTAAGTGTTTTTTACTGTGTTCATTTCAGAGCCATGCCTCCCCCCTCTCTCCCTCTCTCTCTCTCTCTCTCTCCCTCTCTCTCTCTCTCTCTCTCTCCAGGCACATTATTCATGCCTTTGTTCCCCTCCTCCTCCTCCTCCTCTACCTCCTCCTCCGCTGTGCCTCGCTCCCCGGCCTGAAGCGTGTCTGTTTACGTCAAAGCGTGTGGTTTAGTACGGTAGGCAGCAGTGTGTGGTTTGAGTACGGCGGCAAGCAGCAGCATCTGTTCTGTTGCTGCTATAGAGATCAAAGGATTTCAGCTGACAGTCAGAGTCCCTGTCAAACGCTCTGAGTCGACTATACCTAGAACTGTATGTTCTCCAGGGGTGGATATAGGCAGGGGCATGGGGGGGGCAATGCCCACCTAAATACCCAGTCTGCCCCCCCCAAACACGATGCCATGCGAAACAACTCAAGGCAAATTAAAGTGCCTATATTTAAGATGATTTGAAACACTACTACTGCAGCCTAACTACAGCTGTGTCACCACTAAACCAACAGCATTTCATCATTGAAAACAGAAAACTCTCTGAGTCAGACCTTTAGCTTTATGCATGCTGCGTGTCTGTTGCAACTTCAACAACAACTGATGTTATTATTGATGCTTTACTTGACTAATAAAAGTCCTGTAACCGAAAAAGGTATGGGTGCGGCTTCATCGCCCGTGGTGCGAAGCGACGCGGGCGATGAAGCCGCACCCATCCCATTTTCTCTCGCCCCTCCAACATCTTATCTTGCCCCCCCAAAACGGACATATTACATCCGCCCCTGATGATATACGGCGCTAAAGCTGCACCGTACGTTGCTGCTTCAAGTACAACTGACAATTCAGGCATTTCGCAGATGCTCTTAATCCAGGGAGACTTTCAATAGTAAAAGTTTACAATTTTACAATATACAATGTATGCACTAAAACATTGTAATATGTTATCAGTGGTGGGCAGTAACTTGTTACAAGTAGCTAAGCTACATAGCTTAACTACATTCTCCCGTAGCTTGTAGTGTAGCTTACTACATTTGTTCTGAAATATCTAAATACTGAATGTAGTAACTTATAAACTGTCTGGTGTGTTCACATTAAACTGAGTAGATCATAAAACGAACAAAAGGTTTGCAAAGTTAAATATCCCTTTCATCTGAGCACTTCTTTTTACTTTGATTTATCATTGATCTGTCTCGACCATCCACCTCCATATAGTCATTTTAAATGATCCATCATCTCTCTCTCCACCTCCAGCCTCTCCAGGTGTTTACAGATCACTACTGTTCCGAATTGGGGGCCAGGAAAAAATGGTATGTAGCTGTAGTTAGTTAGTAGCAGTAGTAGTGTTTCAAATCATTTTAAATATAAGCAATTTGAAATATCTTAGGTTGTGTTTTGCATGCCATCGTGTTTGGTGGGGCAGTCTGGACATTTAGGGTGGCATTGCCCCCCCATGCCCATGCCTAGATCCGCCCCTGGTGTTTACAGATACTACTGTACGTGTGGATAATGACTGTGCATTTTAACTTTCTCACCGTTCGCGTTTTGGCACATTCTGCACATGATATCTCAAACATCTTGTCGCGTTTTTTCTCGCCTCTCTCTCTCTCTCTCTCTCTCTCTCTCTCTCTCTCTCTCTCTCTCTCTCTCTCTCTCTCTCTCTCTCTCTCTCTCTCTCTCTCTCTCACACACACCACACACACACACACACACACACCACACACACACACACACACACACACACACACACACACACACACACACACACACACACTCACGCAGCTGCTTAGCCAGTTTGACATCACATAACTACAGTTGTACTGTAGACACACTTAACGTGTAAATCTATCTTTGGTTTCAGGAAAAAAAAAAAACTCTCCGAACTAGTGCTGTATACCAGCCCTGAATTTGCCGTTCGAGCATCGGGCCGAGCTTCGAACCTTCGCTAAAAAAAGCAGTATGCTGCAAACTCCGTTCACTTCCTAGAGCTAGTCTAATGGCGGATCTCCTACATAGAATGGGACACCTTCAGTGAAAACAATGCATTTCCAATGGACCTTTAGCTAAGCCCCTCCCAAACTGCTATTGTCCAATAAACCTTTAGATACCACCCTCCCCAAACTACTGTGGTCCAATCACAGCTAAGCATAACATATGATAGACAAACCTCCACCAATAGCTTACCTGTATGATAAAACATTGTTTTAAAAAATAAATACCACACACACATTTTTCCACTGCATAGGACATACCTTGTTGGTGGATTTGGAAGAGATTTGGAAGGTCTGGTTCCAAAAATAAACCAGTATTTATTGTGTAAAGTCCATGATATTTACATTGGAATGAATGAGCCTGGATGGAAAGTGTCTTAGGGTGGACAAGAGGGCGGGGCTTAGCTAAAGGTCCATTTCCAACTGCAGTAACAGCGCGTTTCACAGCGAGTTTCTGACCCCTCGATGTCGCAGATCTACTAGATGGGGGAAAAAGTTAAATAAATAAATAAATGCGAATGGTTCGGGATAATTAATATTCGTTCGCGTGGCGACCGTAGCGAGCGAGTGGTTCGAATCCCGAGCTTCGGTATACAGCCTTACTCCGAACACAGATCACGTCCATACCTCACCCGTTCTTGTTCTGAAAAAGCTAGACTGTCTCGATTGGTATAGATTGGGATAGATAGGTTAAACACTGCTAGAGCTGCTGGCATAATGTGGGGTCCGCGCCTGGCTAATTAGTATCATTTCGGGGGTCCATGACATGGAAAGGTTTGGGAACCATTGCTGTACAACATCCTCATAGGGCCGATGAGGAATATAAACAATATAAATGCCATCAATCTGGCGGCTCGCATGCCGTGCCGAGTCCAATAGGCATGCGCAGTGACGTCACCGCCCCTGTTCCACTAGTGAATTCCTCATTCATTTTCCTCATAGACTTTTCGAACACGATTGCGCCACGGCCAAAGCCAACTCGGGTCGTGACAAGTCATGACAACAAACACAATATCGTCATACAATATATAATTAGGAAGAAGTAGACAACGGCATGATACAAGACTTTATGTTTCGTTTTTCATCTTCAAAATTATTTGATTGTCCCAAAAGTTTGTGTGTGTCATCATGATTCGTCACGACTCGAGTTGGCTTTGTCTGCGACGTAATCGTCTTTATATAAATTATTTTTCGAAAAGTGTATGAGAAAAATGAATGGGGAATCCGTTTCTGGAACAGGGGCGGTGACGTCACTGCGCAGGTCTATAGCAACCTAGCTGCAGCCTTGCAGATCCTGCTGAGTCCAATAGAACCTAGCTGCAGCCTGTTGAGTCCAATAGAACCTAGCTGCAGCCTGTTGAGTCCAATAGAACCTAGCTGCAGCCTCACAGACCCTGCTGAGTCCAATAGAACCTAGCTGCAGCCTCACAGATCCTCCTGAGTCCAATAGAGCAGTGGTTTTCAACCTTTTTCATACCAGGGCCCACTATTTATTCAGGATTTGAGCCACGGAGGACCACCATTTGAGGATTATTTAGCCCCACAGACCCCCAAATCTAAAGATTTATTTTGCTTTTGTCCACAATTCCAGGCTGGATTTGGGAAACAAAACAAGCAAAACATACATTCCAAAATGTCTAATTAACACGATGAATATTTTAACTCTTGAGAGTGTTTTTACACTCTCAAGAGTTACATCTGGTTAAACAACTTAGCTAGGGACCACCTGGAACCCTCTCAGGGACCACTGGTGGTCCCCGGACCGCCTGTTGAAAACCCCTGCACTAGAACCAAGCTGCAACCTCGCAGATCCCGCCACTGAGCTTTCCCGCCAGAGAGCCCCATGCATTAACACATTGATATCGACGTAAGCGGAAAAAAAACAACAACAAATGTTGCTTTGAATTGACACGATACGTGTCAGGGAGCAGCGCTTTTAGACTAGAAAGACTTCCCTTCCCTTCGGTAGAATGTTCAGTGGGATTATTTTTGTCTAACTGATGATGAGCGCTGGGATGGTTCTGCTGCCCACACATTATGCTAATCCTAGTTTTTTTAGTCAGCTTTTATCTGTTTTTCACCATTTCTGTTCTTGCAAGGTTTCCCGTTGCCGCCTGGCGCTCAGTACAGGGGCGGATATAACATGTCCCATTTGGGGGGGGCAAGAGAAAATGGTATGGGGGCGGCTTCATCGCCCGTGGCGCGAAGCGACACGTGCGATGAAGCCGCCCCCATACCATTTTGGCTTACAGGACTTTTATTAGTCAAGTAAAGCATCAATAATAACATCAGTTGTTGTTGAAGTTGCAACAGACACGCAGCATGCATAAAGCTAAAGGTCTGACTCAGAGAGTTTTCTGTTTTCAATGATGAAATGCTGTTGGTTTAGTGGTGACACAGCTGTAGTTAGTAGCAGTAGTAGTGGTTCACATCATTTTAAATATAAGCACTTTCATATTTTAAATATCTTGGGTTGTTTTGCATGGCATCGTGTTTGGGAGGGGCGGGGGCAGACTAGGTATTTAGGGGGCATTGCCCCCCATGCCCATGCCTAGATCCGCCCCTGGCTCAGTCAGCATCGCTAGGAGATGATGGTGGGTGCGTGATTAGACAAAAGGTGCAAAATAAGAAAAACTAAAAATGAGAGAGACAGCATAAACGTGTCAGGTACAGTCTGTACATGTGGTGTGAAGGGAGGAGGAACGATGTGTTTGGAGTGAAGTGCATTAATTTGGTGTATAGTAGCTTTTGTAATAGTAAGCTTTTGCTTACCTAGTGTACTAAGTAGGTTACCAATGTGAGGTAGTTGTATTTTACTTGTTGCGATCATAGATACATAAGAAAGCTAGATGTCTCGCCCCCGCTGCTGGCCAATGGGGATCGATGCTGTTCACGGCGGCCATCTTGTGAGAGGACAGCATAACGTTGTGTCTATGAGCATATACTTTTTAAATTTTCAACCGATTTTCAAATGGATTGGTTTGTTGTAAACGTCAGAGACGCCCGCATACATAGAGCCGTTATATGATATAAATAAAAATAAAATTCATCAAAAATCGTAGCCACGTTGATAACATTCATAATAAAGCAATCCGTTTTTAAATCCGTCATGTTTTGAGCGAGTTCCAGCTGTTTTTGTTTGGGCTGTCATAGAGCATAGTGTATTGAGTTCCTCTCACAAGATGGCCGCCGTGAACGATGTCAGAGGCTCCGCCTCAAGACATCTAGCTTTCTATATATGTCTATGGTTGCATCAAGCTGCCTCACACTACAGAAACCGGAGATAGGGCAGCGTTTTTAGCCAATCACAGCACAGCAGTCTCCAGCAGTTTCATAATGAGCCAATGGAATGTTTCATACCATATCATTTTCAGTTGCAGGACTTTTATTAGTCAAGTAAATCATCAATAATAACGGTTGTTGTTGAAGTTGCAACAGACACGCAGCATGCATAAAGCTAAAGGTCTGACTCAGAGAGTTTTCTGTTTTCAATGATGAAATACTGTTGGTTTAGTGGTGACACAGCTGTAGTTAGCGAGAATTTCCCTGATTGTCCCAGATTTTCATGGTCTGTCCAGGAAAAAATAGAATAGATCTTGGACACTTGAATGTCCCGGATTTTTATATATGGTCAAAAGTATTTTTTTTTCTTTTACATGGCCAAAACTAGAGACCGCAACTAACCTGACTTGCGTCACTCACAGTCTCAGATCAGTATGATAGTCCTATTAAATTGTAGCGTGCCTGTACGTACCAGTGTTGCCAACTTGGCACATTTGTCACTATATTTACCTCTTTTCCAGACCCCCCTACCGCCAAAATTACATCTAAATCTGTTTATCTAAAGATAATTGAGATGAGAAAAATGAAAACTGGACTGCTCCAGAAAGAGTTGGAAATTAATGGTGAACTAGCCTAATTATTAATCTGATATGTAAAAGAGTAATAAAATAATGAGAGCAGTAACATTTCAGTGTGAAAGTGTGATATATTTCTGGGTTAGATGTTTAAAGAGCTGCGTTGCTTCCGACCATAATCGCTGCCGATAATAGGCCGCCGATTGGATGGTCAAAATGTCCAGGATTTTTGTCAGACATGTGGCAACCCTATGCCTGCTTGCCTGCCGCGCTTCCACTTGTAGATAGGGGTGTCATCCTCCATCCACTGTGACTTCATAACGCTCCACTTCCAGTCGCACTAGAACACAACGTTTGTAATTCAGCTCTGGTGTGGCGCTCTGGATCTGTCGGCAGAGATTAACCGGCAGATTGGTGTTTCATCTATTGAAAAATAGCAGATCTACAAGCTCATATCGCGCCACCGAGTGGCGCGATATGAGCTTGTAGTTCTGCTATTTTTGAAAAATTGTGAAAATGTGCTGCAAATCTCTGAATACATTATTTTGGAAGCAAACATTTTAACTCATTTTTTTTTTGCTTCCGGGGATCCCTAGAACAACATGTTTTTAGATGAGGTTCTTCAGCTAAATAATAGATATTTCTGGGGGTCCTTCCTCTGAAATCCAGAAAAACTAGAAACTCGCGCCAGGGACAACAATTTAGTGTCACAATCACAGTGTCGGGAACTAGAATCTAGTGTCAGAAACTGGAATCTCACTTCAGAAACTACAATCTACTGAGAGGAACTAGAATCTAGCATGAGGAACTAGAATCTAGCGCTGTGACTAGAATCTAGTGTCGAAAGTTAGAATCGAGCGCTGTGAACTAGAATCTAGTGTCGGAAGTTAGAATCTAGCGCTGTGAACTAGAATCTAGCGCTGTGAACTAGAATCTAGTGTCGGAAGTTAGAATCTAGCGCTGTGAACTAGAATCTAGCGCTGTGAACTAGAATCTAGCGCTGTTAACTAGAATCTAGCGTCAGAAACTATAATCTGATCAGGACACAATGCTTTAACAGGCAGATGGAGAAGGTACGGGTCATCAGGGACCAGTGTGATAATCTGTCTTCACACATCAGCTCATGACACACACACACACACACACACACACACACACACACACACACACACACACACACACACACACACACACACACACACACACACACACACACACACACACACACACACACACACACACGGGTCTGTTCATGGCGTGCATATATGAATAGGGAATCAAACCGCCACAGAAGTGTCTCTGTTCCTCTTTTATGTATTAATGGGAAGCCATTAACCTCTTAAGCAGCGACGCATTCTACCGCTCAATTAGCTCACATTAAACAAGCAGAAATACAGTACGCTGCGCAGGGAGGGGAGAAGGAGAAATATCAAAAAGCTCTTTACTCGTTGGTGCTGTGACCTGTGTAAACAGTTCTTTTGTCTTTGTAAAGTCCCCTTCAATACATTAAGATATGCATTGTCTGTGAATGCAATAATAAAAGTATACTAGGCTACGGAAAACTGGGAGTACCCCCACAAAAGTAAAACATTAGGCCAGGGGTTTTCAACCCAGCAGATTCTACCGTTATCAGTAGATAAGATCACAGTTATCACGTTGTCATCAGCAGGACTTGTTCGTCTCAGTATGGCCATGCTCTGCAGACTCCCATTGTTCCGAGACACAAAACCCCTAGACGCCTCCCAGTCCACACAACTAGAAGATTCATTTTGATCTGTACATTTGACTGTTTTGTTTGCCAAATCCAGCCTGGAATTGTGGACAAAAAGCAAAAGAAATCTTTGGTTTTGGGCTCTGTAGGGCTAAAAATGTACTCAAATGGTGGTCCTCCTCCGTGGCTCAAATGCTGATTAAATAGTGGGCCCTGGAGTGAAAACCACTGCTGTGCGTTGTCCAGTGATGGGCAAGTTACTGTGGAAATGTAGTAAGTTACACTACAAGCTATCCCCAGAAAACTGTAGCAACCTACACTACAAGCTACATGACAAAAGTAGCTTGATGTAGCTTGCTACATCAACACTACACACACACACACACACACACACACACACACACACACACATATATATATATATATATATATATATATATATATATATATATATATATATATATATATATATATATTATATATATATATATATAATATATATATATATATATATATATATACTTAATCTACCACCTTCTAAATAAATAAAAAATAATAATAATAATTTAGGGGTGTGTTTGAACGTAAGATGGTGGCATGTTTAAGTTTTGGAATGTATATTAGAGGTTTTCTACCCATTAAAAATGGGTGGGATTTGAAAATGTGTCTGGGAAAATGTAGTAAGCTACAATCCTTGTTACTCGAAACAAGTAGTGTAGCTTCACTACAAGCTACTCCCAGAACAGATGTAGTAAAGCTACACTACAAGTTACGGGAAAATGTAGTTAAGCTATGTAGCTTAGCTACTTGTAACAAGCTACTGCCCATCACTGGCATCGTCTATTGAGCGTGGTGGGGATCTTTTCCACTGAGTTGTGTTCCCCTGTGGCAGTTCATGGTTTCAAACTGTTGGCCCATTACTGCACCACAAGCCTCAAATGGGCCTAATCTGTTTAGACCAGAGGTGGGCAATTATTTCTCCCAAGGGGCCAAATGAGATACATAAAATATTGTGTAGGGCCAAGTCTAAAGACTGAACTAAAGTCTGCGTTATATTAATTTAATTTCAAGATTAAAGTAAGCGTAAGACCAACCATTTTGACACCAGGGTCCTCTATTATTTATTCAGTATTTGAGCCCCAATTCCAGTCTGAATTTGGGAAACCAAACAGTCAAACACACAGATCAAAATGGCCATTAATCTTCTACATTCTCTAGTTGTGTAGACTTGGGATAATTCACATGATGAATATTATAACTCTTGAGAGCGTAAAAATGAAACCAAAAAAAGATGGGCTGTTTTCGAATAATCTGTCATGGTTAAAAGGGGGCAGGACAGCTAAAATGAACATCAAATATCTAAATACTGAATGTATTAACTTAGTAATGTAGTAACTGTAATAAACTGTCTGGTGTGTTCACATGACACTGAGTAGACCATAAAATGAACAATATATATATATATATATATATATATATATATATATATATATATATATATATATATATATATATATATATATATATATATATGTGGAATATACCCCTTTTAAGAGAGTAAAATTCATTTTAACGCTTTCAACAGTTACAGATCTCTAAGGGTCCATTTAGTTACCAACTCCATCATTTAGCTGAGGACCACCTGGAACCCTCTCAGGGACCACTGGTGGTCCCCGGACCATCTATTGAAAACCCCTGTATTAGGAGGACAACATCAGTCACCAGCAGAAATGGTGTATGTAACGACATATGGTCTAATGACCATATTTGGGCATACGTCGTCACGGTAACATGACATTCGACGTCATCATGACATGACGTCACGTGACATGACAGGTGTGGAGCATATATAAAACAGCGACTTTAACCACAAAAACTCTCTGTATTGCTAGTAATACCCTCTTCTTCACACGCAACGTTGCGAGACAAACAAACATGCCCGTTCCAAAAGTCGTCGACTGCCTGGTTGTCACAGGTGCAGTAGTTGGAGGTGTGACTCTCTGCTATGTCGCCTTGAAATGGATAGAGTCCCTTTACACAGACTCCGAACAGGAGATGGACGACAATCAGGAGAGGAACGAGGAGGAAACTCAGAGGAACGAGGAGAATCAGAAGAAGGAGGAGGAGGCGGCTCAGAGGAAAGAAGATCCCACCCACAAGATCAGCCTTCTTCCCACCCTGAAGAAGAAGTGGGACTACTCGACGTTCCTGAAGAACCTGAAGCCCACCCAGTCGTGGGTGGAGGAGGTGATCCGGAGCCGGTCTGGGGGCCGGTGTGAGCTCTCACACCATGAGTCCATCATCGCGGCGTCGCTGACGGACCCTCGCACTCTGGACGTGGCGTGGTGCGATGTTGGCGGTCTAGACGACGTCATAGCCAAGCTGAACAAGAAGGTCCTCCTCACCGTTCGCAAGAAACACCTGATCCCTGCAGGCTGCAAGCTGCTGAGGCAGCGAAAAGGCGTGTTGCTGTACGGCCCGCCCGGCTGCGGCAAGACTCTGATCGCCTCCGCCCTGGCCACGGAGGCCGGCTTTCCGTTCCTCAACGTACAGGCGTCCACGCTGATGGACAAGTGGATTGGCGAAACGGAAAAGCTGACCAAGGCTCTGTTCACGTTGGCCGTCAAAATGCAGCCGTGCGTCGTCTTCATCGACGAGATCGACTCCCTGCTGAGGTCTCGCTCCGACTACGACAGCGACACCACCAACAAGTTTAAAGGCCTCTTCCTCAGCAACTGGGATGGAGTGGGCACCGGAAACAACCAGGTGGTCATCATGGGAGCTACCAACCGTCCCACAGACCTGGACTCAGCCTTCCTCAGCAGGATGCCTGTCAGGTTCCATATCAAACCTCCCAATCAGACCCAGAGGGAGCAGATCCTCAGAGTGGCCCTCAAGGACTTCAACGTGGATCCTTCCGTGGATCTCTGCGAAGTCTCCAGGCAGACAGAGGGGCTTTCAGGACGCGACCTCAAAGAGGTGTGCTGTGACGCCGCCGTGCTGTGCCTGGACGACTCTGAGGAGTCCCTCCGTCCCTTGAGACAGTCGGATCTACTGGAGGCTGTCGCTGAGATGAGGGAGACTAAAGCCGGGATCCTGGAAGACCAATGTGATGAAATTGATTAGCCCAGGGGGTTTTCAACCTTTTTCATATCAGGAGAGCCCACTAGATATTCCGCATTTTAGCCACGGACGACGCTGTAGAGGAGCGTCACCATGGAAAGACGCCAGTAGAAGAGGTGGATCCCGTCGGCGTCGCCTGTTTTCTGAACTATGTTGGTCTTCTGTGGCGACGGCAACGGAGTATGTCTACATCCTCATCGTGTCCACTGCTTTCCTAAAGTCCCTACTATGGATCCTCTACTGATGCTCCTGCTGTATGGTTTACCTTAGAGTCTGGCCAGGAATTTTCTTGCTACTGGTAACCATGTAATCCAGTACTGCCAGTTCATGGTCGAGTCGTCGGCGACTAAACCGACAACCCCCTTGTGAGTTTTCAACCCTTGGGGAGGGTGATCAGGCACCCCGCGGGACGAAAAGCAATACCCGACAAAGCAACATCCTTGTTGATGTTGACCCTGAGCTGCAGTCAGATGGCATCTCCACCGTCCGGATCTCTCTTCCTGCCGTGGGCCAAGATGCCTGAAGACCAAGATGGTGGATCGGATGTCGCGCTGACCAAGGCTCTGTTCACGTTGGCTGTCAAAATGCAGCCGTGCGTCGTCTTTATCGACGAGATCGACTCCCTGCTGAGGTTTCGCTCCGACTCCGACAGCGACACCGCCAACAAGTTTAAAGGCCTCTTCCTCAGCAACTGGGATGGAGTGGGCACCGGAAACAACCAGGTGGTCGTCATGGGAGCGACCAACCTTCCCACAGACCTGGACTCAGCCTTCCTCAGCAGGATGCCTGTCAGGTTCCATATCAAACCTCCCAGTCAGACCCAGAGGGAGCAGATCCTCAGAGTGGCCCTCAAGGACTTCAACGTGGATCCTTCCGTGGATCTCTGCGAAGTCTCCAGGCAGACAGAGGGGCTTTCAGGACGCGACCTCAAAGAGGTGTGCTGTGACGCCGCCGTGCTGTGCCTGGACGACTCTGAGGAGTCCCTCCGTCCCATGAGACAGTCGGATCTACTGGAGGCTGTCGCTGAGATGAGGGAGACTAAAGCCGGGATCCTGGAAAACGTGGACGCACTTGAATAAACACGTAAGACGCTAGTAGACGTGCCTCTTCTGTCCAGAGAGAAAGCCCATACCAATGTGATGACCTTGATTGATTAGCCCAGGCGGTTTTCAACCTTTTTCATATCAGGAGAGCCCACTAGTTATTCCGCATTTTAGCCACGGACGACGCTGTAAAGGAGGAGCGTCACCATGGAAACCAGAGACGCCAGTGAAAGAGGTGGATCCCGTCGGCGTCGCCTGCTTTCTGAACTATGTTGGTCTTCTGTGGCGACGGCAACGGAGTGTGTCTACATCCTCATCGTGTCGACTGCTTTCCTAAAGTCCCTACTATGGATCCTCTACTGATGCTCCTGCTGTATGGTTCACCTTAGAGTCTGGCCAGGAATTTTCTTGCTACTGGTAACCATGTAATCCAGTACTGCCAGTTCATGGTCGAGTCGTCGGCGACTAAACCGACAACCCCCTTGTGAGTTTTCAACCCTTGGGGAGGGTGATCAGGCACCCCGCGGGACGAAAAGCAATACCCGACAAAGCAACATCCTTGTTGATGTTGACCCTGAGCTGCAGTCAGATGGCATCTCCACCGTCCGGATCTCTCTTCCTGCCGTGGCCCAAGATGCCTGAAGACCAAGATGGTGATCCGGATTCGGTTCTACTGGGGGCCGGTGTGAGCTCTCACACCATGAGTCCATCATTGCGGCGTCGCTGACGGACCCTCGCACTCTGGACGTGGCGTGGTGCGATGTTGGTGGTCTAGACGACGTCATAGCCAAGCTGAACAAGAAGGTAATATACCAGAGGGCCAGTTCTAATACTAATTCAAGAGAGAGAGAGAAGAGAGAAAAAACAGAGAAAAAAAAATAATCACCCAAAATCTTGAAAAATGTCCAATCCATGATGGAGCCTCTTTAACACTCACACTTTCACTTTCACTTTTCGTTCAGCAGTGATCCAGCTTTCTCAAAAGCTGGGGGCGTGGCACATGGTTTATGGCTGAACCACTGCTGAAACTAAAGGGAAAGTGAAAATGTGAGTGTCAACACACTACTGACATGGTGGAGAGTCAATATATTGCAAAAACTTGTATTTTGGAGCGATGTATATAGGTGAACTTGAACTTTTAACAAAATAACACCCGGACCACTATAAAAAAATAAATACATGAAATAATAATAATAAAGCTTTATTTATATGGCACCTTTCAAAATCATGTTCAACGTGTTAAAGAACAATAAATCAAATGAAATGCATAAAAATAGAAATGCACAAATTAAAACACAACAGTTAGAAACAGCAGTATAGGGAAGTGGAGAAAAATAATAATAATGCTAATAACAAGCCCTGTGCCTCTTCGGGGCACAGGTCTCCACCGTCCCGGCTCAGTCCTGAACTGTGCAAACCTGACCCGATGACGTCATCATGATGACGTCATCGGACCTGACGGAGATATACTGATGGACGGATATGACGTCATCATGTGCACGGACAGACAGAATGACTGATGGACGGACAGGGTACATTTTATAGCCCCCACCTTAGTGGAGACAATGATAACAGCAGTAATAACAATACCAACAAAAATAACTTGGATAAATTTGGACAGTAAAAATAAATTAGACATTAAAAGCAAGCCGATAAAAGTGCGTTTGTGGAGAGATTTAAAGTGCGAGACACACTGCAAGTCTTATTTCAAGGGGAATGGCATGTTTACACTCTCAAGAGTTAAATATTCATCATGTGAATTAGCTCAAGTCTACACAACAAGAGAATGTAGAAAATCAATATTCATAATGTGAATTAGCCCAAGTCTACTCAGTATGTAGAAAATCAATGGTCATTTTTCATCTGTATGTTGGACTGTTTTGTTTCCCAAATCCAGCCTGGAATTGTGGACAAAAGCAAAATAAATCTTTAGTTTTAGGGTCTGTGGGGCTAAAATGTTATCAAATGGTGGTCCATGGCTCAAATTCTGAATAAATAGTGGGCACTGGTGTCAAAAAGGTTGAAAACCACTGCTCTAAGGGCAAAGACCCGTTACCTTTTGTCTTAAGTTCCGGAACGGTCTGGATAATGAAATTAAGAAAAGTGGAAATATTGCATTGTTTAAGAAGAGGTACAAATTTTCTTTGATTATGAGCTGTAAAGAAAAAGAATGAGGTATGGGCTGTGTGTGGGGGGGTCATTATGGATACACTATATAAAAAATTAAATTAGATATTAGATGAATAGACATATACAGGAAGTGGAAACTTATTTAAGGTCATTTTTTTAATAGTATAAATAGGGGTAGAACCAGATAAGCTTATGCTTCTTTCTACTCCTTTTCGAACACATGTATTAGATTTGTTTAACTTGTTTTAACTTATGATTTTCTTTTAACATATGGTACATTTTGTGCTACTTTTGTTTTAAGCTTTGCTTTTCTTTTAACATACTGTATGTTTTGTTTTGTTTTTCTTAATTTATTTGTAAATGTTCGAAATAAACATTCAAGTTTTGATTTAGAACGACTAAAAGCATCTTGTCGGAGGACCCCAAGGGACCACTGGGGGTTATAGGGCTTAACCCATTGTGTCCTGATCAGATTCTAGTCCCCCACGCTAGATTCTAGTTCCTCTCAGTAGATTGTAGTTTCTGAAGTTAGATTCAGGTTCCTGACACTAGATTCTAGTCCATGACATTAAATTCTAGTCCCTGGCGTGAGGTTCTAGTTTTTTCTCTTTCTGTGTCAGTGATGCTTAACATATTTCATAGGAAGGACCCCCAGAAATATCTAATATTTCAACCCAGTCTCACAGAAATTCGGCGAGATTACACGGATTGGCACCCTGCGAATCCGTGAAAATGCGCCGATATTCTCCGGAAATCCGTGGATATTATGCATTTATCCTTCCCATTCACTTCAATACCTTTTTGCGCCCGTGACGTCACGATGCAGGTGCGTGGATATTCGCCGATTCTGGCTGTAAATAAAAAAAGCTATTTGGACTGCAGGACTGCAGTTTGTGATAATAAATATTCATATTTCATAATACAAACATAATTACTCGCCCCTGGATGTTGTCCAATTCTTTGTTTGGGTTTAGTGTCTTATAACAAGGACCGTTTTTTTATCCTTCCCATTCACTTCTATACGTTATGCGCCCGTGACGCATATTGGCTGATTCTGACTGGATTGAAAAGAGTGAAAAAAGGGGATTTTTGAGAATGCGCAATAAAACAAAAATATTTATATAGCAAATTACAATGTTCTCATGTGTGTATTCATTATTATAACATTTTAATAATATTGATGTCTAGTTCGTCTGCTTCAGTAGGCTCAATGTAAACATAAAAGATTAATTTGTATTTTCAGGCATAGGAGTGACGTTGCTATGGTAACATGGGTACTAATTTCAATATTATAGTATTAGCAATTATGGTGGTTTTGTCATTTAAATGCATCATGTTTAATAATTATTTGATGATATTGATGAGGCCCATAATTTTCGTCACAGTGTATATTAATGTTTATTCGCGTTGATTTGTTTTATATGCCTGAGCAGTGACGTCACCGAACGGAAGTTGAGATTTCACTACATCCGGCTACCTCGAGTACTAAACGACTTGTTTACACGAGCAGCCTCCATAGTGTCTTGTTTCATGCTTTGTCTTGGATCTTTTCACCTACTACTACCACCACCACCACCACCACTCCTTTTTCGTTCTGAATTGATTATTCGAGCTGAGGTGAGATTGTTTTGTTGTTCACTGTCGTTAATATTTCAGTGTTAGTAGAATGTTAGTTTGTACTAGCATGCTATTTTTGTTAGCATAGTGTAATCGGCGATGCCTGGTGCTTGCGTGGCTCTAGCAGTGTTTTCTCAATCTATTTCAATGACCCCCAGTTTTACGCACATTAGTCTACACAGACCGCAATTGATATTGTAAAGTCAATGTTAGTTTAACTAGTTTATAATGATGTATACAGTTACGAGGAGAGAGTCACGTGTTTGAACGGGGGTCTGTCTGGGAGATTGTAGCTAATGCTTCCACTACAGGCTACAACTTCCGGGAGGCCTCAAAACATGTTACTGGCCGTCTTCTTGAATTAAATACGCAACAGGGCTAATTCTGACTGCATACATTTAAAGAATATAATGTGTCGGGTGAGTCCTGCATGGGCCTAAATTAGAGGCCCAGGCCCTTTGCGCTCAGCCCAAGCCCAGCCCGTTTTGGAGGGGAGGGCCGGTTCCGACGGGGTTGTATCGTTGGGTACTCTACTGAGCTCAAATAGTTAGTGTGGTGAATTTTCCAACAAAATAATATTAATGACCACTATAAACCCAAAATGAGAACTAAGAAACGTTCCCAAGTTTAACCAGACAACGGTGAAAAAGTAGACGATGTATGAAAAAAATCAGAGATGGTGGGTGGTATTCTCGTGGTAGTTCATTGAAACAAAGAGTTTTCCGTGCCGTGGGTCCTGAGCTGCTAGTCAGTCACCAAAAAGACACAGATTGTGCCATGGGGGAGGGGGATTGGGGAAGAGTCACTCGCATGAGATGAACACTAAGCCAAGGACATCTCATCCAAGTGACTCTTCTCCAATCCCCCTCCCCCTTGGCACAATGGACAGTTGCAACATGTCCCGTGTTTTCATGATTCTTTTGTCTCTGGGGCTTCTACAGAAGAATAGTGACTCAACTGTTTCTCACCTTGCTCCTGGCTTCAAAGCACTGAAAACAATAGGAAGTCTGAATGGTAAATGCCTAGAGCTCCCACTGGAGTCGTCTCTTGACTTTTTTGATTGAACAGCTGTAACCAAATTAATCTGTCCTGTCCTCCTGACATTACACTATATGAGAAATATACAGAAATATGGGAATATGGATTATATGGACTCTTCAGACACAACATTAGTTAAAATATTTAAGCCTTATGTTTGGTTCTTGGTACTTAACTATAATTGTCATATTTTGCTTTGCAATTGCTACTGTGCATGTGTAACTCATCAGATTTCAAGGGAAGATAAATGGATTACTGCTCTTGTTTAATTACACCACCACTATGGACAAGTTAAAAAAATCCTGTATTTAGTTGATGATCCAATTAATTGATGACTAATTTAGTTGACTCTCTCTCATCCAGGCGAGCCTGTCTTCAGAGTCTCCAGTCATCCTGGTCTAGTGCATTCCAGACCTACCAGCATCCAGAAGTAGGTCCTTTTTGGTTACCAGGGCCTAGAAATGGACAGAGTTCATGTACTCACGCAAGCCCTTACACTCCATTGTGTTTAGTAACTTCGGTTGTCACTATTCGTTCCACTTCTGGCTGTCACTACGCATAGAAGCTTGTCACTTGTCACAAGATTGGATGGGGGGGGGGGGGGGGGGGGGGGGGGGGGGGGGGTAAGCAGGGATCACAATAGTGGTCTTTTTATTGACTGTTGATGTAACCAATCTGGGTTCCAAAATCCTTTTATACATAAAAACATTAAAACCCTAAAATGTACTTATAGTGGTCAGGAGGTAGGAGTTGGGAGTACTGTCTTTCTGTTCGTTCATGCAATGTGCAGCTTGGCACTCGATAGAGTGCAGTTCTAGTTTTTGTATTTGCTCGGATGCTGAATGTAGGCTAACAAATCTTCTGTTTCAGTAAAATGTCAGGACACGGAAAGAGAGAGTTGACCCAGAAGGAGAAACTAGAAGCTCTTCTTGAGCTTGGCGATGCTTTTATCGAGACAGAGGTAAGTACAATGTCTTTGTGCAGAAATGTGACTATAATGTAACCCCAGTTAGTTGATGTCTTTTTCTTTGCATTTCATGTCCATATAGAGTGCTAGACGTCAAGCTGCTACCAGTCAAGCTGCTACCAGCCAAGCGACTGTGGCGGCGAAGAAGCCTGACGTTAGCTGGTCGAGGAGAGATGCTGATGGGCTCCGTGTGAGCACCACCAAGCGTAAAAGAAAGTCATCTTATGGTTAGTCTCAATCTCATAAAATTAATGTAGATGGATTTAAGTGGTTGGAATATGTATAGGGTAATTGTGTGTATTATTACCAGCTGCGAAGCATGCTGGGCTACAATCACTCGGCTTGGTAGTGGTAAGGTATTTCTTCTCAATGCTGCCTCATCTCTAGGCAATCACACACCTTTTGCTTCTAGCATGTAACACAATGTATGCCAAAGCCAGGCTTGCTTGTAGCCAAGGCAACATACACAACACGTACAGCTTTTTTCCCAATTTGCTTTGCTGCTTTATTGCTAGATTCCAGACAGACAGGAAATGGGGAGACGGAGAAAACGCACAACATGCTGTCAGGCCAAAGCCTACATGTGGCATGCCCCTAGGCCAGTTGTTGCCAAACTGCTCCTCGTTTAAACAAATTAATATTAAGGGCTAATATTAGGACTATATTTTGTTGCCAAAACAAAGGCAGCTGGTTATAAATATTTTCAACCTCGCATACAATTGATTATCTGGTTGATTTTCAGGTGGTCCATCCAGTTCAGCCTCTACATCCTCAGCACAAAGTCACAGCCTCCAAGAACCTGGTAAGGATACATCTACGGTACTTAAAATCCACTCTTCAAAGAAGACTATGGAAATATTGATTTCATTTTTCTTTATCTTAAAGAATTTAACATCCAGGTCCTTGAGGAGTTTCTTCAGGACCCAGCATATGACTCTGCAAAGCAGCCTGCAACAGAAACTCAGACTTGGAGCCAAAGGCAGAAGGACTTTCACCTTTCCTGGCAAGAAGCAAGGGACCAGAATGTCGACCACCTGTTGTCAGCAGAGAATGCTAGAGACAGGATGTGCCAGCACTGTCACAATAGAGAAGCTGTCATCCGTTGCGGGGAATGTATGCCTTTTGAGTCGTTTTGTCTAGAGTGTGATCGCTCAGTACATCAGCGTCACACACTTCACAATCGACAAACCACCATGTGTGGGTATCATAAATACATTCCCCCAACGGATACAGTGAATCTCAGTGATGGGAAATACACCATACGTCATCAAGGTTTGTTTTGTCTCTTTTTAACTGCCTGCATTATATCATTAAAATCTAATATCCCCGCACCTTCAAACCACCCAAACATTTGTCCTCAGATTGTTTGCTGCCAACGACGTATCCACTGAAGATATGCACATGCGACATGCTTGATGTTGCAGTCTCGGCTGGTAGATCAATAATACTGGTTACCATAAACGGTAGGAATAAAGTTTTAATCTATGTAGATGCACATTGTATGGGGGACATTAAGTTCCTTGTTTTTATTTATGTGTCATATTTACCCTCAGGTCGGTATGATCTTAATGTACCAGTGCTGACCTGCAAACACTGCAGCAAACAGTGGTCTCCAGAGGTCGGAGACCTTATTAAGAGTGGCTACTGGCCTGGAACAATGCAGGCCCAGACGGTGTTCCATCAGGACGTCTTCCATTCATTTCAAGAAATGAAGACTGTGGCTCCAGGGATGTCCAGACAAGCCTTCACAGCGATGCTGGACCAGCGAACTAAGCATTTTGGAAGAGTGAGTAGTTACTCTGATCATTTTTAAGCCAGTTTATTTGATTAAATGTTTAGATGCCAGTATTACAACTTTATTTTTAAAATATTTTTCAGACCGGCCAAGTGAATGCAGCCTCTTTTCAGGCAAGCTTTTTGCAGTACATGTACTGCAAATCTGTACAGACCCTGAAGCTTCACGAAGAGGAAGAGTTCATCTGTCCTGCCTGTACGCCTGACATGCTGGCTGTTTCCGTTGATGGCAACAGGAAACTCTATAGGTTCCGGCAGACAAACCAGTTAGTTTTTTGATTCTCATTCCTATAATTAACTTTAATGTTTTTATTTTCTATTTAAGCTGGCACTTAAGTTGAATTTAATTTTGACTTTTTTACGGTTTCTTGTAGGAGTGAGGAGCCGGGATTCTTTGATGGGGTATTCCTCGCGAAAGACCAGGAGGTGTCTGCCTTTGTTGAGGAGGTCCGAGGAGTTGTACAGAGTGTAAGTTAGCCAAGTGAAAGATGTCTCAACCCTGCTATCTTTGTCTTGAATAAACTACTAATATTTTATGTTGCAACTATGTACTTTGATAGGCTGCTGGAAAGGCAACCTGCGGAAATACTCACTGGAGAGCGGCAAGGGAGACATCCAAGCAGGCCAGCACTTTGGATGAGGAAGGCATCGAAGTTGCCTGTTGTAGGCACGGATTTCTTCTTCGAGGTTAGTAGAAGTACTAATGTAGTCTTGATGAATTGAACATAAGAAGGATATCATAGATGATTATCTAAAGGCACATTCTGTGTAATATGTTCCTAATCACCCCCCCCCCCCACCAGGTCTGAACATGTATCGAGGCGAAATATTTGCTTACCCGATGTTCCTCCAAAGAGAATTCCAACATGCCACGTCCTTGGCAATGGATGTTACCTGCAAGTACGTGCCATACCTGGACAAGGTGTCGGAGAACCTGCCCCATCTTCGCCCCCTTCGGAACATGCAACCTTGTTTATCAGTGATGCATGCCAAGGCACATACTACTAAATGCGAGGTGACGTGTTGCAGCATTGCACTGCTTGATGTTAACATTTTGTTTGTTGGACAATGGTCTAACATCCCAAACTGTAACTTAAGTGACCTCAGGATATGCATCAATATTGATCACTCTGTTTCGTTCACACTTTAAGAATTATTCCATACTTCCTACTATAGATCCAGTGGAGTGCCAGAAATCAGGAGGGAGTTGGCACCACTCTTGGTGAAGAGGTCGAGCAAGTGAACAGCTTCCTCTCTAGATGTGCCCTGACCACCAAGTACATGATGAAGTCAGGTTTGTAAGTTAATTTATTAAACCTCATATTCTTAGCCTGCAACGGTATGTAGGCATTTTCAACATTTGTATTTTCATTTGTGTCCTTTACAGTAAGAACTGACATGCTTACTGTACATGCCATGGGGTGGAACAACCGTAAGTCTAATGGCCTACACATCGCTTTGGCTTCCAGGTACAAAAAGGTATGTCCATGTATTGAAAAGGGCTACCATTACATGTGAGTAATTCAAGTTTTAATATTTCAGAAACTCATTTTTAAACGAAACCTTCTGTAATTTACATTTTTCAGACCAAAGACAAGACTGAGGAGGTCGCTCAACAACTCAAGGAGCTGCAGGAACAGTACAAGTGCAGCGACGACTTGCTTCAACAATGGGTTGTTGATGTGAAGCAGTGGGCCAGTACAGGTAAGAAATGTCCCCACAGACTATTTGTTGAAGAGTCAATCTGGTGGCTGACATGGATGATATTTTCAACATGTGTGTAAACATTTATTTTTCTTCTTAGGAAGTGCAGCAGGCGGTTCTATGGATTCAGATGTGCATGGCTTGCAGAACTCCATAGAATCTCTTTTTGTGAGCATCTGTCAGAAAAAACATTACCTCTATAGACAGAATGGTATGTACTCAAATGAAATGATCTATACTACTGTAAAGTTATTATCTTTCATAATATATTTCATCCATGCATACTTGTCTGTACAATTGTTTGTCCTTGTATATTGTCTTAGTGCACTGTGGAATAGTTATTTCATCCCTGTACGTCTTGATATGCACTGGTGTGAGAAATAAAAACCTTGAACCCATTTTTGTAATCTACTCTTTACAGATCGCAATAAAAGGCGGCAGAAAATCAGCCAGAAGATTGGGCAGGAGAAGAAGCGGTTGTTGGAGGAAGTCGAGAGGTATGTGATGCCTGTGTATTTTTCAGCATTCCATTCAATCACATAGGTGTTGTCTGAGATAACATTGGTGAAAGAGCTTGCTGACAGGTGTCAGCTGACCAGATTCTTGACCAGAAGTTGTGTCAACGAAATTGTATTTAACTACTAGTGTTGATCCGATTATCTTTCCTCGCTGTGACCGTTGGCCTCAACCTAACCCCTCAGGGATTGAGGGAACATGGACCCGCTTGTGTCATCCTCTATAATATATCCTTTAATGAACCGGGACATTGTTGATCTGTATGCTATTCTGCCTGAATCTTCAGAAAAAATCTCAACATGTATTTTCCACTACAGGTACAACCAGCAACCAGATGTTAGCCCTGTGGATCTAAGTGCGGTTGTGCATCATCTGTCCAACAAAGCTACAGAGGCGATGATATGGCCATGGCAGGAACAAAACGCAGGTATTGAATATAACTGGGGATATACCGATACAAAAGTATCAGATTGGTTCTTTTTGTCTTTTTTTTATCAGCTGTATCGTAAAAGTATCAGTATCCCTTTGTTATCGGGTCACATATTGGCAAATATGCCTGTCTAACCAGTGATCAGACACAGGGGTAAGGGGTTGACACCATGGCAGTTAAGTAAAATGTTTGGTGTTGGGGAGTTTGCTTTGGAGTTTCCCAAGTACACATTTGAGAGAGGACTATGTTATTCCCTGTTGTTGACTTCATATAAAGGTTTTTTTTTTCTTTTGTATGTTATATACTGTATATTCTTCTCTGGTATCGGCTAACACACAAATTGTGGGATCGGAAATCAAAAAGTGGCATCGGGACGTCACTAAATATAACCTTTGTCTTTGTATGTACATCTTACTTGCACATGGAAGTGGGGGCTGTTCACTATCATATAGGGGTTTTCCATATTTGGATCACCCAGCCTGACTGACTTTGTAATCTCGCTCACTGTGCTTGCAATCAATGACATTATTTATATTGTCATATCTTCACAGGTGGTGTCGACATCCTGTCAAAGAAGCGTCTCTTTGACCAGGTCATGCTTGCATCAAGGCTGGCAGAGGAGAAGAACATCCTCCTTAAGGAGATGACACAGCACTGTGCCTTCTTAAAGAATGCCGTGGCAAAGGCCCAAACACGGATGGACACCGTTCTGTCAGAGATGGGATGTAAGTACAACTCCCAGTACCCTAACCCACATTATGGGCAACATGCGTCTATTAACATTCTACCACCACTTTTATACAGCTTCCCAATCAGCATGGTCAGGAGCTATACCAATTGGTGAAGACATCCTGGAAATG
The DNA here is from genome assembly GCA_039105355.1 of Benthosema pterotum. NCBI lineage: Eukaryota > Metazoa > Chordata > Actinopteri > Myctophiformes > Myctophidae > Benthosema > Benthosema pterotum. Next base: position 43,642,822 of record CM076984.1, on the reverse strand, counting down.
GCATAAAGGTCTTCCCCATATGGGCTGTGATTTGTCTTAAACGTCCCTGGAGTCCTCCTGTGACGTTCAGACCAGATCACAGCCCATATGGAGATGATCTTTACGTGTCTAGTTAGGATTAAGTTAGTCTGGCCTCAATGTGACTTTCTTTCATCCAGGGGCGTCCATCTCTAGTGTGTTGGTTGAAATCAGTTGATACTCTAGGCTACATTTGACGAGGCTTGGATTGCCTTGATCTGGTCACAGTCAAGATATCACAAATTCGTGCTGTCCTGACCGTTCTCACTGGGTTCATGCCGTGGGTTTGTGGGGTTGGTGCTTTGAGAGGTGGGAAGAGCTGGTGCCCTGAGCATACAGTATACTACATTGATATATCTTGTCTGACCACTAGGGTTGTAATTAATGATTTGAATTGATTCATCGGCCAATTAAACGGTTAAACTCTTATGGCTAATTATAGCTGCATACATTGGATTAACGAATTATAGCTACATACAGTGTCAGTCTAAAAGGAGCTTTTCTTAACTGAAATGGGCCAAAACAATACTCAAGCCACATGACTTATTTGTGATACTGTAATCATTTTCGCTACTCTGTTTGTTCAACTATCAGCCGATTTTTAGGGATGACAGATGGCTCACATTTTTACATTGAAGATTGAATAACTGCTGTCTGAAAAATGTTTCATTTGAACTTAATTCATTTCCGTTTTGTACGTATTCTAGCTGCTCCAGTTGCATTTACAGAGGAGGCTGCGATGGGCCGGATCTGTCTCCTCAAAAGAAGGCTGGAGGACCTCAACAACCACCAGCAGACTGTAGGGAGGGTCTACAAGGCCATTCTTGGGCCAAGTCCACAACTTTTGGAAGAGGAGGCTGAGGTGGAGTGGCAGTGGCAACCAGAAAGCTCTGACGACGATGAGGACGATGGCGACGACGACGAGCTTTGAGACTATTTCTGTTGCGTTGCCGCCATTGGCTTTCACCCCTGCTGGGAACTGTTGGATATATATTTTTTTTTTTCTTTTTACAAAGACGATCAACCTGTCCGTCTCTCAGGAGCTTTCATGGAGCAAGAGAGGAACTTTGCAGCTGTGAACCCGTTTAACATTGTTTTGGAAACAACCGGAACTGTTGGATATATTTTTTTTCTTTTTTTGTTTTTTCAAAGATTATCAACCTGTCCCGCTGTGCGGCTCTCAGGAGCTTTCATGGAGCAAGAGAGGATCTTTGCAGATGTTGCTGCAACATCTTAACTTATGTCTCCTTAGACTATACCTGGGCATTATGTGGCCTGGGGGCCAAATACGGCCCTTTGACTTGACTCTGACCGGCCATTGAAAGGATACTGTGGGTTTCAACCAGTGGTCCGGAGACCACCAGTGGTCCTTGAGTGCGTTCCAGCTAAATGTGGAAAGTTGGTTAACCAGTTGTAACTCTTTGAAAGCGTATCATTTTTACACTCGTTAAAATATTCATCATTGGAATTAACTCTTAACAATCAGAATATAAAAGAATGGTCATTTTTTATCCATGTTTGCCCGTTTTGTTTGTGAAATCAGCCTGGTATTGTGGACAAAAGAAATCTTTAGTATTGGGATCTGTGGGGCTAAAATGTCATTAAATGGTGGTCCTCTGTGGCTCAAATACTGAATAAGTAGAGGGCCCTGGTGTCAAAATGGTTGGTCTTACTCTTACTCTTATCTTTAAATTAATATTACGCAGACTTTTGGCCCCTTGGAAAAATAAATAGTCATCCTGCCTAGACCATACCTGGGCATTATGCACCCCAGGGGCCAAATGCGGCCTTTTGGTTTACTCTGACCGGCCTGTGAAAGGGTACTGTGGTTTTCAAACAATGGTCGGAGGGCTGCCAGTGGTTTTTGAGAGTTCCAGTTAAATATGCAAAGTTCGTTAACCATATGGAACTCTTTAGGAGCGCATAAATGAAACCAAATGGAAATGTGGCCCGTGGCTGAAATGCTGAATAAATTGATGGCCCTGGTGTCAAATGGTTGGTCTTACTTTTATCTTGAAATTAATTTTATATTAGGCAGACTTTAGTTCAGCCTTTAGTCTTGGCCCTCCTCAATATTTCATGTATCTCATTTGGCCCCTTGGGGGAAAAAGTAATTGCCCACCCCTGCCTTAGACTAAGTATTACATTACTTAGTACTTTCACCCGCAAAGAATAGATGTACAACACAATGTGTAGACACAACTTGTACCTTCTAATTTCCCCCTTTTGCGGGCCAGTCAATGGACTGCATTTGACCTACACTACAACTTGCAATACAATATCTAAACGTTTCTGCCGTGAACCCGTTTAACATTGTTTTGGAGATTTTGGAAACAACCACACTTTTTCTTTGCATAATAGTACTCTTACTAGAGTGTCACATCAATGCCATTTACCATATTTTTCTTTTTCTAAATGGAAATATCTTTAAAAAATCTTATAGTGTGGTGTGTGTATACAATTTGACAATCATCATTTTCCAGAAATGAGTCTTGAAAGATGTGGGTTCGTCTTATATCCTGAGCCGAATAGAATAATCCTTTATATAGAAATTATACTACACAGAATAGCCTGTTGGCTCTGACCTCCACAACATTTTCTATCTCATTTGGCCCATTGGGAGGAAAAATAATTGCCAACCCCTGATCTACACACTACTGCACATCTGTTTATCTTCTAAGTCTGTTCTATTAACATGCAACAGTAAGCTCAATTGTAATGGGGTGTGTTTTGGCTGAGTGACGCATTTTGTCATTAATGTTGTTACACTGCTTTTGCTGCTCTCGTGTCACAGTTTATTCCAAAATAATGACCATGTTGCAGAATAATGTCATAAAACAATTGCAGAGCCATGACCTGCATTCTGTCTGAGTGCTATTACAAATTCTAATTAAACTGCTGTTTTAAATCCGTAGTAATGATCAATGCTGAACACTTGTACTTATGTCACACAGACTGGTGGTCCTTTATTGGCTGATGGTGATGTGACCAAATGTATAACCATGTGTCTTATTATGCATCCTTGTTTTTGAGGGCCATGCCTGTATACAGGTTCAATGTTTGTTTTTCAACCGGTGTGTCAAACACTCTTGGAATTGGTGATGTAAGATGTTATGTGAGGTGTGATGTTGTTTTTTATAATAAACCTTCTTAACAAAAAAAGAGCAACCTTGTTTTCTCAATCAGAATACAGTAGAGTGTGTATATGCTGTAGGCTTACTGATCCATGAGTTAAGGCCCTTTAGGAACGACTGCCCTACCCAAGTGGTAAGATGGTAACTACATGAGCACTTTTTAATCAATCAAATTAAAGAGTAATCATTTAATAATACCAAATGATTGATAAAACTTCAAATTACATGTATCCTGCATAATGCCTATAGGGTAGACAGACAGTTCCTTTTCAAAATGCCATGCCAGACACTAATGAACATCTCTACTCTGCAGTCACCCTAGAATGGATTATGAACAGGGCCTATACCTGTTTATACCACTGTAATTACACTTAGTCATATCATGCCAGACACTAATGAACATCTCTACCCTGCAGTCACCCTTTAATGGATTATGACCAAGGCCTATACCTGTTTATACCACTGTAATTACACTTAGTCATATCATGCCAGACACTAATGAACATCTCTACTCTGCAGTCACCCTAGAATGGATTATGAACAGGGCCTATACCTGTTTATACCACTGTAATTACACTTCAATAGCCGACCACTTCCTTTAGAAATGTCACATCAGACATTGTATTGAACTTTTTAACACTGCCGCAGTGCCGTCAATCTTGTTCACAATTCCATATTGATTATGAACGAGGCATAATCTGTTAATAACACCAATTACACACATCAAGTGTTGTGAAGGGCATGCTGCTCATATTGTGAAGTGCTGTCTAGCACTGGTCCATGAATTACACCTCTAGCAGTGCAATATGCATGTCCAATATGCATGTCCCTGGCCGTCCCTCTTAATCATGGCCCCAGTTCAGATAATAAAACCCACAGAACCTGTGTGTCCTATTCCACTATTCCTAGCTGTGGTATACAGGTAACTGAAAACTCATCAACCCCCAACCCCTGTACACATTGACTTTACAGCTAAAAGCTGATGAGTTCAAATTGAATATCAGAACAGGAAGGTCTGATGGGGAAGGATCAGCACATTGGATGTAAGAACAGGTCAGCTCCATATATGAAGAAAGAAAGGTTTTGGGTAAAAAGATGCTGGCTGGCTGGCAAATGGAGGCAGATGTCTTGCCGTGTGTCATCCTCTCACATGCATCTGATATGCTGATATGCACGTGACAAGGACAAGTCGCAAGGACTTATTATTATGTCGAGGCATGGGTGACTATAAGTTACTAATGAACAGAGGTGCAGATGCAAGTTACAATAGTACATGTAACATATACAGTCTTAAGAATTATGTTCAGCAGCACGTTTGTGTAAGCTACACAGCTTTCTCCAAAACACTAGACTAAATTGCCAGATGGCATGATCATAACCTTATGATCATTATTCTTCAGTGTAGCACTTTTTGAGAAAGGTACTATACTATTAAGCATTCTTATTATATTGTTAGCCTATTTAAAGACATCTATTTATCAGTTATCCAGGGGGGGGGGGGGGGGGGGGGGGCTTAGATCCACCAGGATGTCACACATGTCATTGTACGCACCTTTATAGGCCATATTCTTGGTAGATATGTATATGTAATCTGTACAGGAGGCCCTTTCTATGCTGGCATCATATATACCATATGGGCAGGATTAACTACAGTTATGACACTTTTGTATGCAACAAAATGCATTGCACATGCATTGCTTCCATGCTTCAGAACAGCAATATTATGTGTTGTACTATGTTGTAATAGGGTAATAGGTTATGGTTAAATATTATTGTTTAAATTGAATACTATGAACGTGTATACCCGGTCAATATACTGAACACATTTGGCCTTTAAAGCCCACTGCACAGTAAGGTTTATAAACATCTCCCCTTGATTTATTTAACCTTTGCAATGGGTTATAATACTGCACATTTCCCACCTATTATAACTTTGTCATAAGCTTTGATCCTTTAGGTTTACATCCCCTGACTGAAACCATCTTCCTCGTTATATCTGGACATCTGGAGTCTCTGTTAATGCTTTCAATATCTATCAGTAGGGGTATTGTATAACAGATCTATATTCATGCATTCGCTTTGTGTATTGTACATCAGGACAAATCAGACATGAAAAGTGGGAGCACCTTTTGATGTTGTTCGATTTATCCTGTTTATATTTTCTATTCTGTGTTGTTTGCTCTGTTTTAGCATGTGTTTTTTTTATTTCTGGATCTTCTTGAGAACAACATGGTTAACAATGTTCATACTAAGTACAGATTCATGATGGCAACAGTGTTGGGCAATATTTCTTTTGAGAGTTATATCTTTAATGTAATAATATTTAATGTAATATTACATTACTTATTACTAGAGTCAAAGAACTTTCCTAATTCCCCCCTCCCACCCGCCTGTGTTGGGAATATTACTTTACCTTGTTAATATATTATTTATTAATTATTACCTTCATTTTAAAGCAATATATGATATTACAATATTACTGCCTGAGCAAGTGTAGTACATTAATATCAATATAACATATTACTTAAAAAAATACAAAATATATAATTAAGTGTTTAGTATCGCTATTAATCAAATATTGCATACACTGTAGGCCAATGGCATACCAATAAAGCAAGCCCACTTGGCTATCTGGCCAAATCCATATGAAATCAACTTGAAAAAACATCACTCCTGAAAACAGTCCTGGCGTAGACCTACCTCATCCTACTCAGCTATGGACCGTTAACACAGGAGTTAAATGTAGACCTTGAATCCATGGAAGCCAGTAAATAATTTGATGACAAATTATAGAAAATAAGTAGTTATTTAACTTATGCAGTTGTCAAGATAATTTCACCAGAACACTTGCATCGAGACAGATTGACTGAAAGTAATATTGAAAGTAATGCAGTAATGCAGAAAGATAAGTATATAAATTGTTTTTGTTAAGTAATATATTTATATTACAAGTTACTGCATTTTGGTAATATATCAAGTTATGTAGTGCACATGTCCCTACACTACACCCACAAAAGAAGAGATGTACAACACAATCTGTTTAGTCAACAACTGTGATAACTTAGTTTAACTAGTGTAGGGCCTGTGTGCAGAATGCTGCAGTGGATTAGGATCTACAAACTACTGCACAATAAAAGGCATGTTTTGTCAAAGTAACATATTACTTATTACACATTTTGGCATACTTTAGCTGGAAAAGGTATTATTACAGTTATATTTAATTAGTTATGGCCCAACACTGGGTGGCAATAAATAGCAAGGTCATTAATTAATAACGTCAAAATACCTAACAATGAGAATTCAACACAAACATGTAACAGACTGAGCAGTAGAACTACAAAGATGTTAAGTGGCATACTCTGACTCCTGCACTATTTGTACAGTTCATATGGTAAATGGAAGCAGATGAAGAAACAGTTATTTAGTAACAATATTTTATTGAAACAATAAAATATAACATATATAAATATATATATAATATATATATATAAAACAAAGAACAGGGCCCACTATTTATTCAGCATTTGAGCCACGGACCACCATTTGAGAACATGTTAGCCCGACAGACCCCAAAACTAAAGATTTCTTTGCTTTTGTCCACAATACCAGGCTGGATTTCCCAAAGAAAACAGGTAAACCTAGATAAAACAAAATGACCATTCTTTTACATTCTCTGACTAATTCAGATAAATATTTTAACTCTTGAGAGTGTAAAAATGAAACCAAATGCACCCGCAAGGGTCCATTTGGTTTCATTTATACGCTCTCAAAGAGTTACATCTGTTAAACAACTTTCCATATTTAACTTGGAACTCTCTCAAGGACCACTGGTGGTCCCCGGGCCGGTCAGAGTCAGCCAAAGGGCCGCATTTGGCCCCCGGGCCGCATAATGCCCGGGTGTGACTTAAGGTATGGCCGTTAGGATGACGTCCTTGGTGGGGATCCAGGACGGATCGAAGGTTTTATTGCTGAAATGACAACAGATGATAGTCCTATTAAATATTAAATACCAAGAAAGTGGAGTATATCACACCAAATCTATAATCTTTAAGAATAGATATAAAATACTGCTCGTCTGTAAGAAATAAACACATTTATGATCTACATGAAATCGCCCAGGCCGTTCGGGTCATAAAACAACCAGCTCCTGTGATTTCACTCAGGTCCCAGTGATTGACAGACGCTATCTAAATTCACGTGACAAAGATGGTTTACCAGGCCAGGAAAGGCTGCTAGAACATGGAAGATTATGGGCCACACACCCATAAAACAGTGTGCCACTAACTTAACTGCCACTGTGTGGGTAGTGAATTAATAGATTATACCAATGATCATGTACATTTGTGCTTGCTTTAATGTAATTGTGACTGTGAGAATATTTGATCATTGGGGAATGGGAAAACAATTGTGGCAAAGTAAGGGCGCCCAGGAACGTGTTGATGAATCTGATTGTACTTTTGTTGCATTAAAGTAGCTGTTTCTGTGGACAGTCATCATGAAGCAAAGGGGGGTGTAATAACTGTGTGTGTGTGTGTGTGTGTGTGTGTGTGTGTGTGTGTGTGTGTGTGTGTGTGTGTGTGTGTGTGTGTGTGTGTGTGTGTGTGTGTGTGTGTGTGTGTGTGTGTGTGTGTGTGTTTGGGGGGATAATACATCAGAGGAACAACTGTAAACTTACCATCTGGGACATGGTGCCCAGTGCACCAGAGATTGTTTCTTTCCCTTAAAAAGAAGGAAAACAGGAAAATAAAAGATTTTACTCCCAGGTTCTAAAATCACGTCAGCATACCACAAAAATGTACTGTAATTCTAATAATTAATATCAGAGCTCAAATCAAACATAATTGTACATGTTCCAAATAATTGGAAGATGTGTAATTATGCAACATTGTAACGGTTCGATCGATCGATTGATCGATCGACAGATCGATAGATAGATCTTTATTGTCATTGTAACAAGTATAACAAAATTAAAAGTGCCAACCACATACTAACCTTTATGGTTCGGCTCCTTTTGTCAACTGACAAAATTTGGTAGGGCTCCTCTGAATTGTGAAAATCACAATCTGTAAACACAATGCACACAAGAAGCAAGAGACCTTAGTAAGAATCTTAGTTCCTTTCCTTAGTAGGAATCGCCAATCTTATTTTTTTTAGAAAAAGTATTTCACCCTACTTACCCACCTACTGTTTACCCCCCAACCCCGCATCTGCCTTCTACTCTTTCAACACACAGCCCTAAGTCATGCGACAAATATTAGCTGCTTTTCTTTCTTTTTCTATCAGTCAGCTTTATGCGTGTAGACTCAGGTGTGCACTAAAACAGACACCACACAGAGGAAACCCTAAAACCTAAACAGCAGCATACTAGAATTCTGAGACTCATACAGTTGACACAAAACTTGGGTACATCAGGGTTTTCATCCACTACTCATTTGACATTGTGATGAGTCCAAGATTCTGGAAAAGGGACTTAACAAAATTAATTGACTGACAGGAAGCAGTCAACCAGTCATTCATACCATCATCCCCACCATCCTCAGACCTCCGCGCCTTAATCTGGACCACAGCAGGCCTGCATGGACGAAAAGAAAAGAATGGAAATGGGAATTAGGGCCTTTTTTCCCTCAAACACAGCTCTCAAAACTATCAGGTCTTTTAATTTTTGTGTGCGACTTAGTGCACTCTAGCACAACACAAGATACAATATATTTGTCTTGAAGGTGGTCATCGCGCTCTGCGTCTTTCCCTGCTTTCTAGCTATCTCTCCTATCCCTCTCCCAGGTCCATTTGGTTCCAAAAGATCATTTTGCTGGGGTCACAGACCCCTGGGATCCGCTATGGGAACCACTGATTTGCACTGATTTACAAGTCGAATATTTACTGTGATTGTGACTTACACAAAACAGTCTTTGACTGCAAAAGGAAATGTTTAAAGCACCCAAGTAGAAAGTAAACTTAAAGGCAAACTTTATGATATATTTTGGGGGGCAGGTAGAACCTGACTTGCACGTGCCTCGGGGACCTTAGTTTCAACCCCTGGGTGCTGTGATTTTTCCAACACACCTATCCAGGTCCATATCAAGTAATTCGAATAGTGTGTAAAATATAATATTGGCTCTGTGGGCAGATGGTGCCAAATGCTGCTGGAAAAAGCATCAGCATCAATATAAAGCTTGTCAATGTACAAAGCCTCAGTGCTGTAAAATATCATTTTAGATGTTTTTTCACGATCTGCATAATCATCCAGATTAAAACTATAATTAAATATGCCAGTCTACAGTGCTACTGGTAGTAGATGCCTGAAGTAGATGCCACATTTTAAACCTTTGACATCTGGATTTGTGCTGAAAGCTGTACTATATTTATGCTATGGACCGTTGGAATCTTGAGTTTTCAGAAAAGGAAGATTGTGCAGGGCAGGGTCGTTGAGTGATGAATGAGTGCTTCCAAAGACCAACAATTAAGTAATCACCTTCAAGGAATTTCTTGGCAGGAAGTAGCTAATGTCTACAACACATACTGTACAGCTAAAATGATAATTCAACTTGTTGTACAGCTGCAATGCCTGGTGAGCTTGACATTCAAGGTTGGCATTGATTGACACAATTGGCATTGATTCATACAATCAGGATGTTTCTGTTTGTATGTATTGTTGTCAATGGGAAATTGCGCTCATTAGTACGCTGCCATTAACTTAATGGCAAGATGCCTGCGGTCTGCATACAGTACACTTAAATGCTCAGCATCTACGGTAGTCCTTGTCATCACTTACCTTTTACTTGCCTCCCTCCTCTTTCTTTTCGCCCTGCCCTGCTCCTCCTCTCTCCCTTCCGCCTCCACGGTCTCCTGCTGCTGCTGCTCCTCCTCTCCGCCTCCCGCCTCCCGCCTCTCTCCCTGTTCCTCCTCTCGGCCTCCTGCCTCCATCTCTTCCTCTTCCTCCTGTCCGCCTCCCGTCTCCTGCCTCTCTTCCTGTTCCTCCTCTACGTCTCCTGCCTCCATTGCTTCCTCTTCCGCCTGTCCGCCTCCCGCCTCCTGCCTCTCTCCCTGTTCCTCCTCTCCGTCTCCTGCCTCCATTGCTCCCTCTTCCGCCTGTCCGCCTCCCGCCTCCTGCCTCTCTCCCTGTTCCTCCTCTCCGTCTCCTGCCTCCATTGCTCCCTCTTCCGCCTGTCCGCCCCATGTCCTGTGAAATCGCACGCTTTGAAAGAAAAAAACAAAACAGAAAAACAAAAAAGGTACAGTTAAGGCATTTTGATTGGCCCCATTTGGACATAATACAGGACCAATGTCGTGGATATAGATATTGTGCTCTAACCCACCTTGCAGCAGGCCCTCAAAGAGCCGGAGCATCTTCTGAAGGAGTGCATCCCCCTCTGGGGGAAGCTCAAACGGGAAAAAAATGTCGGCATTCCAGCCGCCATTTTTTGCCCTACTTGGCTTCCCCCAGAGGAGGAGAGGCACAAGGCCGAGGGCCTTCATTTTCTCCAGCTGAAGCAATGAAAAGTATAAAATTAAACTTAAGAGACTTTTTAAGCTGGTGCCAATCACAGAAAAGGGTGATGAACATGCCTTCTTGTAGGCAACAGACTGGCATTGACAGACTAATATCACAATAAAACATTATTTGTATAGCACCTTTCATGACATGCAGATCAAAAGTGCTTTACAAGGCAATAAAGACAAAAGAAAAGCATAAGCATGAAACATTAAAATAGCAAAAGAACAAGGCAAAACAGTGAACAACCTCGGGTTGTTCTTTTTAACCCTGTCTTGGGTATAATGGCAGTTTATTTCTATCTCTTACACCATAGAGAATGAATTCTGCTTTTGAGACATATCTAGCCACCTCCGGGGAGGCAGACATAGAGGTAGGAAGGTGTCTGGCAAATGATAACATTATAAACAACTTAAATCATTTTGAAATACATCCTAAAAACAACCAGGAGCCAATATAGTCAGCTATGCAACAGTAAATTCTAAAATAAAATATTGTTTCTGGATGCCACATTTTAACTAGTTGGAAAAAGTGCATTGCAGTAATCAAGCCAAGAGAATTCACCATACAGATAATTCACACAATAATTTGAAGAAAAGGCGTACTTGGTGACATAATTTTGAAAACATTTGAAATTCTATTCCTGAATCAATAAATAACCACAACTTATTTACTGTAGTGAAACTATGGATAGTGTACTTGTTGTTGATTCTCTCCAAGTAACATTGAGACCTTCTGACTTGCTATCCTTTGCTTTAGCTAGAAAGTTCTTACTCATCCAGCATTAGAAACATTATTCACTAACAGTAAGCAAACCAACATACAGGGTAAGTGCACATGTTTAATGGCACCTTTATGGAGACGTTCAGATGCTGTATGTTTGGGCACACAAAGCTACAGGCCATGAAGCCAAATTTATGCTCAGCTAGCAGTCAAACCTCTAAGGTCACTAGCCAAGACACAAGGAGGTTTAATGAAATTAAAACAGTGCTCCCAAAACATGCTTGGAGATCTGTTGGAATTGTATTACATGAAACAGTCGCACAGTAAGCTATATCTGTTCTGAACCCTTGTCTGTGTAAGTGATACATGGTTTTGTTTTTCATTTCAAGTCACTTGTTCTAATCACTGCTACTTCATAGCACCTGTATTGCCTATCCTGATTCAGAATGCTTGCTACATTCAAAATATTACATCTGTATGCTATGAGGTTAACTTTGTGACACACTGTAGGCATAAATTATTTTGACTGTAACAAGCCTTCTGATGGTGGAAAACATCATAATAGTACATAAACACAAGCCTGTAACTAAAAATGTCCATAGTATACAACTACAAAATAAATTCAAAAGTACAGATATACAACAAAGTAAAAAAAATATGTATTACCATTACAAGAGTGCGGTCCACAACCTTAGAGGCGTTCCCCGCCCCTTTGGTTTTTGCTGCCCACTGGGCAGCATTCTGCCTAAAGGCATTTAGGCTTTTAGTGTGCCTTACTTTCACAGGGAAAGCCTTCCCACACTGTAAAAGAGAAGAGAGCACAAGGATGAGAGCACTATAAGGGGCTTTAAAGACGGTCAGTAACAAATCGTGCCTTCTAGTTCATTTTCACCGGTGTTTTGTGCTCAGAAAGCGATGTGCGATAAAGAGAGCGTGTGACACTGGGCGTTATAGTACGGCATCCAGTGTTGTTTGTTGCGCGCCTGTTCGTTTCGCGCACACGCACGCATATTTTAGACCTCAATCCTGGGAGCTTTTTTTCTTACTGCGCGATTCTCATCTATCAGCACTGAATTGCACTGAGTTGTCTGTAACGCCCTTAAGAGGTATAATTAGGATACAAATGGATTCGCTTAGCCTTTATCCTTTTAAATAGAAAAAAAAAACAAATAAAAACACATGCTGTTGAGTTAATACACCACCCAGGAATGGTGGTGCAATGAATTCCTAAAAAACAGGTTGACTGACCATAGTTTAAAAACTCAATATTCACTTATAAATTAAGGACATGGTTTATGAAAATGCATTTCAACAGCTCAATCCATCCAAGTTCAGATTTTTTTTTAAAATACATACAGACAGCATGAAATAAAAAAAAACATCACTGTATTTAATGTTGAAGTTAATTTTGACTTAATGACTAGCCAGCCTGTTGATCAGTATGCTAAAGGCCTACTGTACTGCACTGTACTGTATATATACGTACCGTTTTGCAAATCTTAACCCCGCAGGGCATGATTGCCTGGCAGTGGGGGCACTCCTTTTTGTTTGATGGCATTTCTACAAATTGTATTAAGGGAGAGGAGGGAAACATTTATTTAAAGCAGCACTATGCAACCTTTTTAATAAATAACATGTAAATGTCTCCAATCTGTATGGTGGAGATATGTTCATGTAATAACCTACTATTTTAGATGAAATCCAAAAAAAATCAGGACACCTGTGGATGAGAGAGAGGGGGGGGGGGTGTTAATTAACACACAAATACACCATGTTATATTGTATTTCTAAAAACTCTACCGGTTTAGCGGCAAGTGAGAGTGTGAGTCTGTTTATAATAACCATATATTTTTGTGCCTTACTATTGTCAGCTTTAGTCAATCTTATTTATTTGTACAAAAATTCAGTATAGGTTTGGCATGTTTTTTTGTATACAACTCCCCTCCCAATCAATAGTCAGTTCAAGTGACATGTGAAACCTGAAATGATTTTGGCCTAGGAGGGGCGGGCTGCAGATTGAGGTGATCTAATTTGACCTCACCCACGTGTTGTCATCTCCGGCTCCTACCCCACCCCTCCAGTGCTGTGTTAGGTCACATCATTTGGAGCGACGCCCACCCCGGAACGTTGACTCACACTTCTAGGCCATCAACTTCTAGGCCACCGTCGTTAATTAGTCCAGGCTTTCCATTTTCGTGGACGAAAATGAAAGCCTGGGTGTCGAGGCTAGCATAACACCGCCATGCTGGAGTATTCAAGTGTGAGTGGCTGGGTGAGATTTTGGTCATTGGAATTTGGCTCAGGTCTAGCTGTGGTATATAGATCCTACTTAATGTATCACTATTTCTGCCCTGCAGGGAACAATCATTGAAGCATTACAGCTATGGACCACAGCTAGCTCAGGTGAGAGCCTTAGACTCCCATGAAGAGAACGGAATTTGCCCGACTATGTGTATACTGTAAGAGATACATAGAGCTAGGAAAATTCTGTTCACTTCATGGGGCCGGTCTAAATGTGGCTATTCTACAAGCGCTGTTCATGCAGCCCGAATAGGAACAGGGTAGAATTAGGAATGCACTGAAAAGGACATTCTTACCAAATATAAAAAACATTTGGACCGAATAGATCGAAGAGCCGAATGATTAATATTATACAGTATATTGTTTTCCTACCATTGCAGTCACGACTGCACCTTAATTAAAAGGGATATTTCACTTTCAAAAAAACTTTTGGTCATTTCCTTGTCTACTCAGTCTCATGTTAATACACCAGACAGTCTCTATTCAGTATTTAGATATATGATGTTCATTTTAGCTGCCCCACCCCTTCCTGTTCTTCTGCATTGTCATTCTTCTGCCTTGATTTGTTTGCCCTGATATGCATCTATCTATATTATAGATTAAAACAATTAATCTGACTATGGCAAAAGAAAAAACGTAAATAATAAACATGATGGTCCTTTGAACAATTATTCAGCACTCCTGAACCAAACTGAATAGGCTGAAAATGCATTTGTAGTCATTTTCTGCCTATGATTTGCAGACAAACATTTGGCGCATCACTATTAGAAATACCTTCGTTTAAACAAAATAGGAGGATTTTTTGCAAAACTATGTCAACTACGTTAAAGTAGCCTATTGTACAGTAAGAAGTAAAATTATCTGCAATGTTTACTTTATGGTGTTACTACACAACGGTCTAAGATATTTAAGAACATTTTGGTTAGGCTGTTGCCCTGGGTCCAATGCATTTCAGCCTCTTTCAGGTGAAGGACTTGTACCCATTTGTAGTCTACTTTCTCAATAGTAGTCTATGTAGAAGAGCCGCTGTTAGTGCGTAATAGTGCACAACAAGAGACTTTAGACTTGCCCTCTGCAAACTTGTCTAAAGGCTAAATTGGCTCTTATTTCCGCCGCCCCTCGTTGACAACAAGGTATTTCCAACTCGCTTTTGTCCCTATTCAGGATGCATGAACAGCAGCTCGAGCGCTCAGTTTCTGACCCCTCAATGTCGCACTTCTAGTAGATAGTTCTGGCTCAGGTCATTTCGCAGCGCGGATGCAAGCCTGGCCCTGGGGATCGGGAGATCGGATAGGATCAGGTCTACCTGTAACGCCCCTCGGTCTAGTCGATCACAACGTGTTCATTACCTTCATTCACTTAACGCCTTTCATGAGGCCTAACTATGGGTTTTAATCCTCTCAGCAGACCTTATATTAAACTGTACTTTCATGAAAACTGTACTTTTGCTGGATGTCCAACTCTAGTAATCCAGCAGCAACTGCTAAGCTCCTAGCATGCTAAGCTAACGCTGACTGGGGCAACTTGATATAAGGGTAATAATAATAGTAATAATAATAAACGCAATGCATAATACAATTACATAAATAAACTAAACCCCTGTAGGACGGGACAAGTAGCTAATCTACCATACCCTATTTCAGTCATCTCGCACAACAGTAAAGTAAGGTAAAATCATTCCTACCTTGCAACTCTTCTTTACTTCGTGCGTGCGTGATAGAGCATCCAGGGCACTAATAGACACGTGTTGCGCAAGGTCGGAAGTCACCTACGGTCACTTCCGTCTTGGTGTTTTGTCAGAAGAATATTAATACGTTAGGGTAGGGTTATAATTATAATTATTATAATTATAATTATTAGGGTAATAATAACAATAATAATAATAATAACAATCATTATTATTATTATAAACACTGTTCTGGGTAGGCCTAGAACAGTGTGTGTGTGTGGGGGGGGGGGGGTGCTTGTTATCACAGTAAATAATTGTAAGAATAGTAAATGGGAGGATTATCAGATAATTCTATTTCCAAAGTCATTCACAGTTTTATTCACAAAAAATCTCTCAAAAAATATAAAATCCACCCATTTTCAACATTTTCTCAGTCTACAAATGTGGAAGCAAATGGACCAGCTAGGGTCCATTTGGTTCCATTTGTACCCTCTCAGGAAAAAAGGTCCTAAAAGAAATATCTTTAACATGGTGAAAGGGTTGGGTGAAACAACTTGAAGATGTCATCAAGTTGCGTTTAACTATGCTAATGACTTTTTTCAGACCTCCATTTCTAGGAAACACAGAATGGGGGGAACTTTTTATCATGTCCACATTTCTAATGTATATTCATGACATAGTAAAATGTTGAAAATGGGTGGAATCCCCTTTAAGGATACATATTGATTTAGGCATGGTTAACATTGCGCTGGTCTGTCATAGTGGAACAATAATCTGTGCACTTTTACCACTTACAACCTTAACGTCTACATATAGACTGCTCGTTCTAGAGAGACAGATGTTACAATTATGCACGGGTGGGTATTAGCACCCGTATCTTCCGCATTGTTAAATAAAAAGCGTTTCAATCCGATTGGTAAGCATTTTATTAGAGAGTTATGATGTAATACCATGTACCGACCGATAGGGACGCAAAGTTCAACGTAAAAAAAAGGATTAAAACATGCTTTTTACTGAACATAGAGTTGAGAAGACTGGTCCTTATTATAAGAAACGCCAAACAAAGAATTGGACAGCATCCAGGGCGAGTAATTATGTTTGTATTATGAAATATGAAGATTTATTATCAAAAACTGCAGTCCTGCAGTCCAAATAGCTTTTTTCGTTTACAGCCAGAATCGGCGAATATCCACGCACCTGCATCGTGACGTCACGGGCGCAAAAATGTATTGAAGTGAATGGGAAGGATAAATGCATAATATCCACGGATTTTCGGAGAATATCGGCGCATTTTCACGGATTCGCAGGGTGCCAATACGTGTAATCTCGCCGAATTTCTGTGAGACTGGGTTGAGCACTTAGCTGCAGAACCTCATCTAAAAACATGTTGTTCTAGGGGATCCCCAGAAGCAAAGATTTGAGTTAAAAAATATTTGCTTCCGAAATAATGATATATTCAAAGATTTGCACACAATTTTCTCAATTTTTCAAAAATATCAGATCTACAAGCTCATATCGCGCCACTCGGTGGCGCGATATGAGCTTAACCCTCTATGTTTTAATACTCTGGGGTATATTAATAACAACCTATATGAACCTTTCGTTGAAAAAAAAAAAAAAGTTTGAGACATTCTGCATGATAACTTATTTTACTTTTGGTATGTAAATATATTCTCCTCTCCCCTCCCCCTCCCCTCCCCTCCCCCCCTCCCCTCCCCTCCTCTCCTCTATTCTCCCCTCCCCTCCTCTCCTCTCCTCCCCTCTCCTCTCCTCTCTGTTTTCTCTCTCTCGTCGCTGTACGATGTTAGACTCCTCCATGCATATTTAACACAACAGCATCTTCAAAGCTGTATCTATGTGCTTTCATTAGCATAGTGAGTGCTAATGAAACCACACAGTGTAGAGCTCAGCTATATAGCACTGTTCCTTGTTCCCCGTATACCAGTGGTTTTCAACCAGTGGTCCGGGGACCACCAGTGGTCAGGGGCGGATCTAGGCATGGGCATGGGGGGGGTGGGGGGGGGTCTGCCCCCCAAAAAACACGATGCCATGCAAAACAACCCAAGATATTTCAAATGATTTGAAACTTTACTACTGCCACACAGAGAAAAACCAATGGTCAAAAACAACCTAACTTCGGTCAAATTTCAACCAAACGTAGAGGTTGAATAAGGACCAACTGGGTCTTTGGTCAATTTGACCAAATAATGCGTGTTATTATATTTGACCGAATGCATTTGGTTACATTAATAACCCAATTATGAGGGTCAACATAACCTAAGTACCAGTTGATTTGACCGAACATATTAGCTTGCATCAATAACCTAATTTTGATGGTCAAGATGACCCAAATACCAGTTGATTTGACCAGACATATTAAGTTGCATTAATAACCTAATTTTGAGGGTCAAGATTACCCAACTGCCAGTTGAATTGATACAGAATATTCAGTTAACCCATTTGTTTTATTAAAGGGAAATTCCACCCATTTAAAGGGGAACTTCGCCACTTTTCAACACTCTTTGTGTGGTGTTGGTTCATTAGCATACATGCTAATGGCCTCCTGATTAATAACATTGGGATTCTGTGGCTCCAGCGCCGTGCTTCCCAGCACAGCGAGTATGTGGACGGGTAAGGTTACCTTACCGGTCTGAGTAACGGTCTGAGTGCCGGTCTGAAGGAAAAGTCGTTGCAGTGTTGTGTTTACAGTGTTGGATGCATTCCTCGGCTTTAGTATCTGTATCTGTTCCTGTAAAAAGTATAAATAATTTCATTTTTCGTCATTTTGTCCGAGAAATTCTACAATACCCACAGTGCACCGCGGCATCCGCTCAGCAGAGTGGGCGCGCACAGCCGTTGAGCGGTCTTTTCTGACGAGTCCAACTGGTGGAAGCAGTATTAGCCGAAGCAGTGTAGTTGTGAACGAAAGATAAACTTTATATTTAGTTGGTAGTAGTGGGAGTTTTACTAGTAGTAGTTGTAGTAGTAGTGGTGGTGTTGATAGTAGTAGCAGTGAAGTAGTAGTTGGTGGTGGGCTGGTGGAGGAGGAGGAGGAGAAGGAGGAGGATTAGTTAGCGTTTGAGATAGGAGGAGGGGGAGGAGGAGGCGACGGAGTAATAGTAATAGTAGTAGTAGTAGTACTTGTACTCGTACTACTAGTAGTGGTAGTAGTAGTAGGTAGTAGTAGCAGTAGTAGTAGTAGTAGTGGTGTTGGTGGTGGTCGTGCTCGTAGTAGTACAACGTTAGTTGTTGACTATGGCTGCTCCTGACGACTTTTTGGATGACGACGAGTTTTTTTCCCTGCTGTCGGAATCCACTGTACAGCGTTATTTATATGAGCCGAGTACAGCGAGGAGGAATTACAGCAGCGAGAAGGACAACAACAAAACAAATGCATTACATCAATACCAGGAAAACCAACATATACACAATATCAAGAATGACGTAATAAAATGTAGTTAAATGTAGTTATAATAAAATGCGTATTAGGCTACAGACCCACAGGCCACGCAGAATTATTATTTTAGCTGTACTAGTAAATAATTGCACTGCTATTCGAGTTATACACTAGGGACATTCCTAACATCAGTTTCTACATGCTGTGCTGGGGACCCCTACTTGACATTTCTAACATCAGTTTCTACATGCTGGGGGACCCCTAGCCCTGTTCCATTGCGTAGAACAGGGAAGGGGACCCCCTACTCGACATTTCTAACCATTTTCCACATGTTGGGGACCCCTACTCAACATTTGTAACATCAGTTTCTACATGTTGGGGACCCCTACTCGTCATTTCTAACACCATTTTCTACATGTTGGGGACCCCTACTCAACATCTGTAACATCAGTTTCTACATGTTGGGGACCCCTACTCAACATTTTCTAACAAAACGTTGGTGTACATAAATGCCTGGTTTACAATGGGGCTCTATGGGCTTGTAGACTATAACCATAACAGACGTAACCAAAACATATATTCCCGTCGTGGTTCAGAATGGAAATAAAGCAAGGGAGACATTATTTCCTATTTCCTATTTCACGCATTTATCTATCAAGTTGCAGCCTGCCCTGCAGCATAAGCACAACACAATGGAGTTATTCTTCCAGTAAACACGCTTATGATAAAAGTAAAAATTTCAAAACTTACTGCAAAAGTGCTCAGGGTAGAGTAGTATTTCGGGTTTGCAGAGAAAGAAGCAGTAGCAAAACTGACAGCAGTTGGGACATACCACTCACTCGTTTAAAAAAAGAGGGGGGGAATTGGACCAGTCCACTCCATCAATAAATCAATTCAACCAAAGTCTGTGACCTAACAAATTGGTTATTCTCATTAAAACAACCCAAAACCAATAACCAAAATATAGCTGCAAGCAGCAATAAAACGGGATCAAGCAAGCAGCAATAAGGAGTAAGAACAATACGCACAAATAAGCCATAGAAACATGGGAGCCTGAACTTCAGAAATACATCAGGTAATTATGGGAGCAGGGCAGGGCAGGGTCCTGCCCTGACTGACTCACAATCTGGTGTGACTGAGTGAATGATTGGTGAGCTGTGAGTGAGTGGTGAACTGAGCTATGAACTGTCATTAGTGACAACATGGCCGAATAGTGACAGTCAAACAGCCTTGCCCAGCCATGAGGCCCATAGGGCAGGTGCCTATCTCCTGTTTCTGTAGCATGAGGCAGCTTGATGTACAAGTACACCCTCTGGACATGACGCTAGTATGACACAGGGTCTTACCCCCAATCCAACCCTTGATGCTGAGTGCCAAGCAGGGAGGCATTGGATCCCGTTTTTAGAGCCTTTGGTATGACCCGGCCGGGAATCGAACCCCGGCCTCCCAGTCTCAGGGCGGACACTCTAACCACAAGGCCACTGAGTTGCTGAATGAGTAAATGATTGGTGAGCTGTGAGTGAGTGGTGAACTGAGCTGTGAACTGTCATTAGTGACAACATGGCCGAATAGTGACAAAACACAACATGGCCGAATGTGACAACCACCATTACATTGAGTTTTACCCTGGGTTACACATAGAACCATGAACTTAGATGTAGAAGACCACATGAGATTGTGCATGATTGACTCATATTACTAGGTGTCCGTGCCGGGATTTGAACCCAGGAACTCTCATTTCCAAGTCATGCGCTCTACCAATGAGGCTACCCAACAGACACAAGACGTACTGGAAACAACACACACATTCAGTGGACTGCTTGGTAAATGGTAAATGGTGCATTTATATAGCGCCTTTATCCAAGGCGCTTTACATAGATTGTGCATCACATTCACCCATTCACACACACATTCATACACTGATGGCAGTGGGACAGGGACACATCGACACTAACTCTGCAGGAGCCCGGGATCGAACCGGCAACCTTGTGGTTACCATCCGGTTACTCTACCTCTGAGGCCACTACCGCTCCTTAAATATGCACAAATAAGCCATAGAAACATGGAAGAAATACATCATGTGATTGTGGAAACACAGCAGGGTTTTTGGAGACTCAGACTTTGTATTGTCAGCAGTGGACTTGAACCCTCAATCTTGTGTTCCGAAGTCAGGCACCCTACCGACTGAGCTATCCAGGCACAATGATTTGCTTAGTTGTTGTCATCAATGAAACAACCCAACAACACGCCACCAAGCAGTAAGCAATATGAACAATATGCACAATTCAGCAGTCCGAGGGTGGAGCTTAGTGGTCAAAGTGACAAATGGAAACAAGTTCCACATGCTTATTCCTCTCACACAATCTGGCACAATGTACTTGCTCCAGTGTTGCCAGAGAGAAACAAGCAGAAGAAGACTCTTCACAAACGAGCAACTTTCATTGGCTTATAAAAACGTCATTTTTTGATGAAAACAAATTTGCTTCTGAAGTTTTGTCCGGATGGGCCAAAGTTCTCATGTAGCAGGTGTCATGCAAATTGATCAAAAATCCAGGCATAAAATCAGGCATGAGCATTTTCAAACTGCTTAAAAATGGCAGACACTCTGGGGGTGGAGCTTACCAGTCGAAATTACAGATGTGTTCCACATGAATCAAGGAACGTGTAGAAACAAGTCCCATGATTTTAAGCCAAACGAAGCCTGAGTTATGCTTGTTCAAATGTTTCAGTTTCAAAGAATTGCTATAGCGCCCCCATTTGAGCGATTGGAGCAAGACTGGTTTTTAGTGTTATTTGGCATCCCCCTCTACCAAACTGTAAAATCTCATAAACAGATTACTTTGCATGTGTAGATTAGGGATAATAGAAGAATTTTCACAAACAAGCAATTTTCATTGGCTCGTAAAAACATCATTTTTTTTCACTGAAAACAAAATTCACACTCATTTCATGTTGTATGGCTTCAAAGTTCATATGTAGGTCATTGTTATGCATTTTGATCAAAGATTGTAGGAGAAGACATTTTAACTGTTTTACATATGATTAAAGATGGCGGCTCATCTAAAGGTCAGAGGTCAAAAGTCAGAATACAAAAGTTGTTTGACATAAGCAGACGCATAAGTGAATATAAGTTACATTTCTGTGAGTCGAGCAGTTCATGAGTTATGAGTGTTTAAAGTTTGCAATTTCAGTTGAGTGCTATAGCGCCACCATTTTGACCAGTGGTCACAGGCTTCGCATCATCACCGTTTGGCATCACCCTCTACCAGATTACCAATTTTCGCGAAAACCGACTGCACGGTTCAGCCAGAACAGCTATTTCTGGCGGAAGAAGGAGAAGGAGAAGGAAAAAAGAGACAGAAACAAGAAGGATCAAGTCCACTTCGTGGACTGCTTGATCCCTTAATAAAACAACCCATGAATTCGCGTCAAAATAAAATCCCTGCAACCAGGAAAAGGTTATGGCTTCAAGAAATAACCCAGGAAAGTGACCTAACACCATTGACTGAAGTGTTTAGTTGCAATTTTGACCGATTAGTTTTTTTGTGTGCATGTTAACTACAGTTTTGGCACACTAAACCAACAGCATTTCATCATTGAAAACAGAAAACTCTCTGAATCAGACCTTTAGCTTTATGCATGCTGCGT
Organism: Benthosema pterotum; assembly: GCA_039105355.1. NCBI lineage: Eukaryota > Metazoa > Chordata > Actinopteri > Myctophiformes > Myctophidae > Benthosema > Benthosema pterotum. The sequence continues at coordinate 43,620,440 of CM076984.1, read as the reverse complement.
GTCTGTTGCAACTTCAACAACAACTGATGTTATTATTGATGCTTTACTTGACTAATAAAAGTCCTGTAACTGAAAATGGTATGGGTGCGACTTCATCTTCATAATAGCACTTTAATTTGAAATATCTTGGGTTGTTTTGCATGGCATCATGTTTGGTGGGGCAGACTGCATGGGCATTTAGGGGGGCATTGCCCCCCCCCCCCCCCCCCGGCTCCATGTTCATGCCTAGATCCGCCCCTGATCCCCAACCGAAACACCATGTGGGGTACGGAGGGGAGGAGAGAGGGAGGAGGAGGAGGAGGGGGAGAGGAGGAGGGGAGGAGGAGGAGGGGGAGGAGAGGAGGAGGAGGAGGAGGAGGAGAGGAGGAGGAGGAGGAGGAGGAGGAGAGGGAGGAGGAGGAGGAGGAGAGGGAGGAGGAGGAGGAGGAGGAGGAGGAGGAGGAGGAGGAGGAGAGGAGAGGGAGGAGGAGGGGGCGAAGGAGGAGGAGGAGGAGGAGAGGGAGGAGGAGGGGGAGAAAGAGGAGGAGGAGTAGGAAGAGGAGGAGGAGGAGGAGGAGAGGAGAGGAGAGGAGAAGGAGGAGGAGGAGGAGGGGGAGAAGGAGGAAGAAGAGGAGGAGGAGGAGGAGGAGGAGAGGGAGAGGGAGAGGGAGGAGGAGGGGGCGAGGAGGAGGAGGAGAGGGAGGATGAGGAGGAGGAGGAGGAGGAGGAGGAGGGGGGGGAGAGGGAGGGGGGGGATGAGGAGGAGGAGGAGGAGGAGAGGGGAGGATGAGGAGGAGAGGGAGGATGAGGATGAAGAGGAGGAGGGGAGAGGAGGAGGAGGAGGAGGAGGAAGAGGAAGAGGAGGAGGAAGAGGAAGAGGTCGGTGACTTGTGCGGGTCAATATCGGATGTTTTTTTTTTCAGCTGAAAAGGAAATTGATTTTTTCGGCAAGGCGCCGCGCAATGCGACCTTCACCGTCTATACTCTTTTATATGGTGGCTGTGTGGAGGAGGAGGATGTCAATGCATCCCTTTGTACTCTCACACTGGTTCCAAAATGGGACACAGACAGTGGACACCCCCACCCCCCTCCCCACCCCGCCACCCACCCACCACCCACCTGACAACAGCCTGGTGGCAGCATCTCTCCATGTCTCAGTGCTGTGAAGTTGCCCGAATGGCTGGAGACAAAGTCCAATAATGTTAGATATTCTGTCGCATTTATTTACCTCCAAAACTGATGAGCAGAGCAGCTCATAAAGTTTGGCTGTCACAGCTAAGGTCTGAGGAAAACGTAATACTACAAAATAATATGGCTGAAAGCAATACAAAGAAGCAAACACTTGCAAACTAAACTAAGGCCCTGATACACCGCAAATTTTCATCAATATCAACTAGCAATATCAACATCAATGGGCAACATGATGCGACACATGGCAACAGGCAACACCTTCTATTAATTAAACAGGGATTCCATCCATTTTATTATTTTTTTTCTGAGAGCGTACAAATGGAACCAAATGGACCCTAGCGGGTCCATTTGGTTCCATTTGTACGCTCTCAGAAAAAAAAAAGGTCAGACTAGAGGTCAGACTAAAAAGTTATAAAATGTTCTGTCCAGTGAGGCAGCAGCAGCCATGTTGTTTTCAGAAAAGTTTATCTGTGGGAGTCTGGGAGAAAGGATCAGGTGACGCCAAGGAGGGCTGTGATTGGAGGATTCCGAAATGTTGCCCAGTAGAGGGCGCTAAAGATCTGACTTTTCTGAACAACCAGGAGTTGATCATTTTCTACAGAAAGGTGAAAAGTCAACGTTGATAGTTGACGTTGCTTGTTGATGTTGATCAAATCATTGCTAGGTGTATCAGGGCCTAAGACAAAACAACAAGCCAATAAAGAAACCAAACACAGGCTATGCCTTCCTAGAAGACCCTGTCCGTTCTCCTTGGTGTTGTCTCTTAGCTGCCTCAAGCTACACTGATTAATCTCCCTCACTCAACCATTCAGCCTCCCTTATACCAGGTGAGACCAACCCACAATGATTAGTAATTGAACAATCTACTGAAACAAGGTACACACCTGACCCATGAGATTGACCAACTAGACCAGGGGAGCCCCAACCAGTAGATCGGGATCTACCGGTAGATCTCGGCCTGATTACGAGTAGATCTCGGGAGATGTGGGGAGGAAAGAAAAAAAAATGCAGTGGAAAAGAAAAAAAGAGCAATTTTTGTGTGTGTGTGTGTGTGTGTGTGTGTGTGTGTGTGTGTGTGTGTGTGTGTGTGTGTGTGTGTGTGTGTGTGTGTGTGTGTGTTGTGTGTGTGTGTGGTGTGTTGTGTGTATCTGGACTGTTCTTATTATGATTGCATTGCAATGGCAGTTGTTTGTCCATGTCTGTTATACTTATGTTGTACTGTTGTAGGCCTACTTATGACAAGTCTGTTGTACTTTATGCTTATATGGACATAAAGTAAAGTGGTAAAACAAAGTAGGTTGGTGTTGTTGTGAAGTTAGTGCAGGCTGGCAACGATGCGTGTGGTTTGAAATGTTGATATTGGACTGGTAGATCCCAGAGGGGTTGGCTGCTGAAAAGTAGATCTTGGGTCAAAAAAAGGTTGGGCACCCCTGAACTAGACAATTACACATTCTCCTTCATCGACCTCAATGTTCTCCAATGCATCAAATAAATCACAAATTACAATAGAATCAGGTAACACAAATAAAAGTACATAAAGCTACACAAAGCCACACCTCCCAGGTAGCTTGATGGCAGTCAATTAATGAAGCAGCTGTGCAGAATACGTTTGTAATGTTCTGTTCTACCTTGTGGAGTCTTTCAGTGTCTATAGGACACGGGTTGCCCTGTGACAAGTGCAGTTCTCTAAATTGTTGGATGGACTAAACACCAGGGGTGGCCAACCAGTCAGAGACACTTTTCTACTGTGTTACTGCAGTGTTTTTAAACCAGCGGTGTCAAACTCAAATACAGAGTGGGCCAAAATTTAAAACTGAACAAAGCTGCGGGGCGACTAGGTTCCAGGTGGTCTCCAGCTAAGTTGTTTAACGGGATGTAACTCTTGAGAACGTAAAAATGAAACCAAATGGACCCTTGCGGGGTCCATTTGGTTTCGACTTTACGTTCTCAAGAGTTAAAATATTCATCATGTGAATTAGTCCTAATCTACACAACTAGAATATTAATGGTCATGGACAGAATCAAAGGAAATCTTTAGTTTGGGGGGGTCTGTGGGGCTAAAATATCCTCAAATGGTGGTCCCTGGCTCAAATGCTGAATAAAAATGGTGGGCCTGGGATGAAAAACGCTGAAAACCACTGCTGTATATTACAGAGCAGACAGCAAAAACAGCAGAGCATTATGGGATTTGTAGTATTAACGGTGAATGCAGTGTTACAGCGGTGCCACGGCTGTATAATACCGCTGGGCTGCTCTAATGTTAATTTGATGTTGCCTCAAGGGCCAAAGGAAATTACACAGCGGGACAAATTTGGCCCGCGGGCCAGAGTTTGACACCTATGTTTTAAACCTTTTTCATACGCGCCAGGCTGAGCGTTTTTGATGCTCAGCATGTAAAAGCCCTTTAACATCGAATTCGACCCATTTTCAACATTTTCCTGAGGGTGCACAAAATGTGAACCAAATCGAACCTTGTAGGTCCATTTGGTTTGTACGCTCTCAGGAAAAAAAAACTCTCAAAAGAAAAATCATTAACATGGTGAAACACAATTTGATGTCATCAAGTTGTGTTTCACCATGTTACCACGGCCAAATTCACCATTCACCATGTTAACACGGCCAAATTTGGCCCACGGGCCAGAGTTTTGACACCCATGCACTACACGCAGTGCATGCACACATGCACGTATTGCATGCACACACTCACACACACACACACAGGGCTGTCAACTGGACAGGACTAGTGAGGATTTCCCTGGTGGTAAACATGCAATGAGTAGAAGCCGTCAAAAACACTGCAAATGCTGCTGCTGCTGCAACACATGGCAACGATAAACAGTTTGTGTGTGTGTGCGTGCGTGCGTGCGTGTGTGCTTGTCTTAAACTTGTGGTATTATTTCATCAGACGGTCATAGACATGCCGCTCTACTCTGCCTGAAGTCCCATTAGTCCCAACATACGCTGGAAATCCACTATCAGCGCAGCTGCTTTCTTCTATAGAATCTAGTGTCAGAAACTAGAATCTAGTCAGGAGAAAATGGGTTAATCACATAGCACCTGTAGTAGTTTTACTCTTGTAATTCATCTTTTTCCTAGTGGACAGCCCAGACCCCCCCCCACACCCTGGCTGTTCAGACACTTCCAGTGAGTAATACATAGGGTCATTTTTTGCCTCAGAGTAAACAGTTTCTCATGCAGTGTGTTATTAAACTATAAAGCTGTCCGCCTACTCTCCACAAGGGTCAACCACATGCATTTGCAAAAAATGTATTTTACTATGGACGTTACTATGAATTGCATAGAAATGTGCACGGCCGAACATTTTAGTTCTTTATTTGAATCCACAAATTACATTAATTTGCAGGGAAACAAATATAACAGGGCTGACAGTTCATGTACATATAGCACCTCCTCCTCCACACAGACAAACTGCCTATAACAGACGATACAGAGCAGAATTTAGCGAGTTGTTTAGCTTTACTCTTTGTCATGCCAGCTATTCGTAGGCCACTCACGGTCAGTTTATGCACATGGCCCAGGCTTCCAAATATCAATATGGCAAGTCTACATCGATACCCTAGACCCGACATAATTCCAAGTATACTTTGAGATTTGACCCTGTAATGCCTGCTCCATGTACGAATCAAAGACACAGCCCACCTATAAATCAAAACCTCTTTGTGACTTGTGTAAAAAAAAAACAACACCGCATCGTTTTGCAGCTCTAAACCAAAGTGGTAGCACTCTTGTGCTACCGCACGCGCACACGCGCGCACCTCGCGCAGCGCACACACACACACAACACCACTGCCGCGCGCACGCACACACGCACACGCACACGCGCACACACACACACACACACACACACACATGCATGTAACATTTCCCAATTGGGGGGCAGGCAAAAATGGCAGCTTTATGGCCCGCACCCATACCATTTTCATTTAAATTCTCTAGTTCCGTGACCGACAAGATTTAAATCTTGTACAGGGCTTACATTTGGCAAGTAAAGCATCAGTAATAACGTCAGTTGTTGTTGAAGTTGCAACCGACACGCAGCATGCATAAAGCTAAAGGTCTGACTCAGAGAGTTTTCTGTTTTAAATGATGAAATGCTGTTGGTTTAGTGGTGACACAGCTGTAGTTAGTTAGTAGCAGTAGTAGTGTTTAAAAATCATGTTAAGCACTTTATTTTGAAATATCTTTGAAATTTCGATTTGTTTGGTGAGCTGTTAGGGTATATATATATATATTTTTTTTTTCGCCCATGCCCATGCCTTGATCCGGACCCTTGCGGGTCCATTGGTTTTCATTATACTCTCTACTCTCAGATCTATAAGCATCCATTTGGTTACCAACAGTCCATCATTTAGTTGAGGACCACCTGGGATCCTCAAAGGAACCACTGGTGGTCCCTGGACCACTGGTTGAAAACCACTTGTGTATAGCATGGTGTGTAAGTCCAGGGAAGCATGTGTATGTGTATTTATTCATGGCACACACAACACATCAGCAATTGCTATCGCAAACTTCTTGAAAACAACAGAAAAAAACACCAACAAATGAATAATAAATACTCATTGTATATTCATTGACTCCCTGGTACGCAGTGGAGTGATGTTTTAGTGTTGAAACGCTATACATTATACAACAATCCACTGCATGTTTTACATCTAATAGAGGTTTATCGCCGCGTTGGGATGAATTCCAATGCTGTCTCCTGGCCGTGAATCTCATACTTTACAAAACGTTGCTTTTCTACCACCAGGCTTTTATGGATATAGTCCCAAAATATCTCCTCTCCACCTCCCTCTGCTGTTGGATTGCACTGGGTGGAAGGGGTGAGAATACTGCAAGGCTTTGTTTTTTGGAGCTCCCAAAGCAGAGAACGATCCACTTTAGTCTTGTTACCGGGGGGGACGGAGGAAGGTTTCCAAATCCACTAGGGCAGGGTTTTCAACAGGTGGTCCCGGGGACCACCAGTGGTCCCTGAAAGGTTTCCAGGTGGTCCCCAGATACGTTGTTTTAACCAGATGTAACTCTTGAGAACGTAAAAATGAAACCAAATGGACCCTGGCGGGTCCATTTGGTTTCATTTTTACACTCTCAGAGTTAAAATACTCATGTGAATCTACACAACTAGAAGATTAATGGTCATGGACAGAAGCAAAATAAATCTTTAGCTTTGGGGTCTGTGGGGCTAAAATGTCCTCAAATGGTGGTCCGTGGCTCAAATCCTGAATACATGGTGGTCCCTGGGAAGAAAAAGGTTGAAAACCCCTGCACTAGGGATGTCCCGATGCTTTATCGGAAAAGGTATGGCCCTTTTTTGGTCAACCAAATTGAAAAAAAAAAAAAAAAAAAACAGTTTGTTTTAGAGTTGCCCAATAGTTCCTATGAGATCTTTTTTCTTTTATATGATTGTGTATATTCTGCCCTGGTATTGGTATTTGGTATCGACTACACAGAAATCGTGGTATCGGGATTGGAGAAATGGAGGCGGATGTAACATTTCCCAATTGGGGGGGCAGGACAAAATGGTATGGGTGTGGATGAAGTCGCCCGTGGCGTGAAGCCACATCCATAAAATTTTCAGTTCCAGGACTTTTATTAGTCAAGTAAAGCATCAATAATAATATCAGTTGTTGTTGAAGTTGCAACAGA